>OY735226.1:36630017-36755017 GCA_963457665.1 Thysanoteuthis rhombus | reverse complement strand
ACACAGGAAATTTCATGAGAATATGTTGCATGGTCCGTGAGTTACGATGTTACATACGGACGAATATTTGGTGAATTATAGATTTAAATGTAAGAAACTTGACATTAGTTGAAGCGATTATTATCATTTTTTGTTTTTCACACCACTAATGCGCGATAGCTTTCACTGAAAATCAAGTGGCAGCAAGTCCTATCAATACTCTTAGACTCTTCTCAGCATTCTTGGCAATTTCAGTTATGCTGTTGTCTGGATGCCTCGGTCTTTCCCTGGATTTTTTAGTTCCGGCAACCTCTTTCTTAGGTTCGTCAGGGCTGTTCCCAGGGCTCTGACCGAATAAATCATAGAATAAAGAAGAAACTTAGTAGTTAAAAAAATTAAATAAAATGAAAAGACGAATGTCTCTTCTATGTATATTACGGATACGATAGGAAATAGATTCGGGATAGATTATGGAAACGGTATTCTGGCAATTAGTCACTTTCAGGCACGACGTCAAGCCGAACATCCAAGCGCTTCTTTAGCCATTACGCGAGATTTAAGTGACCGATTTTAACTCCGATCTCGGCCACTAGGGGGTGCCACCAGTACTTGATTTATAACATCTGAAAGAATTACACCAATGCCATTCCCTTACAATGGTTCAGTTTAGAAGGAAAAATGTCTTTGGAATTGGTTAGGATACCTGAGGGAGGGGCATTGGAAAGGTAACTGGAACTGCAGTGTCTTCGAACACAAGATATATCGTTTAGAGCCGTTGTTTTGTTTTTCTTTATTTTTTACTTTTATTTTATTCTTGCTCTACAGGAGTTTTTTCTTGTTATCTAAGATCTTATTTGTCGTTATTCATCAAATCTATGCATAGATTCGCATCCAGTGACAATGTTTTTTAGTGAGTGAATGAAAGAGGGAGAGAAAGATAAAATGACAAGAAGAAAGGTTAGGTGAAATTTAAGCAGAAAGAAAACGTATTCATTCAATTCATTGCTTTTTCTTGACCTGATTTATCTTTTTTCTTCAAAATTTCCATCTTTTAATACTTCTTTTTCTGCTGCTTACCTTTCTCTTCATTCTTTCTCATTGCTTTTTTCTTCACTAATTCACCCTCCCTATTCAGCGCATTTATTCATTCTTTTTTCATAACACATTCTTCTCCCATGATCTCTCTTCTTGATGATACTTTCTTACTGTTTTCCTCTTTTCTATCATCCTGTTTTTTCTGTTCTCATGACTTCTTACGTTCTTTCCTACTCCTTCCTTATTTTTTTTCAGTAACCCTCACTTTTTCCCCTTCTTTCCTCTTCCTAATCTCCACACCTTCTTCTTCTTCTTCTTCTTCTTTTTTTCCCATTCTTCTCCCCACTTTATCTTTTAAATCATTACCAGCTTCTCCATCTCTTCCTCATTCAATTCTTCTTTTTCTTAGGTTTTCTAACTCCTTTTATTTTCTTCTTTTTTTCCTCATTTCAATTTTTCTATATCACCTTCTTCTCGAATTTATTCTTCCTATACAGCTCATTCATCCTTTTTTTCTTCATCAGTCCTTCTTACTCCCTACATTTTCCCTTTTTTATGTTCCTTTCTTCACTTTTTCCGTCTTCTCCGTCATTCTTCATTTTTTGTCTTTGTCTTCCCCTACTATTTTTCAACTCTTAGCCTTTTCTTCTCTTTCTTCCTTACTGTTGTTGTTACTCTTCTTCTTCTTCTTCTTCTTCTTCTTCTTCTTCTTCTTCTTCTTCTTCTTCTTCTTCTTCTTCCCTTTTTACTTTCACATCTACTCTCTTTTTATCACTACTTCTCCATCATTTCACCTTTCCTCCCCCACCTTATCATAATTTCCGTCTGTCTTTTCCTCTTCTTTTTCTCTCTGTCCTTATCCTCAGTCTTCGATCACAGATAACTGAATTAGACCTTATTTGTAATTGGTTACTATCTATTTCTCTTACAATGGATGATTTACAGTCAAGCTAAGCCCTTTACTCACTCGAGAAAAATACTATTTATCGCCCTCTGTCCCGCCAAAAAGCATTACGAGTACCAAAGGGATACAACTTTTGACTTTACCAAAGATTTTTTTAAATGGCTTTTCCTAAATACAATTCAATAGAACTACATAAAGCACTGACGACTCACCTTGTGACCAATTACAGAGGATTTAGTTTTTCGGGAATTATTTGTCCCATTACCTTATAGAAAATTTTCAAGAACAAGACTGACCATTTGGAAAAAGGACACTCAACCTTAGCCCCCAAACACAGCTCTTTCCTTTCTTTATCAAAACAAACCATATTCAATCAGACACTCGGATGGAATCTCAAATTTTGTGGTCGACCATCTTATGATCTGATACTGTAACCTTAACCAAAACCGAGTTTATTTGATTTAGAGGCGTAAGTAAAGCCGACGGCACCAAGAGCATAAAAAAGGGGTTTTATATTAATAAATATGGCGCTATTCTCTGGGTAAACTTTTTTTTATTCGTACTTCTCTTCCATCTCCTGCATTTATTTCTCTGTTTTCTCCCTCTCGTTATGCCCCATACGCCAATTAAGCTAATCTGGTCAACTTTTAATTTTTAACCCAGATCAAAGTGTATTACCAGTTCTTTTTAGTAAACTGAAACGTCAATACAGTGTCCCCTTAATCCCCATGTCAATTACCCACGGTCAGCCCAAGAAATAAATAATTCATACGTTTTTCTTATTAATAGTCCCCAAATCGCAAGATTTGCGATGCTAGTAATTCGTATGTGCTAAGAATCAGCCGTGAAGTGTTTCCTTCAAGTAGAAATTTGATAGTTCTTGACTAAATAAGGGATGAAAAAAAAACTCTGTCACAATTACTAAGATCCACAGTAAAAACGAATCTTCAATCCATCACTTACATTACTGCATGCTGCTATAATTGTTCTATTTTAATATCAGTTATTATTGTTGAGCATTTATTGTGCCTAATTCATAAATGAAATTTCATCATTAGCTTAGTTGAGCAGCAGATCATAAATGTGGAAGATTAGGTTAGAAGATTGTTTTGCGTCAATCTTCCTCCAACTTGGAATAGTCTGCCTTGGATAATCTCACTTAAAAATGTTAAATTTTATCTGGGCTAAGACAGATCCGTGGTGTGGGCGTGCTTTATAAACTATTTCATTTCTGATAGCTTCTAAATTAATCCATTCTGATCGTCACCGACGGAGCTAAGACATCGACCCCAACCAAAGGAAGGACCATTAAACTGAGAACCATGCAACGTGCACTGGAAAGAATCAGACTTAACAACACTTGAAGCGATCACATGACAGCACAATATATTGGAGAAAAACTGATGTCAGAGATGTAAAATTCATTTTTGAAAAAACTCAAAAAGGCAATGGGTCATGTAAAAAGAATTTCAGACAACCACTGGACATCAAAACTCACAACGATGATCCCTAAAGATCATGTATAAAACTGAGGTTGGCGAAAAACGAAATGGTGTGACGAACTAGATAAGTTCAGAATATATTGTTTCTGCAACGCCCATGATAGAGAGATATGGTGAAACTTCGGACAGAACGCTAAAAGGATGCAGTTGATGATGATTCTTTTTATGTTTTAATTCTTTTTTCTACTCTCGTTTATTAGTTTGCTGAGTTCTGCTCTTTTGGTTTCTTCCTCTTCCGATTTTTATCTCCATATTTCAAATCTTTTATTTTCCTGTGTTGACAGTAACATCGAATAAATAGTGATAACTTGGGAGATGTAACTAAGGTAACAGCACACACACACACTAACACACACACACATACACACACACACACATACATATATATAATTTCAAAGGTATACCCGGTGAACGTAAACATTTCGTGTCTCTTGCACTCGTCAGCAACCAGCTGTGTGTTGTTTCCTGTGGATTATGAAAATAACCACCTCATTTAGTTTTGCATAACGTATTCTTCAATTATCCAATCAGGTTTGAAGGTTTCCTCAGGCCGAACGGTTCTAACCATTACTACTATATTTGTACATGGACGATCTCTCCGACTTACCTCTCTTCTGAATTACCAAAGGAACTCGCACGATCATTCTGCCTTCTTTTCGCTATGTATATCACACGTTCATTCCAGCGAGTTTTCACCTATTTTAACGCCTTATATTATCTCTTCATACTTGAGGAAGCATTTAGTGTTAAAATTGTTCAGTGAAAGTGGCCTCAGGGAATAGTATCAAGATAATTATTGAGATTTTCACGGACCATCAACTCCTTAAGCAAGAGATGGTTCTAAGAGCTATTTTGGTTTATTTGCAACTAGCGATAAGATTTATTTGTATTTTCACGGATTTAGCATTATTTATATTTTCTCGTTTTGTTAATTTATTAGATTTCAACTGTTAATAAAATTCATACGAAGTGAGTGCTTCCAAATCTATATAATATAGGTCTGTAAATAAAATATATATGTGGGTCCCTCTTGCAAGGTGTTAAGTCTGGATTGTACCCTCCCCAGCTAGGAGTACTATTCGTTCATACTTTTTACATAGCGATATGAATAATCTTACCACTAATCCATTTATTACGTTCAAATTACAATATTAGAAGTCTTGTTAAAATAAAAAATAAAAAATTGTTCCAACGTTTCGTTGATTTCAAGTACTTTTTCAAGGAAGATGAACAGTGAACAAGGAACAGGTATTTAAAAATGTATTGTGAATCGTGTGAAGGTAAGTTTAGGTAAGATTAATAAGATGTGTGTGTGATTCTGTTAAATGTTATGACATGGTGGATGTTAGCGGGTAGCTGTAGGTATGTAGTAATGTTTACATGATGAAGTCATGTGCAGGTAGGTAGGGTCTGTAAAAATTGAATCACGCCCATAGAAACAAAAAGAATGACATACCATTTGTCCTAATAGGATTAGCAGAGAATTTTTTATCAATTATATGATTATCATATATACATATATATGTATATTTGTGTGTGTATTTATATATGTATTCAAAAAGGGTTGATTTTTTAACCAGATTGATCAATGTATCCAGCAATCAAGGAACCAAACTATTCCCGTGTTTCGCCGTATATTTCACTCTTCTGCAAAAACCCCACCAGCACATGAAACATGTATATTTTATCAATATTTTTCTCCATCACGAAGCCATTTCGCACATTGAGTTTTGAGCAGCACAAATCTTAGCCGTTATAATCCAATGCTGAACAAAGGCCTTTTCCATTTCTTTCCATAATGACCGCAACTGCTCTGACAATTACTTGAAAACCCCTCTATTTCATCACTCCATCTTACAACTGGTATTTTCCTACTGCGGTTACTGTCTCAGGGATACTAATCGGTTTGGGGGGAGTGAGAAGGTGGATAGAGAGGGAGTCACCTATATAGGTAATTGGATTTATGAAAGCCTTCCCACCTTCCCTTGAACTTCTTCTTCTTCTTGTCCCTAACTCACAAGCTATGTATGTGGTATTGCAAGTGTCATCAACCGCTCTCGCCTGTCCATCTACCGCCCACCGATTATGTATTTAACGAGTGGTTGTTGCAGAGTCAGTCTCAATGTGGTTCGGTAGCCGCTGCTGACCAACTCTCGGTCCGTCTTCGGCGATTGGCCGAGCCAAGGCGCTTGTCAATCCCGATAAGGCGATCGTCAAAAGCGATCAGTGTGGCAAGAGATTGTAATTGAAGATGCTATCGGGGCTGAAGGTGTAGAGCGAAACGGCGAAAAGATCGACTAGCCAATCTTTACCTGATCGCATCAAAATGAATAGATTTCGACCGGTGCGCATACTAATTAGGATGTGAAGTGGACGGAGGTGGGGATAGAAAATGGGAGTTTATGGAGAGGTTCAAGTTGGAGAAGAATGTTCGAGAGAGAGAGAGTGGGGTGGGAGGAAAGAAAGAAAGAAAGAAAGAAAGAAAGAGAGAAAGAAAGGTATGATGTAAAAAGAGTAAGAGATAGAGGCAGGAAAATCCAAGATGAGACGATCGGGATAGACAATGAGAGAAAATGAGGAAGTTAGAGAGAAAAGAAAGAGAGAATAAGTATGAATGAAAATAATTACAAGTGAAGAACAGACAAATCTGAAATAGGTGACTAAGAGAAAGGGTGTGAAGAAAGAAGGGATTGAAAAAAAGAAAAGAAGAGAAAATAGTGAATAACGAGAGAAGTGAAGCATAGAGAAAGAAGGTAAAGGAGCAAATGAAGCGAGGAAAGAGAGTGAAAGAAAGGGAAAATGCAACTGAACTTTGTCTATTCTAGAAAGAAATTCTTGCAAAACAAGACTATTCTTTTGGGAATACAAAGAGAAGAAACACGGGTTATATTCTCTTCTGTACTTACTAACCAGAGAAATATGGCATAGAAAAAAAGAAAGACAGAGAAAGTGGTAAGAGTTGGTTCAGAGAGAGAATTGTTGGGTGGGGCATAGGAAGGAGAAGACGAGGTGTATTCGGTGGAAAGTGGAATGAGGGATGAGGATTGGGGCGTTGTCTTCCAATCGTTCTTTTGCTTGGATAGCAGTTTCGATCAGTGCAGTTAATTATGGATCTGTGGCCAATGTATGCGTGGGAATGTCCGATTTCGGTGATTATCTCCTCCGATATATCTGAGGCGGAGAAGGAGCGGCCATGGCACGCTAATAAGATCAAGAATGGGAAGTTTTAGATATTGGCGGGAGTTGACAATGAGAGCAGACCGGCAAGGGAGGAAGGAAGGGAGGAATGAAAGGAAGAAGGGGAGGGGAAGAAAAGAAGGAAGGAGGAGAGGAAAAGGAAGAAAAGAAGAAGGAGAAGGAAGGGTGGATCAAGGAAGAGAGTAGAGAAAGAATGGAAGAAAAAGAATGAGGGGAGAGGAGGGAAGGAAGATAGGAAAACAGAGGAACATAGAAAGAAAGATAGGAAGGGGGAATGGAAGAGAAGAAGGAGGGGGTGAGAGAAAAGGAAAATGGGAAGAAGGGAGAGGGGGAAGAAGAAAGAAAGTAGAAAGGAGGAAAGAAAGAGAGAAATGAAGGAATTATGGTATGAAAGGGTGAAAAAAAGAAAGAATGCAAAGAAGGAGGGAAGGGAGAAAGAAAGGAAGACAGAAAAGAGAAAATGGAAGAAAGAAGGAGTGAAAAACGAAGGGAAAGGAAAAGGTGGGAAGGAAGGAAAAGGATTGAAAGCAAACAGAAGGAAAGGAAAAAAAGAAATAAAGTGAAGGAAGAAAAAAGGGGAAAGAAGGGAGGACCCAAAGAAGTATTAATTGAAGAAGGTTCATGAAGAGGAAAAAGGACGAAAAAAAAATTAGGCGGGGAGAAATAAAAAAAAATCAAATAAAAATGAAAGAAATGAGGTAAGAATGAAACGTGAGGAAAAAAAAGGAGAAAAAAGTAAGAGGGAAAAGGTAAAATAATAAGAGAGGAAAAAGAAAGTGAGAAAGAAAAAGAAAAAGTAGTATATTAAAGATGAAATAATGAAAAGAGAAACAAATAAAATATAAGGGAGGAAGAAAAACGAGAAAAAGAATAGCAAATCTGGCTACTGGAAGGCCAAACTCTAATACTTCTATTCCAACTTTAAATGATTACTGCAACTTTTGTATTGTATATATAATAGATGAGTTCGTGAATATATAAGACTAGTCTATATAGTTTTGAGGGTCATTAACATTCAAAGAGTTTTTCGGATGATTGAATTTCTTGTTTGTGTTGTTAACGCGAAGTTTCTGCTTCTGTCACTGTTACTATTCTATTTATCAGCATCGCTTGGATAGTACACTTGGAGAAATCCATGGTTCGGTCGAAACACAGACAAAAAAGAAGTTTAGTCGTCCGAAAAACTCTTAGCATATATAAGACGAAATCAGTTTGGTGCAGTTGGCAAGAGAGCCATTTAGCAATCACAAGATCGTGAATCCTAATAACGGTAGAGATATGATAATTTTGTATACCAGTTTGGTTTACTCCCTTGAATTCGGTGAAGATTGTTCCCTGTTCTTGTTTTTGTTACGGAGAGGGGAGGCAAAATCCTCTAACTTGGATAGGAGTTTGGCAAAGGCAAAAAGAAGAGGAGTATCATCTGGGAGTAAAGGAAGTGTGAAAGGAATCCCATTAGTTCGGAGGATAATGGGGCTACAACCAATGCATCCTTCCAAAAGCCAAATATTGAGCTGAGACATCGGACCTAAACTAAACATTAACCCTCAAACTAAGAACCATGCAACGTGCACAGGAGGAATCAACCTCACATAGAATGATCACAAGACAGCACAGTATACTGGAGAAAAACAAGAGTCAGAGATATCATAGAATCCATTGAAAAACTCAAATAGCAATGAGCTGGTCATATCGCAAGAATGTCCAACAACTGCTGAGTATCACAACTCACAACGTTGATCCTCAAAGTGACCATATCCAAATCTGTGGCTGGTAGAAACAAATAGATGGTGAAGCAAATTAGACAAGCTTAGAAAGTACTGGCTCTATAACGCCTATGATAGAGAGATCTAGCGAATATTACGGAAGGTTTTTGTCCAACGACAGCCGCTAAATGCTGTTGCTTCTGCTGATGACGGTGATGAAAATGAAACGAGGGTTTAAAGTGAAAGAATAGGATCGGAAGGAAAAAAATGTATCGAAAGTGAAGGAAAGAGGAAGAAAGACAGAAAGAAAGAAGTGTGTAAAAAAGAATCAAAGGATGGAAGGAAAAAAACGAAATAAAGAAATGAAAGAGGGAATAGAAAGAAAAATAGATGAATAAAGAAAGAAAAAACAAAAGGGAATCAAGAAAGGAAAAAGAAGAAAGATAAGAAGAAAAAAAGAAAGAATAGAAAGAAAATGAGTAGGATGAAAGATGGAAAGCTAAAAAGAGAGAAGAAAACAAACCATGAAATAAAAAGAAAGAGAAAAAAGTCAAATGATAAATCGGGAGTAATGAAAAGAGAAATAAAATTTAAGGGTGGAAAAGAAAAGAAAAAAAGAAAAATGAAGAAGGTGAACAACAAGCCTGAATGTTCCAGGGTCAGATATCAAATAAAAATGAAAAAAAAAAAAAGAAGAATGAATGGAAGGTGAAGAAATAGGCCTGGCTGTTGCAGGGTCAACTTCCGTTCTAACTTCTATTCCAACTGATGATCATTACTGCATCTTTTGCATTGTATATATTAGGAAGAAATGACTGATCAATAGCAACACCTTGCAAGGGAACAAGACAGTTAATGAATACATAAGTGAAGATCTTCAATCACCTGAAAGAAACATGTAATTCGAAATTTAGCCAAAGATCAGTTAGTCCCATATTTAGGCTCATTACTTTTTCATATTTCATATAAGTTCTGTGGAAAAAACAAATAAATCAGCCGTTCTCAAGCAAATCAGAAGTTTCCATGATTTCTCAAATTGACTCCAACAGATTTATAAAGTTTTTGCCAGTTTACAGGACAGATTGCCCGTATCATTGCAGGAACTTCTGGGTCGGTCCCTAAGAGCCTTACAAAAAAAGTTGAAAGAAATGAAAATACAAATTGGAATTGCTTCATCATCATCAGTCTGTTAACATCCATCGTTGGACATAGACCCTTCCCAGGATTCGCTACACATCTCTACCGTGGGCTTTGCGAAACAAATAATTTCTCCATCTTGTTTTTTTCCGGTCACGGTTGCACATAGGATCTCTGGGAATCCATGATGTGAGTCGTGATGTCCATCGGTTGACTGTCGTTCTTGCAACATTACTAGCCCGTAGCCATTTGAGTTATCTAATGGATTCTATGATGTGTCAGACTCCCATTTTCTCCCTGATATATTGTGCTGTCTTGTAATCTCTCCATGTGAGGTTGAGCATGACTCTTTCGTACGCACGTTACACGCCTCTTAGTCTGCCAGTCCGTGTCTTGGTTAGGTTCCATGTTTCAGCTCCATGGGTGACTATCGGGGGGAAGGAATTGGTTTTATACCCCTTTCTTTTTTCCATAGGTACGATGGGATATTTTTTGTTTTTGAAGGTTGAGCTTGCTCTACCGAAGGTTTGCCACCTTTAGAGTGGTTTTTCGTTTAATGATTTTGAGGATTTCATGGAGATTCGTCGACCAAAGTAGATACAGTGGTCTACTCTCTCCAGTTCTACGTCTTCGATTTTGACCGTTTTGTTCTTATTTTTGACGTGATTGTTGCATGACCTATGTTTAGCCGATTTTTATGCAATTTTCATTTCGCTCAGCTATCATCAGTTCGAGGGCGTCAACAGGAATACGGAGGAAAGAGTCGAATTTTTTAAGAGATTTGTTGTCACTTGATTCCCTATGAATGTTGCTATACATCAGAATAAGCAATGATTACATAATTTCATTATCAAAAATTGAGAAGAATCCCGATATTCATCCAATTATTTTACACTCCTAATTTCATTTTGAGCTCTGCAGTTGGTCTACGGAGAATGGAACGGGCGAACCGAGTTCAAATCTTGACTTGGACAGTTAACATTCACTTGCCTTGATACCCTGACCTAGCTCTCTCCCGTAACAACAACTATCAACGCCTAATTTAAGGACATAAACTCTCCACTGTTCGTCCATCAAGCTACGTTGAACCAAACCTATGTATGAAATCAACATTTGAAATCACGACCATGTGATTAGAGGGCATCCCTCTTACCAACTGAGCTAAACTAATGATTCTTATATGTCAATTATTATTTATTCATTATATTTACAGTACATAAGTTGTAGTAATCATCTTCAGTTGGAATAGAAGAAGTAGTGAAGTTTGACCTTGCAACAGCAGATAAGCTCGTGATAATTATGATTATTATTATCATTGATGTTTATCTTATAGTGATAATCATTATAAAAAATATCTTTTCGCTGTTATTGATGGCCTAGTCTGACACGATTGAAATTAGAGTAATCATGATATCGTTGTTACATAAATGAATTATCACCAGGTGATCACTGTCACGACAGCCCGACCCGTTCGCAAGGTTTTGGGTGGGGTCCGGCGTCGACAGCCTTCAGCTTAAAGTCGAAGCAGGGGCGGAGGGAGAATTTAAGTCTGGTTCGGCATTTAAGAGTTCATACCAAAAAGAAGGGGACTTTTTTTTTTAGAGTGACGGAGCAGACGTTTCCCGTTGGACAGTGCGAGGTACGAAACGGGGCAAGGTCACCTCAATCAACGTCATTAAGTTTGCTGTTGTTGTCCTTATTGTTAACATTGTTGTTGTTGTCGTTGTTGATGATGATGATGTTTTGCGAGTCGTGAAGTGTGGCTAGGCATCGGGGTGGGGTCTGGATGAAATCTTACGGATTATGGTTAATGGGCACAGGCGGTGACATACATACATAGGTACGTACGGACGGAGAGACAGACAGATGGGCAGGGTCGCCGACGTCCAACACCGAACGCTTGAGTCACGCTGAAGATGTCAAGCCCCCGTCAGCGATGACTTATGATAGTGTTCACTCGGACAGGTCAGCTGTAACGAGCGGACAGACTTGCCGAATTTCTCAAACTTCAACAAACCCTTCCCATTTCTTCTTCTTCTTCTTCTTCTTCTTCTTCTTCTTCTTCTTCTTCATCTTCTTCTTCTTCTTCCAACTCCTCAAGGGATATTCCTTGGTCCCAATGACACCAAATTTACGCAAAGGCCAGAAAAGTATTAATCAATGAACTTCTTCTTCTTCTTCTTCTTCTTCTTCTTCTCCATCTTCTTCTTCTTCTTCTTCTTCATCTTCTTCTTCTTCTTCTTCATCTTCTTCTTCTTCTTCTTCTTCTTCTTCTTCTTCTTCTTCTTCTTCTTCTTCTTCTTCTTCTTCGTTTTCTCTTTCTCTCCTTGTCTCGCTTTCCCTGAGTCTTTCCGAAAATCTCTTCCACCCGCTCTTTGCACCCTTCATTTTCCCCACCTCATCATGACCTTATCTTTAAAATATGTGTTTGTATCAACTGATAATGCCGTTAAATAAATTACCAAGAAAACAGGTCTGGTTAGTGCCTCCATAGAAACCAATGTATTGTGGTAGCATGCTGGGTTGCGGATGATCAGTTAAAAAATTGAAAAAAAATGGGTGATCAACATATAAGTGACTTATCTCGCCTTTGGTTGGGCAGTGATCACTAAAAAGTCTTAATTTTCAAAAAGAGACCAATTTAACATAAACTTACATTGAAAATTGAATCACCCACGAGAAACCTATTCTGGCGTGGAATTTTAAAAAATACATTATAAGGATCAAATGCTATATTTTTCAGTCTTCTAGCTCCATTGGCGTGGTCTGTGCGCGTAATATGTACTTATATACATGCATACATAGCCAGCCAGCTAGACAAACCAAATTAGATACTGAAGAAACCAAAGTTGACAATTTTGGTGACAGTTTTGGTTGACGATTTCTAATTATCCGTAATAAACGTAATTTAGGTTCGGAATATCGGTGGTTATGGCGAATTTTGCTAAGCCTTTGTGTTTCAGGGTGGGATGGTCAGGTGGAGTCTTGGGTTGGGCCTTGTTTGTTTAGTCTGATTGGCTGAACATTGCCGGAAATATCTTTCATATTCTTAAATCAAAAGTTGGGCCCATCGGCTCCAATGCTCCTCACCTCTGTAGGCCCTCTAATCTTGAATTCTATTGGTTGATTCATAACAGATTCTATTCTATGCAGATCTGCCCGACGGACGGGGCAATGCAGGACGCCTCCAACCCTTCCACCTGTGCTGTTAGTTAATGAGCTATTAAGGACTTACGTTAAAAGAGTCACCTTTTGTCCCGGGGAAGAAAATAGACTGGAAGGGAAGAATGAAAGACGAAGAAAGAACGAAAGAAAAAAAGGGACAGTGAAGAAGAAGAGAGAGAAAGAGAAATAAAGATAAAGAAAGACGAACAAAGTGTAGTCAACATGGTCCAAGATCTGGAAGATGATAACTGAAAAAAAAAAAAAGAAAGAAAGGGGGGAAGAAAAGATGATGAGAGAATAATCGCCAAGAGGAGGCAAATGAGAAAGAAGGAAATAGAAATGAGAAGATGAGAAGAGAATACTGAACTATAAATCAAGAAAGAAATACTGAACTACTATCAAGAAGGGATTACTGAACAACTTCAGTGAGAAGGAAATACTGAACAACAAATCAAGAAGAAAAAAACTGAACGACAAATCGAGAAGGAAATACTGAAGTATAAAACAAAAAAGAAAATGCTGAACTACAAATCATGAAGAAATTACTAAACAACAAATCAATTTCAGTATATCGTAATGTCATATTCAAATTCAGTACATTCTGGGACTGAAGAAAGCGGTCATGAATTTACACACCTGACTTAGCCCAAATGAACTTACAGCCAACGAATTGGAATTTAAACTCATGTTTCCAACTTCTTTAGACTAGGACAGAGCCTGTTCCAAAAGTTTGAAGGGGCCTGGACTGCCACAATAGTTACGTAAAATTAATTGTGAAATTTAGGGTATTTCACTTACATCTTTAATGTTGCTAAATCAGATAATTCAAATAAGATATTTCAGTTTAGATCTACAATTTGAGTTAAAACATCTATAATCTGTATTCTTTTATTCATTTTATCAGAATTCTCAAGAAACTTCAAACTCGACACTGCAATGCCAAATGTACTGAATGATATGTATGGCGAATATCAATTTCGTACAATGGTCAGTTGTTGACTTATCTCAGTGAATATATATACTCACAGGTGTGTGTGTGTGTGTGTGTGTGTGTGTGTGTGTGTGTGTGCGCGCGCACGCGCGTGTGTACATAGATAACGTAACAACTGGCGAATTCACCAGATATGTTGGTCTGTGCACCAAACAATGCAGTGTCCAGTTTGTAGTTGTTTGATTTACGGTTCTGGATACGGGGATGCTCGATTTAGAATATATGTAGATCATATACTACGACATCAGTATGATTCAAATTGTCCGGTGAGTATATATATATATATATATATATATATATATATAGAGAGAGAGAGAGAGAGAGAGAGAGAGAGAGAGAGAGGATCAGTTTTGTTTTCTGACGAATTTTTGTACATAACAAAATAGAAATTAAAAAATTGTTTTGATTTTTATCACTATTCACGGCAATATTTTTGTTTTTATTGTTGCTAATAACGACATCATAGACAAAAAATAGCACCTCATCATTTCAAATTTGAACTTTGTCAAGATTTTCATGAAATCAGCCGCGGAATGAATGAAAGATATTACGTGGCAGTTCCTTTGGTTTTTCTTATTTCTTCAAACTAATTGTTTTACTTATTCAACTGACTTTTTCACAGATTATTTTTTTTGTTTTCAGTGAAAAGAAGCTGCAGGAAATTGTTTTTT
Organism: Thysanoteuthis rhombus; assembly: GCA_963457665.1. Lineage (NCBI taxonomy): Eukaryota > Metazoa > Mollusca > Cephalopoda > Oegopsida > Thysanoteuthidae > Thysanoteuthis > Thysanoteuthis major. The sequence goes on along the minus strand of OY735226.1, from coordinate 36,740,729 downwards.
CATCAATGTGGAGTAATTTTTATTTACCGTGAGTGTTTATCTATACGAAGTTATATTATAAAGAAATGAATACATGATCTGACATGATAATTATAAATACGTTATTTTTACTCGAAACTCCATTTCAACTGATATTTCGTTTTTACACGGGGAATATGCCAGTTGACAAGACGATAAAGCAGTTATTCGGACATCCAACTCACCAACTGTCTGCTCAGCTTAAATGGTAAGGACTGTGTTACATTAAGACGACTATTGGACGCATGTTCAATTCCTGCGGAAGCCAAATCCTTTATTCAATCTATGCTGTCTAGGCCAACTGTTACTGAGAAAAACTTGGGTGTTTTAAATGAGAATAACGCATTTATAATTAGTCACGTTGAGGGGAAAAGATGTTATAGAGATGTTTTCGAGTTAAAAACAGATTCACTGACTGGAAAACTCTTCTTCAAAATTGGAAAGTCAATATAGACAAATCAATTGTTATGCTTTGATTTGCTGATAATAGTTATACAACGTGTGGCCTGGCCCATTTTTATGCAATGTAGTCGTTATTCTAAGTGAAAAAAAATCAAGAATATATTTGGATTTCTTGGGATGTTTTTTTAAGATACTGTATCATATCACTTTGAAGAGTTCAAAGTTTCAGAAGTATTTCTATTAGTAAATTTTTTCCCCCTTTGAATGGATAAGTCCAGTGCACGGACGGCCAACCAAGAAAATCGTTCTGTACATTATTAGAATAGATGAAGCTCTTTCTGATTTTCCAGAAACATTTAGATAAGCTCTTGGATATATATATATATATATATATATATATATATATATATATATATATATATATATATATATATATATATATGTCAATATTTAACGAGACTAGGCCTTTGACCACTGTTGTATGGCAGGTGACTGACCCGTTAGAAATTTATGGCGGTTGTTATGAAATGAAAATGAAGGAGAGGAAAGACCAGAAAACAAGCCTGTTTTGTTCTCTTTATAGAAACAGCCACGCGACCAACGTATTTTGGCTGCATGCAGCGTTAGGGGTGATCAATTGAAAATGAAAAGGGGATGAATGAATACAACGTTATTTCTCTCACATTTTATTGGAAAGTGATCACTAACAAAAAGAACAAATCCTGCTGGACACAAGCACACAAAAGTGATCAGTTTAGCATAAACTTATACTGCAAATTAAACCACCGTGATTTTCAGAAAACAAAAAGTATTTTTTGTAAACATGATTAAGTAAAATTTTTAAAATCATCAGCCCTTTAGCACCATGAGTGTGGCCTGTTGGCATGATATACTCATACATACATAGCTAGCCAGCCAACCAGACCACCGTAGAAACTAAAGAAACCAACATTGACAGGTTTGGTGACAGTTTTTGTGGATGGTTTCTAACAATGGGTAGGGAAACCTCGCGGAGATAAAATAAACCCTGAGAAGTGATTAATTCTGCCACATCTAGGAAGCCCTTTACGTTTTGGTTTTGTGCCTCTTCAACATAGATTCCAAAATCCGACAGATAACAAACAAAACTAACAAAACGAAACGAAACAAAACAAACGAAAAACGAAACAGAAACAAATCAAATCAGTTCCTTGTCATATAAACCGACTCCCCATTATGTTGGCCAATTAAGATCTGATGGATGCCCCGATAACCCGACACCCCTAAATTGGTCTGGAAATTAATAGGCAAGGATATAATTCCATTTAACCAAAATCTGATCGATAATATTTCTTATATGATGTTAGAAAACATGCAGCACAGAATATTACGAAAAAATTCAGGAGGAAATTACAGGAATACCTCGAAAATTGTGTGCTCTACAATTGATGTCCTGTGCCAGACTAAGCCAAGATTTGTAAACATATAAGTAATCGCCAGTTGTAGAGCGATTGTTTGCAAGCTTGTCTCTATTCATATGAATACATTATTGCCTTATATAGTTCAGTTTAGATTGGTACAGAATTTGATGTGACTTGGTTGAGATATTGCTTTACAAACCAATGTGATTGAGTATAAGTTGAAAACCAAAATCATAAGACCTTGGACAGCGAGATTTTGAAAAGTGTGGAAAGTTTTGGAACAAATTAACTGCTCTCATCACGTTATAGCTGTATCCCCGAAAATTCTCTCAGGATCAACTGACAAAACATATCTCTCAGACACCTCTCAGTATTCTTGCTGGATTCAATTATGATACAATAACAATTTTTTTTTTACATGTATTGGATATTAATTTTACAGCTGAAACGTTCAATCTTACAATGGGCAGAGATGCTATCTTTTTAACTGCTTACAGCACAATTCCCTAACTAAATTCTTATAAAAATATTCAGACCTCATATAAATGTTTACTGGCTATGAGGGAAAATCAAGTTGGTTCGTGCGCACACTACCATCGTACCGTAGTCAATGTCTTTTGTTGCTGGCCTTTATAATCCCCGGCCATCAGTTCGGACTAGCTTCTGTTATTATTCTACATCATACTTTCGGACAAGCACTGTAATAAGAAATGAAGATATGTTCTTCGGTCTTCCTCGGGTATATTTTACATTTGGTAGTAGTTCAAAATCGCTCAGAACTTTTTTTTCTCTTTCATTTACCAAAGAAGAAAACAAATGTTAAGAAAATGTCACATTAATCACTAAATAGGAACTGTCATATGACCAATAGATTTTGGCAGCGTACCATGCTGTGGGAGATCAATTAAAAAATCGAAAAAGGGATAATCAATGAGAGGGATGATCGGCAGTGATCACAAAAAAAAAAAAAAAACAAGCATGAATGCCACAGGGCACAAACTTAGGGATCAATTTAGCAAAAGCTCACATTGCAAATTGAATCCCATTTTAAAAGCTTTTGGGGCAGGATTAAAAAACTGGAGTCCATGTTGAAAATTCCAGGCTTTTAGCTCCATATGTGCGGCCTATCCGCTTGATACATGCATCCGTATTCAACCAACCAGCTGGACCATTTTGGAGACTGAAGAAACCTATGCTGACAGATATGGTTGGCGGTTTCTAACAACCAAGAAACTACGAAAGACTATTCAATGCAGAAGTGGTTGGATGAATAGTATATGTTCTTTTAAGATACAAATGTAAGCAATAATATACAAGGATCCACTCATCTTATGAAATTTTGCTCTACACCTCTTTTAACTATGTCTCTGAACATTTGTGTTTTATGAGAAATCGTCAACCAAAACAATCACCAGAACTGTCAACATAGGTTTCTTCAAGTTTCTACGCTGATCTGGCTGCCTATGTACGTATTTATGCATATACGTATGTATGTATTTATGTATGTGTGTATGCATATAACTATGTATCTATGTATGTATGAATGTTTGTATGTATGTATGCATATATGTATGTATGTATGTATGTATGTATGTATGTATGTATCATGCACACAGACCACACCAATGGAGCTAGAAAGCTGAAAATTTAAATATTTACTCATCATTATTGTTGTTATTATTATTATTAATATTATTATTATTATTATTATTATTATTATTATTATTATTATTATTATTATTATTATCATTAAATTCCCCCTAAATACTTTTTTCAATGGGGGCTTTAATTTACAGTGTAATTTAATGTTAAACTGAGCCCTTATCTAGTGTCTGCTTGTTTTTTTTTTTTTTTGAATTAAGACTTTGTAGTAATTGCAGCCGAATAAGCCGAGAATAGTAACTTATTAATTGATCATCCACTCATCTATTTTTCTTATTGATTTCGCCAAACACGGCATGCTGCCAACAGTCGTTGGTTGCCTGGTGGTTTTTATTGAGTGTCTAACCGAATCTGTCCGTTTGCATGATGTATCATAAGATACCAGAAGTGCCCAAGAGAGTTTGTAAGGGCATTACGCTTAGCGTAAAGCTGGCAGACATGTTGAAGAGGCTTCTTTTTAAGTCAGGAAATGATACCAAAAAAAGTAATTGCTACAACACATCACACCATTTCGGACTGAGAAAGGTTTCATTGAAATTTCCCATTATGGGATAGCAGCAGAGCCAGTACTACCTATTAAGCCAGACTAGGCAGTTGACTGCCCAGTGGAGTGCAGCACTAATCTTTTGGGAGAAAATTTGAAAGAAGATCAAGCAAATCTCACCCAGGGCGTATAAAAGCTTTGCCCTAGCCCTAGATAGCAGGCGAAACCAATACTTGATAACATTGTGGACGAGGCAAATAATTGATAGGGTCACATCTATAGAGAACTAATTGAGGACCAAACTTACTATCCATGGCTTGTTGGACTATTGCGCAAACAGGCAGTTTTCTACGGTGGCGTTAAGTTAAATCGTCCAATCAAAAAGGTCCAATATCTGAACTTGCTTTTTGATATCTTGAAAAAATAATCTCGTAAAAGGTTACTTCAGCGACAACAGAGAACTTGTCAACTAAAAAACAAATGACAGAGGGAAAAGGAAATTCAAGCAACACCAGAGGAGTGGTCCCAAGGAATTTTACATTCGATGGAGTGACACATATAAGTATACGTGTACATATGTGTAAGTATCATTAGTGAATATTGTGTCTCTATATGTTCAAATTGGCCCTTTGAACATTAGCCCTCTTTGCATTGACCCTTTTTGTATCGGACGCCTTTGCAGTGGAGCTCATTGCATTGGGCTTTATGTTCATTGGACCTTATTAGGTACGTTGAACCTCTTTTTCATTGGACATTTTATAAATTGGTCATTTTTTATGAATTGGACATTTTTGTGTTTGGACGTTTTGACTTTAGAGCAAATGCTCAATATTGCTGATATGATATCAGGCTGTTAAAATACTAAACTCAACTTTTATTCAATTTACTCAAACTTGAAACTGAGTTTCTACTACTTCTAAAGATAACATTTTACGTATTTTCGAAAATTACAGATGTGAAGTGTTATTAATGTTATAAAAAGACACATTTTGATAGTTAATGGTGCCTCATTACAAAACCACCTTTTTGCAGTTTGATATTTTGCTTGAAAATAAGTATGCATAAGACCTACGATGGAACCTGGAAATCTTGCATATGGTCTTATTGGATTTTAAACCTGAGTTGTACACATCACACCAGCAGGGCTCAAACAGCAATAGTCAATCAATAGTCGCTTCTTTTTAAGTAGTTTAGTTGCTGACTCATTGATGGAGAAACAAGTGTCGTCTGTCACTTACTGTGCCGCACATGGGTTGGAAAAAAACTTCTTTCAGTTAGGTCTTGACTTGTAGAGTAGGTCTATGCAAAACTGGGAATGTAGGTTCGAATCCCACATATGGCTTATACTTCAAATTTCCGATCAACGCTGTTTACTCATTGCCGGAGGGAAATCAGTCGGAGCAAAAGTTGCGAGAAAAAACAACAAATAATTTAAAATGATGGTAAAAGAATTACAAAATTTAGATATAAATGGTCTTAGTTTCTTTGTTGTTTTATTAAAATTCCAATTCGGGCCGTCATTTCTGCGGCGTCAAGCAAACAGCGCTCATCCGAATATGTCATTAAAAAACGACTAAAAATCAAGGTGAAATTAAATACTTCCCAAAATCAATAAAAATCGCCATCACAGTCAAAATTTGAAGTCATGTAAAAAAAAATCCATCAAAGGACAGATATGGTTAGAATAAACTCTATTTATGACATCACTGGCATCTTCCATTGGGAAACACATAAAATTATGTGAAAAAAAAACAAAAAAACATCCAGAAATATCTAGATTCTGATATTATTGATAAACCTGTCAGAATGTAACCCCCCACCCCTGCAAAATGACAGAAAGTTTGTTTTTTTCTACGAAGAAAAAAAAAACACACATTTTTAGAAGTGGTGTAGTGGAGTACTGATGCGAATTTTCAAGTCAGCAGAGAAAACGGTATGGCCAGGCGTATTGGAGCATACAAACATTTAAACACACACACACACACTCACTTTAACACATGAACATATGAACATATAAAAAAAGTATAGAAACCTTCACCATCTTTGATGGCTACGATTATTCATTAATATATATCCTACTTTTAACTTACTACTTCTTACTTGGATATTCAATCTCACGCTTATAGGTAATTCAGTGTTTCTCACTAACTACTCAGCCAACGTGCGAATTCCGTCTGAATCTACGCGTGTCTTTAGAGATGGTTAGCAAATTACTTGCAAGTCACTGGAGCGTGGCATCAATCTTAAAAAGGGTGTCGGTGTTTGGACAGGATAAGGGGGTGACTTTAGCGGGGGCAGTATGAGGGTTTTTTTCTTGATTCAACAGAAACGACCAATGTCGGGTCGTAATTTCTGTGGGTTTGCCCGTTCCCCACCCCTGCCGAGATCCAAGGTCTGAATAAAACACAATAAGAATGTGTTTGGGAAAGGATGGGTGTGGGTGCCGAGGAAGGGGCCGAGTGGAAGAGGGGAGAGATGGCGGTTGCTTAAAAAAGAAGGATCCGGCACTAGAACAGACCTTTACAGGACTATCAAATTCCGGATCCGATGACCTTGCACCGAAACGAAATACACCTAATTTCCTCCTGTCAAACAATTGTATTCAATGAAAAATTAAAAAGCAAACAACGACCCACTGACACTACTACTACTACTACTACTACTACTACTACTACTACTACTACCACCACTAATAATAATAATAATAATAATAATAATAATAATAATAATATATTGGCTCTACTGGGGTCAAACTTCCTTGCTTCATTAAAATCTAAAAGGTAAACAAAACAGAATTTATTTTCTATACAATATTATTCCAAAACTGCTTGTCCTATTCCACTTCCCTTATTAGGAGTTCCTGTAGAAGGGATTTGCAAACTTGGTCAAAACAAGTCGACCTGAGTCAGGCTTCAGAAGTAGGGGTGAATTTGTCATCATTTTTTGCGTACGTCACTGTGTCACTATTATTCGTGCATGACGTCACTGGTTTTTGGTCTGGTTATTTCGATCCGTCGTTGTTGTTACTTTCAAAAACAGTCAGAACTCAATAGCAGGAGTTTGACAGCAGCAACATTATCATTATCATTATTATTGTTATTATTTGGAATCTCACACCAGTTGCCTGGTGGTAACCGCTGGAGTTTGAGTGACAGCAAGTCTCCTCAAGTCTCCAGCCCTCCTCTCCTAGTACTAGCAGGTCGCAGTAATTCTGCGATTTACAGTTTCACACCGGTTGCCCAGTGGTTATCGCTGAGGGCTGAGTGACAATAAGTCTCCTCAGGTCTTCAGCTAACGTCTCCTCCCTCTTTCGCATATCATGACAGAGCTACAATTCGTTGCAGTACTTATATCTCTAGCACCTTCCTCAGTACCCGTGCAGTTCCCAGTAGTGCTGTGGTCTGTACGGTCTCTATCCTCCCCCTAATCCCGATCTCCTCCAGTCTCTCCCTCAGCGTTTTGGGGACAGTTCCTAGTGCTCCCACTATGACCGGTACTACCCTGGTTTTCATGTTCCACATTTTCTTTAACTCCCTTGCTAGGTCCTGGTATTTTTCCCTTTTTTCACCCTCCTTCTTTTTTACTCTATGGTCTGCAGGCACAGCCACGTCTACTATTTGGCAGGCCTTCCTTTTTTTGTCTACTATTACTAAGTCCGGCCTTCTTGCCTGGATGAGGTGGTCAGTTTGGATGTCAAAGTCCCACAGTAGTTTGTGGTTGTCATTCTCCAAAACTGCCTCTGGCTTGTGCTGATACCACTTTTCCCCATGGTTGAATCCCATTTGTTTACTTAGTTCCCAGTGTATCATCGTTGCTACTCTATCGTGTCTATGCTTATACTCCTTCTGGGCGAGTTGACTACATTCACTAGTTATGTGGTTTACTGTCTCATCTCTTTCACCGCACATGCAGCATTTGCTGTTTGTCTGTGTTCTGTCGATTTTTGCTTTTATGTAGTTTGTCCTTATGCTTTTGTTTTGGGCTGCCATGATGAGCGATTCTGTTTCTCTCTTAAAGTTTCCCTTTCGTAACCACGTCCATGATTTCTCGTCTGCTTAACTTTTATCTGTCTTTTAAACTCGCCGTACAATTTTTTCCCTTCCCACTTTTCTTTTCTAGTTTGCTGTACCGTTCCATTGCTTTCTACTTTGTTTGTTGCACTATCCCTCGCGCTCTTTATGATTTCTTCACTATTTGTTTGCACATATTTATCTAGGACTACTTTAGCTCTCTGGACACAATCTTCTATGCTGATGAGCCCCCTACCACCTTCTTTTCTCTTAACGTATAGTCTATCTGTATCATCCCTAGGGTGTAATGCTTTATGCATCGTCATAAGTTTCCTTGTTCGCCTATCCATTGATTGGAGCTCTTCCTTTGTCCATCCTAGGAATGGTCCTGTATACCTAACTACTGACACAGCCCAGGTGTTCATTCCTTTTATTAGATTTCTGCTATTTAATTTGGTTTCTAATATTTTCCTTATCCTTCTAAGGTATTCCCTCTTAATTTTCTCCTTCATCTCTTCCCGTTTTATCGTGTCACATTCAAGGACACCTAGGTACTTGTATCGGTCTTGTGCAGTCAATGCCCTAATCTTGTTGTTGTCCGGAAGTTCAATTCCCTCAGTCATTGAAAGCCTTCCTTTGTGCATTACCATGATTGCGCATTTTTCTATCCCAAACTCCATTCCTATGTCCTCACTATATTCCCTTACTTCGTTGAACTGTCCTCACTATATTCCCTTACTTCGTTATTATTATTATTATTATTAATAATAATAATAATAATAATAATAATAATAATAATGATAACAATAATAATAAAGCAGCTAGGTTCTATGTCCTCCCTTGTTTTTTTGTCTTTGCATCATTCTTTCTACCATGATTTCAAACAATGATGATGATAATATTTATCATTATTAACACTTAACGTGTTAAGCTGCCATCCTCCATACACCTCTCTCTCTCTCTCCCTCTCTATCTATCTATCTATCTATCTATCTATCTATCTATCTGTCCATTTTCTTGTCCTCTTCCTCCCTTTATCACAGTTTAAGAGATTACGGTGGACGAAATGATAGCGACCTAAACACTTCTACTTCTAGGTATCTCACAGTGAAACAATGACAATCAAACAAGTCCTGTAGACCTATAGCACAGCAGCGCGTTCGATCCTCACGGGGTGCCCCACGTTTGCACTTGTATAAAACTTAGTAAATAGTTGGAAACCTTGATAAACAATGGTCATCTGCAAGTCTGGCAGACCATACTGGCCTTGGGTCAAACTCAGTTGGGGTTAGTAAATATCAATAAAGAAATATATCTGTGCGTTATATAAAGATATTTGAAAAGTTGTTTGTTCGATAAAAGATTCAGGTTTGGAATTGTTAAATATACGAATATCAGAAAAGTATCATGGCATTAGATATTAACGGAAAAATAGCCTACCTAGGGCAAAAAGACTCCTCTTCGGTCATAGAACACTTTTTTTTCGGTGCTGTCACATCCTTCTGTATCTCGTACACGATCTGAAATCTTTTGGTTGGGAGCAGAAATCACAATGGGGCCAAATTTGGACTGTAGAAGGGTTACCCATCTGACCGAAGTGATGTTTTGCCAAAAACACCTAAATGAAATGTGAAGAATCTACTATTCGGTAATTGTGAATGCTAGGGTCACACAGTACGCAAGCTCATTCACTGACGCATCACTGCTGACTCTGTTATCCAATGGGAGAGTGTTCACGCATGCAAAGTAATGTCCCCACTAATTGGTTGCTAGGTTACATCCAGGCTGCGCAATTGGCTCTACTGATATTCAAAATGGCTAAATACATTCTTGACAGACATCGGAGAAGTAAAACGATTTACATTCATGACAGGAAGGCCATGGAAATATTTCAGCTGCAAATGCAAAGTGAGGCTTTGGTCAAAGAAAATATTTCTCATGAGAAATAGATCAAAAGTATTCAAAGTATTTCAATTATTCAGAGTTTTTCGGACTATTTAATTCCTTCTGGTGGTTCATGTTGTTAACACGATGTTTCGGCCGATCCATTCTATGGCCTTCCCAAACATCTGAAGGTCGTAGAATAGATCGGCCGAAAGAATGCATCAAGAACAGAAACAACTAGGATTCCAATCGTCCGGATAAATGGTGATGACCCTTCTCAAAACTATATTCAGTATCAAAACAAAGGGATTTTCTGTAGAGAAAATGATTGCAATTGAATCACTCTATAATCTCAAGAAATGTGGTAAAATGACTTTTTAAAGACGTTCATAAAAGCAGTCAAGTCTAATAATAATACCCAAGGTAAAAGAACCGTATCATACTAATTCTTGATTACACACACGCACACACATATATTTACATATACGATTTAGTTCCGTCCATGAATATTCTGGGGGAGAATTCAACGTTTGTTGCAGGTCATCTTATGACCAGCAAGACCCATAAGCTTTTCTGTAGTGGTTGCAGAAGATGATCTTGCAACTTAAGGGAGATCCGGTTATACATCGTTGCCTCTTTTCTTATGTTCTAGATCTGCAGTTTGCTCCAGAAAAGGAGGTTGTCTGAAAGATCGTATGTCAACTTGTTTTCCAGTCGGCAGCCTCTCTTGTCCTCCGACCAATTTTTGTATTTTTATGGTGTTTTCCTACCCGCTGGCCAGGGAGGTGGGGTGAAGACGGCAATCTTCCACCTCATGGCCTACCTTGGTAAGATTATTTTTTTTGGAGCGTAGCTGTAATGCTTATGATACTAGTTGACTTGGGAATGATACAGAGGTAACCCTGATGGAGATGGCGTAGATGGTGCCAGTAGAAGGCAAGAGATAAACCTGTTGGAGGCGGATGACTATTCTATCCAGGTTCCATAAAGTGTCGCCTGTGTTTCACACATCGCAAATGCAAAAACTAGACAGAGAAACTTGTGATGTGTGGAGCTCGTTCAGACCTGATGCACTATAACCTTAATGTGGACCTGGGTTTGTTTCCTTTGAAACAAGTTGCCATTTGAACAAGTGTAGATATAGACGTTGGCTTCAGCATTCATATCTTTAATAACCCGTTTCGAAATCACTCCGAAGACGGGTGCAATACGTTTGGCATCATTTGCTGAAAGAACAACTGAAAGGACGTCAGTTGTTATTCTAGCGACATAAAGGGACACCACTCCTTGGTTTTGGAATCAGAGATGTCTTTCTCCGAGACAGGTTATCTTTCCTAGAATAAAGAGCCAAGTCTGAGCTGCAATTTCACCAATAGCTTGAGAGAGAAGTGATTCATGCTTTTCCCAAAGTAATTAATGTAAAGTGAACGTGAACAGCCTTGTCTATAGTTTGAACTCAACTCGCTAATTCCGTTGTCTGCGCCGTTAACAGCTACAAACCTCTTTGGTAGCGGCAGTACCGTTGATATTCCCCTAGAAATTGGTTTTTGGTACGTGTATATGCGAACGCAAGCGTGTATACGTGTATCTGCCTGTGTGTACACGTATGTGTGTGCATTTGTTAGTGCGTATGTGTGTGTATATATATCATGTATGTGTGTATGTGCATATACAAATATATATATATATATATATATATATATATATATGTGTGTGTGGCTGTACCATGTTTGTATGCGTCTATGAGTGTGCGTGCATGTGCAAGTGTGTCAAATGGAGATTCTGTCGGAGTGAAGATCATAAAAAAGGCCTCATGATAGTGTAGCTCTGAAGACTGAGGTCAGTCCCAGTCACTGTCATGAAATACAGCCACCTTTTTTTCTCTCTATTCCCACCATTCCCGTCCAATCACTGGAAATCGAAGATAACGCGTGCAGAGAGGCACGAGAGAATCGCCGGTAACTCGAGCTTCTCAAGCGAACGGCTGTTAAAGACTGAGAAAGGTCGTCTGCAAAGACGCTTTACCTGCCACTGTGTTATCGCTCTTCTTTCTTTCTACTTCTTCTTCTTCTTCTTGTTTTTTGTTATTATTCTTCTTTATCATCATCTTTCCTCTTCTTTTCTCTTTTTCTCCTTTTTTTTATTTTTACAATTCTTCTTCTGTGCTTCTGATTCTCAACATTTGTCATTCATTCAACTCCTTCACCATTACCATTCTTCTTCATCTCTCATGACTTCTTTCATCTTAGTTTGTCTTCCATACGCGCCATCTTGTATTTTCCGATTTCCCATCGACTTTTTGAAAAAATTTTCTGCTCTTTATAGTTTTTTTTTTATATTTCATGTACATTACTTTTTTCTTTTTTATATCTTTAAAATTTTCCTTTCCTTATCTTTTTCCTTTTCTCTTTCATCCTGATTTCATTTCTCTGTTTTTGTATCTCTCGATTTCACACTCTTGCTCATTCTTGCTTTTCTTTCTCTCCTTCCAATCTTCCTCACACGCTTTTACTTTTCTTTTCCTCTCTGTCTTTATCTCTGAGGCTTTCTTTCATAATTTACTTATTTCTCCTTTTTTCGTTATTCCTCATTTTCTCTCTAAAAATGATAAAGAAGACGACGTAAAGCGAATTAGAAGAGGAAGGGAAAGTGATAGGTTTGAGAGAGAGAGAGAGAGAGAGAGAGAGAGAGAGAGAAAGAGAAAGAAAGAGAAAGAAAGATAAAGAGAGAGAGAGGTTATCTGAACAAGACCAGTAGAAAGCATTCAGAAAAGAAAGACTTGGAGAGAAAATGAAGAAGAATCAAAGAGAGAAAGACATAAAGTGAGGGAGTGGAAGGGAGGGAGAAGAAAATGAGTGAAAGAGTATGCAGACAGGGACCTGTGGGGCCCTTATGGCAAAAGACGTATTTGATCGCTTTGCGATAGCAAGTCAGATCGGAGCGTTGCAGTGCGCATACGAAATGGGTCGGTCGGAAATTTATTCATTACTTGGCTTGATCGCCTGTATAACAATTAGCGGCGATCGAATCGTACTCGACACGAGTCGCTCCGAAGTAGGCCAGTCGATTACAGGCCGTTCAACGATAGCAAATCAGAGTCAGCCCGAATGATTCTTCATCTGCGTTGCTCCCACCCACCATGGCTGCCACAAATAAACATGTCAACACGGCTAATTTAGACTTGCTTCCTAGTCTATAATAAATGTCCAACTGTATTGGTTAAAGCGATAAGGTAGACAGGCTAAGATAAACACACACATACATGCATGCATGCGCACACATGCATGCATGCATGCACGCCTGCAGACACACGAACACATACACAGGCACACATACGAACACACGAATACATAGACACAAACATACGAAAACGTGTGTGGATACATAGAGACAAAAGTGAACATAAGATACACATATACATGTGAATACAGACATACGAATTTACGTACACACATATTCTGTTCGTGTATGTGTATGTGTGCGAGTTTGTTTTTTACTGCACAAGTGTTTATATATATATCGGTATATATCTGCTCGGAGGAGCACTCGCGTGCACACTCATCTGTGTGAGTGCATGTGCGTGTACAAATTATTCCATTACAGACAACATGGTATAGTTTAGTATAAGCTTATTATCTAGCGTGTATTTGAGTAATAAAATCTGTTCATCAATATGAACGCAGAGATTTGATGAGTCAGGCTAAGAGATTAGGTGGTGTTTGGAGAAAAAAAAACAACTTTTTTCATCTCTGACCTTTAATCACACCTGTATTAATAAAGTAACCACGGTAGAAAAATGTCTATTTTATAAATGTATTTATTTATTTATTAGAATGAAATAAGCCCTTCAGTAGTTGTAGCGTATACTTTCGTATATATGTAAGATTTATCAGTTTGGCTCAGTCAGTAAAATAGCCACTGCTTGGTTGTGATTTCAGTTTACGGTAGAGAAATGTTAATTTTATTTATTGGTTTGGTTTAATGTGACGGGATAGACAAGTGATCAAAAGAGTTCTTGCTGTTCTGGCAACGGTTGAGAACCAGGTCAACCCCAGTCTCCAACTTGAACTGGAGTTTGGCCATACTGCTTCGATATATGCATTATAGATCATTCGTATCTTTATTGACATGCTTCCAATCTGCCTATAAGATTTCGAAAAAAGTAAATCCACCGCCGGTCAAGTTGGAGGGAGTGCTCCCTCACCCCTAAAATTATTTGTCTCGACCGAAATACTCAAGCAAAGAAGACTGGTGCATGCCTAGAAAAAAATAACCAAATTTTACAAAGAAAAAATAACGGAGGGATACATTAACATTATCGTCTTTGAAATTTGTACGACGAGAAATAAATTCGGATGTTTATATCTGCTCAGTCTACCCCTGATATCGATTCAGTTGGATATTTGAAAAATTAAATAAATATTGAAATGTGATAAAGGATCTTATTTTTTCAACTCGACCAGTGATCAAGAAAGTTTATAAACTTACATGCCTGAGAGAGAATTGACTCGATGGAATCGAGTGGTCAAGCTTCCAATATATGCAAGCCGGTTAAAATTGTCTTCCAAAGCTGTATATCTGCTGGGAGTTTTGTCTGCTGGGTTGTTATTTATTATGGTGTGGTGATTGGGGGGGGGTATGCTGATCATTATAGTTTGGTACATTTTAGTGCAGTCTGGTTTGGCTCTCTTCGATATAAACTGCAGGGGGGCGGATCTAGGCTGTAGAGGTTGACAGACCTGGTTGATGCAATATTGAACGAGATGGCAAGAATGTAGATGCGACGGTCACATAATACACAAGTTCACTTGATAGCGTCTCAATACCAATTGAGCTAGACGACAGAAAAGTGTCTGTTCATACATGCGCATTGAGGTCCTCTCTGATTGACTGTTACCTCAGAGCTGCTCCACCGGTTCGTGAAATATTCAAAATGACTGGATGCTTTTCGAGTAGATATTGAACATAAAATCAAGATTTGTCAGCAGGCTTACCGGTCTAGAACGTCAGGACTTCTTATTCCTACCAACCCTGTCATTCACTGACACTCCAAGTCATTTCCTGACACCCTTTGCCCAGCGTTAATGAAATATTTAGGCGAAAAAACTATCCTTAATACTTTAAGTTCTCAAACATTAATGAAGCGTATGTCTGGGAATTACTGGGAATTTGTTTATGCTTGGGAATTAGTAGTATTAAAAAGTGAGGGGGATCGAAGGGAGTCTGCAAGCCTCTGAGAATTAGTTGTATTAAGAAGTGGCTGGGAGTGACAGGGGAAAAAATACCGCCTGGTTTGAGGGATAAGAAAAAAGAAACAAAAAGATACCCCCTATCTCACGTTAGTCACGTGAGGGACATTGTTTGCCATATAAGATCAAGACATTGTTTAGAAACAACAGCACTCCCCGTGTCACATCGCCAAAATTAGAGAAATACCAGAAGATATTCTAAGATGCCAGGACAAAAATTCCATTTAATCAAAATAAGAATGAAATTCAATTCCTTTCAACTACATAAAAGTCATCATGGAGAAATAGTTCCACGAAATTTGAAGAAGTCGTTATTTAAAATAAATTTTGATTATAGTGTAATCTGAAAAAGTGCTCTTTTTACCGTATCCTACATTTGATCCATGTTACCCTACAGAGCTGAGAAAGATACCAAACATTACTAAGTCTGAGATCCATAACAGGGAAGCAAGACGTGACAAAAACGCACAACTGGAATACCTTGAATACTGCAGTTTTTTTAGAGCAGGTTTTGATGTAGTAGAGTTATGGTATGACAATAAATCAATATAATTAAGTATAAGCTGAAAAAAGAAAATAAAACATTTAATTATGATAATACATTGAATAGTAGAGTTTTGAATGGTACGACAAATTTTGGAACAAATTAATCACACTAGTCAAGGTATACCCGTATTGCATCCCCGTTCGATATTTCTTTTAGATCACAAAATATAACTCACAAGTGAAAAAGGCCTGAGAGTAATGACCAAAACATTGTGACAAAATCAATCAAAACGAGAAGACAAGTAAAGAAAATACTGTTAGATAACCATATGTGCCGTACAAAAATGGGACACAGAATAAAATAATCATTTTTATGCTAAAACCAAAACAAACACTGTCACAAACACAACCAAGAATTGCGATGAACGTAAATAGGAGTCAAAAATTGATAAAAATGGTTTACATTAATCAAAATGAATAATGAAATAATCACATTACCAATACTTTTAGTAAATAAAGTAAAATACAACTGACAGAAAGTGCAGATTTGCCGAATTGTCCCAAGCTCATTTGTACCCATGCTCATTTGTATCCGCTCATTTGTCTCATGTGCAATCCTCTACCCTCATTTGCATGCTGGAAATGATACCCAGCGAGAAATAATTCAAAATTTTATTACACAGTGGAAAACCTGTTTTTTTAGTCTATTTCGTCTTACATGACAGAGCAAATGGGTAAAAGATTGTTTACATAGAGAGCTTATTGTTTACTTCCAATCTGAACTATATACTCACCGTGAATTGACAATATAAGTTCATTTCTTATTCAAGAAAAAACGGTCAAGACTCGTTTTACGCGTAAAACTCGTAAAAAACTTATTAATTTTCTTCAGATGAAATTGATGGTGCTTTCAATCAATAAGACATCCGTTACTTTTAGAAGAGTGTCAGTTTTGGAGAAAAAAAAGAAGTTTCATTCACTTTGTAACTATAATGCTCAAATTGACCCTTACTTTTCGCCCGTCATGCAACCGTTTGTTGTTCAACGGTACCTTGGACGAAACTACGACTGTAATGTAATTCTGATACTTCCAGAGAAGAGAGTGTCCAGGACGTCTGGGCCGCCAACCCAAACTCAAACAAAGCACAATTTTAAAAAGATTTCTAAATATCTAAATTAAAATATTTTATGAATAGAAAAATACAAATAATCCTAAGTAATCATTCCAATGTTTAGAACCGATGACAAAAAAGTGATGATCTCTGGTGACCCTTGAATGATCCTCAAGATCAAACTCTCATAGTCTATAACTTGAGTTGATGTTTTGTGAGTCTAGATGTCAGATATCAAGAGAATACTTCTTGTAGTTTTATCATGAAGAGAAATGAACAAATAAGCAAACAGAAGGCTCAAATATTACCATGCACACATATTTGAGATGGTTCGGTATAATGGCAGAAAAAACATGCGAACGCTTATTATTATTATTATTATTATTATTATTATTATTATTATTATTATTATTATTATTAAAAGCAGTTATGATTTAAAAGTATGATTAAGAATTTGTAGACGCTTAGGAATATGAATATCAGCACTCATATATATATATATATATATATATATATATATATATATATATATATATATTCCTACTTGTGTTTCTGAAAGTCAGTATACTTACATTAACCGGTTGAATGGTGGGATTGATTTTATTTTCCAATTTCCAAATCAATCAGATCTTGGACAGTGACATTCGCTTTTAATTTACTTTCCGTTTCAAGCAATTCCTCTTCTTGCCGTTCGCCATTTCATCTTTTCAATTTGACTTTTACTTTCACTTTCACTTCTGACTTTCCCAGGAGAAGATACAACGACCAGAAACAACAATAACAACAAACAAAATAAGCAAAGTCAAAGGCAGAAAAAAGATTCGTTTTTCCTTTAAGACTCGATTATAGAATTCCCATTTCTTGCCTCGGCGCACACAAGGCTTTATGGAACGGTCTGTTGACGGGAATAAACTATGAATGAAGAAAATATGTTCGTTTTGAGTAGTGATGGAAATGGGAGGGAAATACAGGGTATACCTACTTCTAAAATATGGTGTTGGTTATATAGTCTCAAAACAGCAGCGGAATTGCCAATATTTAAAAGAACTGATACACACGAAGGCTTACAGCTGCATTGGTCCAATCCCTTCATTCCTGATGGATCCCTCTGTGATCCCCAAGCATAAATCCTAGATACAGTCTTACCGTATACCTAGTTTCCAAGACCCATTTCTGTTACTGGTTACGAGACCCCAACTTAATGGCTGCATTAAGAAGTGAATAGGCAATATGGTGGTTTGTTTTATTTTAGATTCTTTTTCCCATAATTCCATTTCTGCTCTTTCAGCCATTTCCTTTTTCCCCTCCACTCTTCTTTGATATATGTGGGTTGGATATCAAAAGACGAAAGAAAAACGAACGAGAAAACAAAAGCAAAAACGAAAAAAAGAAATATCAAAAGAAAGAAAAAAGAACGAACGGAATAGAATGAAAAATCTATATGAAAAGATGAATGAAAAAAAAAGATTGTAGGCATTGGAAGGAAGGAAAAAGCAAAGAAAAATGAGAGAACAGCAAAACAAAAGAACAAAATGTGATAAAAAGAAAGAAATAACCTGAACATTGAAAGAAAGAATAAATGAGAGAAAATTCCTTGGCATTGAAAGGAAGAATGGAAGAAAAAAGAAGGAAAAAAGAAAGTAATGGAAAAAGTCGAAAGCAAAATTATCTGAGGAGGAAAAATGTTGAGCAAAGAAATAGGAAAACAAATCGAAGAAGAAGAAGAAATAATGAGAGGTTACGAAAAAAAAAACTTGCAAAAATATCAAGATTTGAAAAAAAATTATGAAGAAGTTGATAGCAAAAAGATACGAAAATAGTGGAGGAAACAAGGAATAATTGAATGGTAAAAACGATAAAAATATAGACAGAGAAGAATATTCAAGAGAACGAAAGAGTTTATAACTGAATGAAAAATGATGAGAATGATATAGGAAGAAACAAAAATGGAAGAAAAATTAAGAAAGAGAAACAAGAATGAAATGCTTACAAAGAAAAAAGAAACAAACAAACAAAAGAAGGGCGAAAAAATATAGAATAAGAAATGAAAGAACAACAAAGGAACAAAAAAGGAATAAATGAATTAAAAGAATTAAAAAAAAACAGAAAGAAAAATCAGAAAAATAGAAAAATAGGAAAGAAAGAAAAGAACGGAGGATAGGTCTGGTAAGTCACTCAAAGAACCCGTCACTTAACCAACGGTTTTTGTCATGTTAGGGATAATCAATTAAAAACTTGAAAGAAAAGATTATCAATGAATAATTTGCTTCTCTCTTTTGTTGGGCAGTGACCCTTAAAAATGTCTGATGAAGAAAAAAATGAACGGACTCAAATTAAATGACCAATCTAGAACGGCTTGGTGGAATCTAAAAAAATGTTTTCTCTAGACATAGCCAGGAGTAAATATTTAAATTTACAGCCCTCTAGCTCCAATGGAGCGGCCTGTTTACGTGATACATACATACATACAACATTTCCAGTCGGTCCAACTTGGAAACTGAACGAATGTATATTGTCAGTTTGGGTGACAGATTTTGCTGACTGTTTCTAAAAGTAAAGAAAATAAAAGGAAAGAAAGAAAGATGGAAAGAAGGGAGGAAAGAAAGAAAAAGGATCTAAAAAACAAACAAAGAAAGAACAGGATAATTACAAAATAATTAAAATGTAAAAAAACATAATGAAGACAGTCAAAATTGAATTGAAATGAAAGAAAATTAGAAAGAAAGAGAATATGAAAAAGAAATAAAGGAAGAAAAAGAGAGGTAAAATAATGAGAAGACGAAAACCAAGAAATGTCCAGGATATCCTAAAGAGAAAAATCGTTGCAGATACGAAGAGATGACAGGAATAACGAAAAAGGAAAGAAAACCATAAAAACACAAACAACGTTATTTCATGTTGAGATATGCAGAAGGATATTAATTCTATGTTCTATTCACTTTCCTATATTGACAACTAATCCTTTGGAAAATCATTACATGTGCCTATTAATTGGTCTTTGCTTCCGATCTTGTTTTTTTGCGGGGGTGACTTCCATTTCCCACTCGCCTATCAACAGTGACACAAGGAACATCATTAGAAGACATGAGTTCGATGACCGAACCATCGACGACCGCCTTCCACGTGATCTTCAGTCTTTCTATCACAACGATCTCTTTAAGGGAATTCATTTGTCGTTGACTTTACGACCGTTCGTCTGAAGTAGCAGTTAACAAAAACAGTAAATATTCCACGGAAGATATTTATTGGGCTAAGCCAACGAGTTCAAATTCATTGATCGCTCTGTGTCGGCAATTTTTTTCTATAACAGGATTTCCGTTCAACCTACATGATAATTGAGACCGGGAAATTTTTTTCCAAAAGTACTGTAGAGCAAAAAATAAGCGCATCTAATCTTTCCAATATAAATTATCACATCGTCCCTTTTCTTGAATTGAAATCATCACAGTTCGACTCCTCCGAATCGTTTTCAAATGGCATATTATCTGTTTAGACTGGACTCCAACAATGAAAAAAAGTGAAGACTCGCCATCACAGTGTATTATTGAACAATCCTCCCCCCAAATTTGGAAGTCATGTAAAAAGGTCCACCGAAGAATTGTTTTAGATGGAAACATCTTTTGATAAATTGTACCCGTCGAAATAGGATCATCAAAAAGTCAAAGCGTCCCACTTCAAAAATGTATCTTAGAAGGGGTTTAGTGGAGTATTGGTGCCAATTTTCAAGTTTGTGGACTAAACGGTTGAGCCAGGAGCACTGATACACACAAACGCACAAATATATGTACATTCAACTGCAAAGGAATTAAGTGGTACTAGCTATTGGCAACGTTCCATTATATCATTGTATCTCAAGTTGATCTATATATCTATCACCATCGATCTATATATCTGTTGTCATTGTTCAGTCTGTATCTTTAATTCAATCAGTCTATTTAGCTAGCTATACTTACCCAAGAATAGACCAAATACGAAATATGATCGCAAAGATCAGGGAATAACAATGAAAAAGAATTACCATAGCATGTAGTTTCCCCCTTTTCCATCCAAGTAGCACTGTTGCTACTATTTGCAACGAACATGGGGTACCAGTGGAGCTCTGCGCTAAATGACGATCACAAAAGCTGTTCAACCTGATGATTTAGGTGTGGCATCCCATAGTGCTAGAAGATTGAAGAGTCTGTATCCCTGCCTAGAAACTCAATGTTCGATGGTTTGATTCCCAGAACTGATCCTGGTTGGAAATACAAAACTACCTCAGCCTCCAAATTAATTAACATCTATTTCTGTCTGGAGAATATAAAACAATTTGAATACCTCGGGAACTGTTTACACAGCTTTAGTGTAACTTGGTAACCAATATGGGGGAGGGATGTACTTCGCATGCGTGACCAAAAAACTCTTCCGATGAGATACTCGGCTGTGGGATGCCATTGATTGTGTACACTGTGTGAACGTCGCATTCATATTGACCAAACAAATCATTCGCCGCGTTTTTTTTTGTTTTTGTTTGTTTTTTTGTAAAACATCGCATTATCCATGTTTTCCATCAACCGTAAAGTCTTGATTTAGCTCCCTGAGGCTTCCAACTTTTCGCTGACAGATTTCAAACAGTAGATGACATTGAACAGAATGTGACGAAGCAGGTAATGGCAATCCCACAATAGGACTGTTTCGGAAAATGGATTTTGAATGGCTAAAAATGGCTCAAATTAGGTATATCCTACTTCAAATATCTAGATGTATTTTATTCTATTCATATCTATTTATTGCATGCTCTCTCTCTCTCTCTCTCTCTCTCTCTCTCTCTCTCTCCCTCTACACACACACACACACATATATATATATACATATATAGAGAGAGAGGGAGAGAGAGGGAAGGAGGGAGAGAAAGAGATATTGTAATCCATCTCAGTCGGTATATATCTATCTCATTCTATTCATGTCGATCTCTTAATCTGTCTAGGTATCTATCTATCTCCCCCTCTTTCTCATCTTTTCTCTCTCTCTCTCTCTGTGCACACACACACACACACACACACACACACACACATATATATATATATATATATATATATATACATATATATATATATATAGCTAGATAAATGCTCTTATTCATCTCAGTCCTGTCCATATCTATATTATCCATTTCAAATCAGTCTATCTATTGCTGGTCTGCATAGCCAAAAAACTCTATTTTGGTAGTAGCTGCCCACAGAGTATTCGATTAAAAGGATTTTTGTTTGTCCAGACACATTTTGGCAAAGGCCAATCATTCGTCTTCATTTTTTTTCAGACATGTGAAAAAGAGGATCCATTATCTTAATGCACTGCTTTGCCACCTCTGATACCGCGGACATTGACCGTATCAAGTAAATTATGAAATCATAGGATACCGAATGATTTTAGAGCAAAATGTGTGACCAAATCTGAGAGAACTGGTTTGGTCTGAAAATTATGAGTGTTCCAGTACGACAAAAACCTAAAGGACTCGTCCAAAGCACAGAAGAATTCTGAAGAGGGGGAAATGAAACGTTTTAAACTGTCCAGCAATGAGTTTCTCTATCCAATTGCAAATGTTTGGAGAGAGAAGAAATCTTGAGCTTGAACAAATTAATAAGAAATAATAGAAGAAACTACCAGCTGACGAGTGAAAGAGGCTTAAAGATGGCTGCACGAAATGTTATGAAAAAAATGATTTTTATTTTAAATCATTTCCGGCTACCCTTTAAGATATTTTGATTATAAGAATATGATGGATTTCCGTCTATTTCTCAAGATGCAGGTAAACAAAAAAATCAAGTGTGCCAATAATGCTGACCGGCAATCTATCTATCTATCTATCTATCTATCTATCTATCTATCTATCTATCTGTCCATCTATCTATCTACTCAGCTTGGAAAATGCATGCAGTCTTTGCATCTTTATGTCAATCTTTGAAAGATGGTTTATGGAACAGACCAAATTTCAACCCCAACTTCAGTTTACTTCACACATACAAACACAAATTATCTATCTATATATCTTCCTCACCCTCTCTCTATCTCTCTCACTGAGTATCCTTTCAATGAAAGTACCACACACACAAACACACACAAACACGCATACATACACACACACACACATATATATATATAAATATATATATTTTATATATATATATATATGTATATATATATATATATATATATATATATATATATATATATATATATGTATATATGAGAGCGTTGATTCGATCATTATTACATTGAGTCGTGAATATCCATTTCCTAATACATAACAGCCACATTTGAAGAAACTAATAGACCAAGAATAAGCGAGACGAGAATTCAAAGTGAAAATAGTTATTTAAGCCCGGGCTTTACCAGCGGCTGTTTAACTAAATACTTTGAGTAACGCTACGTTGGAGCAGCCACCCTATCGACTGCAGGTTCAATTTCGGTAGCAGCCCTGTTTTCATTAATAGTTTATTCTATTTACGGTGTCCAGTTAACTGTATAACGACGGGAGATCATTGCAAATAAAAGTTTGTACATAATATAACGCATTTGATTATATATATATATATATATATATATATATATATATATATATATATATATATATATATATATAATCTCTGCATACAATCGATCCTATTGATGTATTTGTGTATAAATCTCCATTTCAGATTTCCTGTCCTTGATATCTGTCAAGAAGTTTATTCGATGCCCAAGACAAGATTTGGTTTAGTTTACTCTCCATCTCCGATGAGATTACTCAAGTGGCCGGACACCGTGGACTGTAGCTCGACACGACAGCACGGACACATTATTTCCTCAAGTGAGATACACAATTCGAAAGCAAATTCCGATACAGTAAATGTCACCGAAAGACTTACCATCCACCTTCAAATACGCTCAAACCGCTTCAAACGGTCAACACCGGACACTGGTAGTTGGTGAATGGACATTTTGATTTTACACAACTTGTCCAAGGTTCATCATCTTCTCTGTCGACCAATCACTCATTCGCGCCATTTTCCTTCAATAAGCAATATGATTGGTCCGAATGATTTTATTTCCGGTTTCGTTGTTGTTACACGTTCCTTTGTGCGCTCTCGGCCACTGCTGGGCGTATTGTGTTGAAGATGGAAACCATTTTGTATTGAAGATGGACGCCATTTTAAAATGTAGCCGAAGCTGCAAACCACGAAAGAATTTTAGTGATTGCCTTCATAAGTGGCCAATGGCGGTGGATGAGTCCAATGGCGGTGGGTGAGGTAAATGTTGGTGGGGGTAGGCAAATGACGGGAAATGGCCTTGGGATGGGCCTCGAATTGTGGCTGCATCAATGCTCTGTAATTGATGGCTTTCTGACAGTTTGATTATATTTACAGTTAAGTGAGGGGACCACGAGAATGAAAGCAAGGGAGAGAATCTTCATTTTACTTTCCTCTTTATCATAGCAGCTGTTAGTATTCTTCTCGTCGATACAACATACCTCTTTCTTTTCACCGGTTTGTTTTGATTTAGTTTCACCATTTCAACAATATATTATTACAAATCTACTTCTTTCTTCAGTTTCCCTTCTTCCTCTGTCTTCCATCTCTACATTTTTCTCCTAAATTCTCTTTAGACTTAATATTACCCTTTGTACTTGATTATCTTCTGCGGAACGAAAAAAAGATAGAAAATGATTATTTTCCATATTGTCGTCATCTTCTGTTCAGCTTCAGTGTCGAGTCTTATGTGGTGCTTTGAATAGTTATTCCTTTTCGTAATGGAGTCATTAACAGACCCATGAGTAGTAATCAAGTTTGTAACCGTTGGATTTACTCTGGAGGAATGTGCTCTGGGGAAATGAAGTAAAACCTATATAATGTATTGAATTCTTGTATGAGAAATTTCCTCCGTTGGAGTAATAAACCATTACGAGCAATTCCTTTTCAATGGTTGATACGGAGTAGCAATGGGTCCGTGAATAGTGAGATATATTCCAGGGCCGGGGAAATTCCTCGATCGAATGTCGAAATCATACGGCCGCCATTGTCATGCATATAGGATCGGGTTTATGAAATGATTTTGCAGGTAATAAGCTAAATTTCTATTGAATCTCTGAATTTTACGTTTTCAGAATAAGTGATCTAGTTTCTACATGGCAAAAATGTGTCGATTCTGGAGGTTCTTATTTCGATTAATAACTTTTGTTCTGCACTAAGATATCCTGATTTAAAGTTGATGGTGAAAAACTGCAATTATTTTTGCACCAACCTAATAGCTTACATTAGTCTAGCACAGGATCGAATGGACTGGTAGGGAAGATTGGTTATCTTGGATCTTCCAAGTAAGAAGAGTCCACCTACATGTCTTGAAAATCAGTAATAGGTTTTGTATGGGCTCGACCACCGATCACTACCGATTGGGGGAGATATGCAACTATCTTAGCCAACTAGCGGACTTAGTAGATGTTTGCTAATTTTAGTTTCATCTGACACAAGGCTATAGTACTAAAGCTACCAGTTTAGATCGAAGTCACGAACTAGATTTACCACTTTCTGACAGGTACTCGTCCCTGAATAATGAAATAAGGTGTGGTAAATTATTCAATATAAATTGTCCCATGACCAACGTCTTTTGGCAGCATGCTGTGTTAAGAGTGATCAAATTAAAAAAATCAAAAAATGGGTGACCAATGGATAAGTTACTATTCTCGCCCTTTGTTGGGTTGTGATCACAAAGAAAGTCTGAATTTTTTCAGACTGTCGGACAGAAACTGGTGCCTATCAAAAATTTTCTGATAATTTAGCAGAAGCCTACATTGCAAATTGGATTCCACTTGAAACTTACTTCGGGTTGTGGGTGGGGGTTAAAAAACAAAAAAGTTTTTTTTAGACTTGATGATCAAATGTTGAAATTTTCAGTTCTCTAGCCCTATTAGTGCAGCCCGTACGCGCTATACATTCATACTTCCATAGCCAGCCAGACTCACTCGAAAACTGAAGAAACTTATGTTGACAGTTTCTAATAACAGCAAAGTGAGTCATTGTCATAATCATTATCATCATCAGTAGCAGCAGCAGCAACATCTTTCTAGCGCTAGTCGTTGGATATAGACTTTCCCTAAGATTCGCCAGACCTCTCTATCGTGGGCACCACGGAGCCACAACTTTCTGAACTTGTTTTGTTCATCATGTAATCTCTGGGAATCCACATTACGAATCCTAATGTCCGAGGTTGTCTGACATTCTTGCTACATGACAAACCGATATTTATTTTAGTTGTCTAATGGATTCAATGATATCTCTTACACCTGTTTTAGACCCAATATATTGTTATGTTGTTTTATGATCTCCCTATGGGATGTTGATCATGATTCTCTACTATGCAAGTTGCATTGTTCTCAGTTTGAGGGTCAATACATTGACTGGGATTCTGAGATCAATCATTGTCATTTAATCCAAAGTTAATCGGATTAGTATCCCCATCCTTGTTGCTTCGACTGCTACGTTTTGACTAAAACTACTCTAGTGGTTTTGACCAACAGTAGTGTCCTTATGCCAAGTTGAGCTTAGCAAATTCCCATTAAAAATATCTAAAATGGATCCGTACTTTCCAAACCCCAAACAGTGTTAAAACAAAGTTTGGCAAAGTAAATGAATGACTGAAGATAGAAAATGAACTTGCTGGACATATAAATAAATGGATATATGTGAGGGAGATTGATCATATAATACTAAACAACAAATGTCTGAAATTTATTGGTGGAATAGTCCATATGGTGTCACTATCATCTGGAATATTATTTGGTTTCGTCTTAACCATATATTAAAAGCCAATTTAGTCAGAAGATATTCAAGATATTGATCGAAGTGAGATGGTGTAAGACGTGTATAATTCAGTCAAAGCCTACTGATCTTGAAATATTTTGTCAAATTCGTCTGTTGAATATATTGGTAGAAAATCGACTCAAAGAGTTTTCTGATTAACTAGTATTCTCAAAGATGATATCAATTTGATTTATGTGCAATCCAGGATTGAATCCAACATAATGGATTTAATATTCACATGAGTAAACACTCAATAGAAGTGACAGGAACAACGAGTTAAAACCGTTGTTATACTTACTGATCCCTCATCGTCTAATACGTTTTCGGGTAAGTAAGCCTATTGTTAAAAAAGACAAAAACAAGTAATGTGAGATATAAAGTAATCTGCATGTACAATACATTATGATAATGCCCTTCATGAAATAACAAACTACGTCTATTGTGACACAGCCCTGAAAATAATAAAACAAAGCTGAATATTAAAATCATAGCTCACGAGGAGGTGATGTTTGATCAACACTGCAGAGGAGCCATGTTACTATAACTGTTTTGTTTTTAAATCCATGAAACGGTTACATGGTTAACTACTTATGATCCCAAAAAGAAAAATTTACACGTAGTACTATAATTCTGTATGAAACATAAAACCCTTGGAGAAGCTTTTATAAATTGCATTGGAATATTGGAAATAATCGACTGAAACGCCATTTTACATCGGTTACATAAGTGTTTAACACTGTAAATCTCTCTATAATATATATATATATATATATATATATATATATATATATATATATATTGACTATATATAGCCTAACATAACCCAACGATTATGGTGCGCCGAATGAGGATCGACCTCAACATCATAGTAATGGTCTACAAGATGAACTTGCAAACCATTATCGTGCAGAAAAGTACTTTTATTATACACATTTACTAAGTCTGATTTCATTCGGCACTAGACCACAAATGCAACGATCCCAGTACATGCAGTGAATGCTGGAAGAATCCGATATATTTCAAAATATTTATGTCAACATACTTATATTATACATTATACGTATTGACAGAAATCGGACTTAGATTTCAGTTTTTATAACATAACTTTTTATTTCCATTGTTTTAATATCTTGGTCCAAATTCTGTCAATTTTGAAGGTATGTTTAAATAAACTTTGGGTAATGTATCGGATACTTTTTGCACTCACTGTATATATGTGTCTGTTTGTGTGTATGAGTGCGCCTGCGTATGTGGTTCGCATATGCTTTTTTTGTCTTTGAAAACCTCCCACCGTTCTTTTTCGCAGAAGAATAGTTGTGTTTTTTTTCATATTGACTTCCTATTTTGACGGAAAACGAATCATTCAATACTAAAATAACAGTAAAAATCAAAGGAAATCCAGGAACGTTTAGCGAGTAACAACAATATAACCCGGGATTCTCCAGATGTAATTTGCTTTTCGTTTTCATTTGCTAACATCACCACCAGATTTATGAAGTCTTATCTATAAAAAAAAATGTTTGTAACAGTAGAACAACACCAAAAAATATCAGTTCAAAAAAACATGAATCAAACCGTTAAAAACAAACGTAATAACTGCAAAAAATGGAGGATAATAAAGGGAGGTAATCGGTCGCTTGTCACAATCAAACTGCAATGGATCAAATCTTAGAGAAGAAATCCCTTTTTAATTTGCCTTTTCATTAGGTTGTCAACTTGATGGCTGCTGCCCGACCCGTACCCTGACCACCCAGGCTGTTCCGTGGATCTAAAATTGCCGGGACAATCCGGACGAATCATCCCTAGGCTTAAGAAGAGAGCTAACACAGTTCTGCTTGGAGCACACGATATAAAACATCATTGAGAATTGCTAAAAACATATAAAATCAAACGGCAGAGAGGAATTTATAAAAAAATGGAAAACAAAAAAATAGACCAGAGATGATCCTGTCTATTTTGAGCAGGTCGCATAACTGCCTGTGTCAAGATCAACCAGAGATTACTTCTTTTTCTTTCATTTTTTCTTTCTTTCTTCCCTCTTTCTTTTTTTTTTTGTGATGTTCTATTGTAATTTGTTTTCATTTCAATTTTTCTTCCTTCCAAAGTTATTTCCTTCCTTTTCTCTTTCCATTCCCTTTTCCTTTCTCCTTTCCCTCATTCCTTCTTCTTAAACTTTCTCTCTTTTTTTCTCTCTCTCTTTCTCTCTCTATCTCTCCCGTTCTTCCTTGCTCTAACTTCATTCCTTTCTTTCTCCTTCCCTTCGCCTTCCCTTTTCAACCTTTTCCTTGTCCTTTTTCTTTCCTTTTCTTTCATTCGGCCTTTGCCTTTTCAGTCTTTTCCCTTCATTTTATTTTGATTTTACTTCTTTCTTTTTTTCTTTCTTTCTTTTTTTGCCCTTTTTTTCACATCCTTCCAGTCTGGCGCAAGTGAATCTTTTGATCGAGTCTAATCACCTTCCCCTTTCAGCAAGATATTTATCTTCAATGCAAGTAGAACTCCAACGCATATCAAACATTGCATTCACCTCTCGTCATCATCAACAACAAACCTGTACCCAAATAAACAGACTTTTTACAGATTTAACGATGTTTCTTCAGGGGACGGAGGGGGGGGGCGAAGAACCTTTTTATTTGCTTCTTTATCTTTTTCTTCACTTTTCTTTTAAGAGCGGTCATAGCTGTCATTCATTTAAAATCTGACTTCATTATCGTTTTTCTCAAACGTCGCTTAATTCTTTTTTACTTTATCATTATTATTATTATTATCATTATTATTATTATTATTATTATTATTATTATTATTATTATTATTATTATTATTATTATTATTATTATTTAATCTTCTCATTTTTGTTCCCTACCGCAACTTTTGTTCTTTTTGTTGTTGTTTTTTTCCTTTGTCCTTTGTGCGAAAATCTATAAGGATCAAAATATCTCTTCTGATTTAAAGAGTAACATAGACCCTCTTTTCGTCATCGTTCTTGCTTCCCTCCATTAGACTAAGCTTCCTCTACCGTTGTTTTATTTATTTTCGTTGGCATTGTGGATGAAGTTCACTTCCAAATCGCTGAGTTTGTTTTTTTTTTTAAATCTTTTGTTTCTTGGGGTTTTTTTTTGCTGTTGACATTCAATTGACGAAGAGTTCCAACAAACAAGCTGAATATTTTTCCTTTTTTTTCGTGCATAATTTTGTACTTATTTTACTTATCGATTTATCTTTTTACTTTCTGATGATTTGGCCGTAAAGGTTCAATTGCACTTTGGAGTACATTCGTCATGGATCAAAGGATAACGTTGCAGAGGGAACGACAGAAACATTTGCAAACAAGGTTAAGGCTATCGAATACAATTCACTCTGTTGTATATATGCACACACATACACACACACACATAAACACAAACACACACACACACACACACACATATATATATATATATGTGTGTGTGTGTGTGTGTGTGTGTGTGTTTGTATTGTGGATATATATATATACACGACGGCAGAACGATGATTTTCTAACCTTTTTAAACCAATTTCGACCTGAAATCTTTACAAGATAATGTTTGATATATATATATATATATATATATATATATATATATATATATATATATATATATATATATATATATATCATCAGTCACTATCCACTGCTGTGTAAAGGCATTTCGAATTTCCTTCCATGACGACTGTGATTGTGCAGCCCCATGCTATATCTTACTGCTAAACCTTCAATCTCACTCCTTGATCTTGTCTTTTCCATTTTTGTTGCTTCATATATATACATGTATGAAAAAATATGTATCAGACATATCTATACGAAAACACACACATACACACATACATATATATGTGTGTGTGTGTATATATATATATATATATATATATATATATATATATATATATATATATATATATTCTTCTCTTCCTCTTTCCCTGTCTTTGTGTTCTTTCTCTTTCTTTCTCTCTACATTGAAAGCAATAGACATAAATCATATTTCTTTGGTATATTACATTTCATAAAATGGTCCTGAGGTTCCCTTTGGTAACAACAATCAGTGTTTGCGTATTACTAGAAGTCTTATGTCATTGCCCAAATGAATCTCGAGTATTTTTCTTTTCAGTCGGCTACATTACTGTCCAGCTTTTTAAATAACACTGTGAAAATTTTTTTATACATTTTCTCTTGTTCCTTGGTAATAAGTGTTATATTTGGATTGATTATGATTGAAAAATATATTAAAAAAAACCTCTCTTATCTATTTCATACTTGCTTTTACGACCAAGGCTGTGATAATTTGATATCTACATATTTTCAAGTGGACAAAGTGCGGGTTTGTACATTTTTAATCATATGAATTTAAAAAAAACATTTACAAATGAATATTTCAATCCTGGCCTCAAAAATAAAGTTTTTGTAATTGCCATTTTCTACTTTTCACGTATTAGCAATTAGATAGACCTGCTCGTATCCCAAATTCGACTCTATACCGATGCCTGTGTAAGGTAAGCTTCAGAGACTAAATTCTGGTTATTTCCCTTTGTTGCTCAATCTGGCAATTTTGGTCATATCATAAATGCACTGGTTCTTTTATTGTTTTAGAATGTTGCACCGACAGCGGTACCGACTTTATTTTCTTGTTCACAATTGAAATTGAGTCAAAACATCTTAAAACACCAAGAAACATCCATAATCCTCAGAAATATATTATACATTATCTAAAAATACACATTAATAAATTAAATAGAACTTCGTAAATACATATATATTAATGGTTGTACTAATATAGAGCAATGGGTTTCAAGATATTTGCTTAGTCCATTCACAAGTGAATTCAATTTTCATTGTGTGCGTACTATTGTGACCTTTTCCCAGAGTAAGCTGAGCTCATCTCCAATATCTACTACATTTTGTTGATAGTTGATTCAAAATCTAATTATTGGAGCAACACGAAGATTTAATCACAGAACCCATTTGGTAAAGTGGGACTGCGCCATTTGCAGTTTTCTCCAACGAGGTTGCCTTATAGACCGTCCGATTGAACTGGAATTTAATACAGGAGACTTTTGGATGAACGCAATACTTCTGTATTCATCGAACTATGAAAAGCGCCATTACACTGACTACAACTTCAGCCATCCCTGCTCGGAAAACTGATACCTCACCATTTTAAGTGTAAGGACTCTAAAACAATCTAAACTGACAATAAAATATCTGAACGTATAGAGATTGAGGGTATCCCCTTCAAAAGCAATTATTGGTGCTAGAAGATTGAATTTATGCAAATCATTTGACATTGCTTCTTTGATATAAATAGAAATATTACTATATGATATAAATAGAAATATTACTATATGATCATGTGTTTGGTTAATTTAGTTGTGTCATACATAGGAAAATTCAAGACCAGACCGATTGGGTCTTTGCCCAATGAGACCTGGTACTGTTCTGTGAAATCAAGTCCAAGGGTTCAGGATTCGTCCTGAGACCTCAAGATCAGCGCTCATACACTTGCAGCAATAGTTGCGGGGACTAAAGAGATTTTTCTTAGAAGGGCTTACCAACACCTTGTGTCACATCCTGTTCTCATGGGGACTCAGGTAAATAGGACCATTTAAGTCCTGACGGACGCGAATGTGGTGCCATGGCAGATTGGGTCCTCACCTTATGAGGCCTTATACTGTTCTGTATAGTCAATTTCGAAGGACTCAAGATTCGTCCAGGGACCTAAAGACCAATGTGTATGCCCTTGCGGCAAGAGTTACGAGAAAGCTTCTTTAGAAGGTCATAACTTCACGTTCACGTGTGTGGTATCCCCACATTAAACCGAACTTGAGTCACGTCTTGTTCTGATGGGGGTTCGGGTAAATAGAAAGACCAGACGGATGTGCTATAGCCAAATGGGACTTAAGCTAATTAGGCGTGGTGCTGCTCTGTAGGAAAATCACACATGTGCATATATGGTATGCCATCATCAAACCAACCGTATGTCACACTCTGTTCTCGTAGGGATCGGACAAATTGGCTAATTGTGCAGTAAATAAAACCTGGTTTTCATTGGAGGTTATTGCTCGTTTACTTATTGCACAGGCTGCAATACTACCTCACAAGGTGGAGCCAAAGTTGAGGATGTCTAGTGTTATTTTAATTTTACATCCATCTTATCAGACTTCTTACAAGATATTTTCAAAGTGGCTATATCTTGCCTGCCTTGAAAATCAGTATTCAGAATCTTGTCTTTTACTTGAACGGCAACCTCTCGTACAGGTGGGAAACACATATCAATCTTAGTCGTGAAGCAGACCATTTTTAACGCTAGGAATTTATTCTACGCACAATTCCTGGTTCTTTTTGGCAGGGTGTATTACCTGTCAGCATCCCTTCCAAGTTTTTGCAATGGAGAAAAATGATAGGATGGGGGATGCTTGCACATGGTCAATATGCTAGTGCTGCATTTCTGGAATATGGGGGCAGAGGTAGAATCGGATTTTAATCAACCTGGGAGAGTTGCCCTGCATATTCCTCCCACTCACCTTTGATCAGGGTGAAACATCAAAACTGCTAGTCTAGTTTTCCTCAGATGAAGCGGTAACGCCAAGGTCCCCAGGGGCCTGTTATCTTTGCTAGCATGTAAAGCTGGGGCTACCAACTCGTCAGCCGAACATATTCCTACATTTCCAATCAACAATTATGCGGTACAACGCAATTCTTGTTCTTGAGTAGTGAGTGATTGTTAGTTGTTCATCAAACGGTTTCCATTGAGTGACTAAACAGACCTAATTTCTGATTGCTTATGTCTGAAAGATATTGAAAATGGACACGTTCCCCTTCAAACTTGACTTTCATGATGAGGAAAGTGATTTTCTAACTTTATGTGATAAAAAAATGTGCTAATTCAGCGGTAGTCCAATTGAAAATATACAGATTTGAAATAATAACTGTCCTCGTCACAAAAACAAAGTTTGGGGGGAATAATTGACATTTTCAATACTTTTTTGGTACAAATAATCAGAAAATAACACTTATAACCCAGGAGCAAAGAAAAAGTTGGAAAAAGTTCCATAGAGTTATACATTGAATTTTCCCACCCTTAAAAGCCATTATTCTCTTTCGGTTGCATTCGGCTTCATTATAACTGGTTGTTCCTTCCTCTTTTCTGCTCCGTAGCCAAGGAATGGATTCTCTAATCTCTATTGTTTCATTAAAAGCATAAAGACGCATAATTGATACGCCATATTTATTCATATTCTCGCAGGCGGCGCCAAAATCTCGCACGAAGACGCTGCAGTAAATCTGCGGCTCAGGGAAACTTATAAGCCCAACCACAAATATGGTAAACGTATAATTCGATTTTTATTCATTAGGCAGGTTATGTGCGTTAGCGGCGAGGAGGAGAATGGATGACAGGTCGCACAGATGTTCACATCGATGGCAAAGTTAATCGAAAGATAATCTTAATCAAAATGATTTTAATTTGCAGTGGCGATCTCTGGAACTCAGTCCGTTCAGCTGATTGTCTTCGTCTTTCTACACAGGACAAAGAGGAATGGGTTTGATTCTAATTTGTGTAAATATTGAGACTGCATCTATTCTATCATAATCTTAACCGTCCTCGTCTGCTGGTTAGTTCGTAACAAATTCATAAAACTGGTCTGGTTAGTCACCCAATAAAAACATCACATGACCAACATCTTTTAGCTGCATGTCCTGTTGGTCGTAGAAGTAATAAGTAAAGGGGTTGATCGATGAAGGAATTATTTCTGCCGACTTTTGTGGGGCGATGATCATTTTTAAAAAAAGTCTGAATTTTTAGACGAAAGACAGGCATGGACACCAGGCACAAACTGACGGTCTAATATAGGATAAACTTATATTGTAACCCCCTCCCCCAATGAAAAAGTACTAGACAACACATTTGGGGAATGAATTGAAAAAAAAAACAAATTTTTTTTAAGGACATAAGGAAGAGTGAATGTTTGAAAATTAAAATTTCAATCCTTTATCTCTACTGATGTGACCTGTACACTCGACACATACATTGATAGTCAGCGATCCAGAGGACTGGAGAAACTTATGCTGATAGTTTAAGTGACATTTTCTAACTGAAAGTAGGAATGATATATCCATCGGAAGTTTGGGTTCTTATAAAAGCTTTCAATCGTTATTCGGTTTGGAATGTAATATACAAAGAGTTTTTCGGACAATTGATCAGATTCTTCTGGCTATTTTTCTTGTTCACACGATGCTCTGGTCGATCCATTCTAGGGCTTTCTTCGAAGGAACTATTCATACGTGAATAGAGGTACATTTTCCTCGGTGGTGCCAAATAGCATATAGCATTTTTTGTTAGTAGCCATTACTTGGAAGTCTTTGTCTAACAAAGAAAATGTTTAAAAAAACATTTACAGCTCACATTACTAGCGTTGTAGCCACAAATCTCTCTCTGTTCCCCTCTCTTAAACACATAACGCTCAAATGAACCCATATAAAAATATATGTATGCATATAAAAGTACACGCTTATACAAACATATACATATGCGTGCGTGCACACCTTTATATATATATATATATATATATATATATATATATATATATATATATATATATGTATATATACGTATGCACACACACACTTATATATGTGTATGTGTATAATCTAGTCTGAGAGGTTTCGAGGAATTCAAATAAAAGCTTTAAAGATGCACACACGCATGTGTGCGTGTGTGCCTTCAAAACTTTTGTGTGTGTGCGTGTGAGTCTTCAAAACTTTTATTTGAATTCCTCGAACCTTCTCAGACTAGCAGCTGCCCCACAGTCGCGTTTAAAATACACATTAATCTGGGTAAAAGAAAACTATGAAACTAAAATACAAAACAATAAATGGTTATCAGCACATAGAAGTTACAGAATTTAGTAAGGTTTGATACTTTTACTATCAATTTTCTCTGCTTGACTTATAAGATTTTAATAAAAGTTACAAATGTACTATGTTTTAGAATATGCTGTTCAAGAATTGAACGCGACGAGATAGTGAAACGTGCAAAATGATAATTCGAAACAATAGACGTTTAATTTGTTGTCCACTCGCTAAAAAGATGTGACAGCAGTGGGAACTGAGTAAATGAATGGGATTCAACCATGCAGAAAAGTGGTATCAGCACAAACCAGAGGCAGCCCTCGAGAATGACCACCATAAACTACTCTGGGACATCCAAACTGACCACCTCATCCAGGCAAGAAGACGGACTTGGTAATTGTAGACAAGAAGAGGAAGACCTGCCAAATAGTAGACGTGGCTGTACCTGCAGACCATAGAGTAAAGAGGAAGGAGAGTGAAAAACTGGAAAAATACCAGGATCTAGCGAGAGAACTGAAGAAGATGTGGAACATGAAAGCCAGGGTCGTGCCTGTCATAGTGGGCGCAATGGGAACTGTCCCAAAGACACTGAGGGTGAGACAGGAGGAGATCGGGATAAGAGGAAGGATCGAGACTGTACAGACCACAGCACTGCTAGGAACTGCGCTGATACTGAGGAAAGTGCTAGAAATATAAAGACTGCAACGTTAAACGTTAACAGTGAGCCAATAGAGGAAGGGAAATGAAACTGGAAATGTAAACCAAAGCACTGGCATGATAGGCGAAAGAGAAGAGATGTTGGCTGAAGACCTGAGGAGACTTATTGTCACTCAGCCTTCAGCAATGACCACTGGGCAACCGGTGTGAAACTGTAAACTGCAGTATTACTGTGGCCTATGAGAACGAGGAGAGGAGGGCTGGAGACTGGGGGAGACTTGCTGTCACTCAAACTCCCGCGGTAACCACCAGGCAACTGGTGTGAGATTGCCAATAATAATAATGATAATATATATATATATATATATATATATATATATATATATATATATATATATATATATGTGTGTGTGTGTGTGTGTGTGTGTGTATGTGTGTGTGTATGTGTGCGTGTATGTGTGTGTATGTGTGATGCATTGACAGATATTGGGAAATGGGTAACTGAAGTGACGAAAAGAAAATCTATCAAAATAGTTTTTATGCTCAGTGTTTGAGGCTGTAAGGCTTTCTAGGATATATACATACATATGTATGCACATATATATGCACGCCACCTAAATATATACTCATTTGAATTCAAACTTGTTTATATGTGCACATTATTATATTAGTTTGTGACTTTGAGAATCTATGTTTGTGTATGTGTTGTGTATCTATGCATGTCTATGTGTCTTTGTGTGTGTGAGAGAGTTTTTGTCTGTGTTTCTTGTACTTGTGCATTCGTGCATATGTACATGTCAATGTGTGTGTGTGTCAATGTGTGAGTGTGTCAATGTGTGTGTGCACGAGAGTTCATGTTTATCTATCATTCCACCAGAAAAGCTCAAAATGATGTAAACCATCCTTCATCTCCTCGAACTGGAAATTTATTGGCCAGACAGCTTTCCAAAACTAATCTACAATTATATTTTTGTTCCAATAGAGTAAGACACATGTGTAACAGTTAGTGACAGAAGTGTTTCCGCACATAATTAAACCAACTGTGGCACCATCAAGTTGATGAAACAAGAATTAGTGATTCAAGCTTCCCATGTGTTCAATTAGCCCGATTTCCCATATATATATATATATATATATATATATATATATATATATATATATATATATATATATATATATATATATATATTGAGACAAGAAAGGATGGCATATGAGTCATGAAGGGGTTCAAAATAATCATATTTTAATCATGTTTTTTTTCTTTTGAACATGAATGCCATCAACCAATGAAATTAACCCAAAGAACATAAATTGTTATTTGAACGTCCGGACACCGTCTTCTGTGTCGATCATTTGTCGTTTAGTTGCGCCTTTCCTTGAGTCGGACTCCGTTTGTGACCATCCACGAACAGGGGAACCACGTTCAGTCCAAACTGCTGAGAATCATATACGTGTGCAGAGGGGTGTAGAGGATAACCCTATGACACCAACTGGTGGCGTTCTAATAAGCTTAGCTCATCACGCAACCCACTTTGAAGGGTTTTGAGTTACTTGAAGGATAAGGTCAAGGGCTGTCCAGGTGTTGAAAGAATTAGATACATGAAGAATATGTGGACTAGGATAAGATTTCTTTCTTCCAAAATGTAATTGAAAGGGCAATTAAAAAAAAAGATACTTGAAATTTTTGCCCCAGCATATATATATATATATATATATATATATATATATATATATATATATGTGTGTGTGTGTGTGTGTGTGTGTGTCTAAAATTTAGTTTTTTATATAAATATCTACAAACGAGACCCT
Organism: Thysanoteuthis rhombus; assembly: GCA_963457665.1. Classification (NCBI taxonomy): domain Eukaryota; kingdom Metazoa; phylum Mollusca; class Cephalopoda; order Oegopsida; family Thysanoteuthidae; genus Thysanoteuthis; species Thysanoteuthis major. The sequence continues at coordinate 36,702,884 of OY735226.1, read as the reverse complement.
CACTGATACTTTCAATAACAGATATGTTCGCACATGCATTGTGTACACACTCAATATATACACATATATATGTATATACGAGAGAAATAGAAAGAAAAAGAGAGAGTGAGAGATTATTTGTGCGTGAGCGCGCGTGTGTGTCCGGAAAGTATCCAGCTATTTTTGATATCCTGAGGACTACTTGAGTGACCTTGGAAATTAATAAGCTTGGGTTGTATTATAGACGCCAAAACAAACACTATCCCGTTGACTTACTCGGAAACACTAGTCGTTAACAGTGACAGAACAAATCATTTGTTATCTCTTATGCGTTGTTTTTGGTATCACATCGAACCATCCAAGTCTGTCGACCCTGCCCTGATTTGGCTTCTTGTGGCTCTTTTCAAAGAAATTTCAAATCGTAAGCGAGATTATGAAGAAATCGACGTTTGCTAATTGCAATCTCGAAAGAGGACATTGCAGACTGTATTGAAAAGTAAAAGGAACGCTCAGACATATGCGTAAGGTCTCTAAAGGAGTGCTCTATTGGAAATCAAGGTACTATTGACCTAGGTAGGCTATTTTTTCGTTTGCATTATTTGTTTGGATACTTTCCGGACGGACTTCGTATATATTGATTCACACACATACATACGTTCACCTTTGAATAATCTTACTTCACGCAAAACGACCCAAATGCTTTCGTGTGGCCAATACAAATCGGTGTTTCTCGATTGGTTGACGCCAGAATGCCGTCCTGTAGATTAAAAAAAATCAGCATGGGGCTTTTGTCTTGGAATTGGGAGATGAAAAACCCCGATAGAAACGCCTGTGCGCGACCTAAAGCAATCAGCGCAGACAAGAACGGACGACGGCCAATAGGAAACGTGTGATTGGATGAAATGTCTAACATTTATAAATACAAACACTGATGCTTCGAAGAATGCTTACGCCTGAATCGATGAGTTGCAGTAGAAGATTTCAATTATAAATTTCTTTGACACGTATCTTTGCCCAAGCGTAATTAGCGTAGCATTACGCGGGCAGGGATGTTCTCCGATTTATGCCGGACATTAAGGCTGTCATCTTAGTTGTTTTCATTGCACCATTTCGACCGATATGTTATTCGACCTACCACAGCGATATGGTCCATAAAAACAATAAAAACCAGGATACTAATTCGATCAATTAACAGATCAATGAAATCGCTTCAACCCAGAACTTCAGACAAGAGTTATAAAAGATATCATCACATTCAAACGAGGGAAGAATGTGTTACACGCCCAAGACTGCCAGCAGCTTTTTCAAAAGATCCCGCATTCGAATAAACCCAGGTTATACACAAAAACAAAAAACAAAATAGATAACATATAACTCAATTATGCAGTTTTTAAAAAAGAATATTTACACTCATTTATTCACCAGTTAGTTACTATTACTACTACTGTCACAAATAAATGTTACTAATAATTCCATTACTATTCATCGAAATCTTTCAAAACTGACACCGTTACATTATGATTCTAAGCTGTTTTAAGTCTTACAGAAAAGTCGTTAGTCTCATAGCGCAAAAGAAAATAAATTTGACGAAAAATCATATTATAAAAATAGATAATACTTAAATTTCATATACATTTAATTAACGGTTTTGGATCTACAATATAAAAGTTCATATACATTGTGAAATACATGATTCAATAATCGTTTCCAGTTCTTACTCTATAGATTTAAGTAATAAAAAAAAATCAGAAACTGCAATGTAGGCAAAAACATCATTTGTATTGAATTTTAAAATGCCCATCCCAGACAATAGTGTGTTTTGAAAGCCAGAAAGGCTGTTTGTCTGTCTGTCTTTCTGTATGTCCTCCTCTCTCTCTTTCACACACACACACACACACACACACACACACACACACACACACACACATGCACACACACACACACAACCGTTCTTACTCTCTCTATTCCTCTCATTCTCTAAGTTTATAGAAAAGACAGATATATATATATATATATATATATATATATATATATATATATATATATATATATACTAAGCACAGTATTTGTTTCACAAAAAGAAAGGTTGAGCCTTACACTCTACTATCCAACTACATATGCAAGTATCCAGCCACTTGGAATATCTTGGGAATCGGTTGTGCAACTTTTATGGAACCTGCAAACCAATGAGAGTGGACCTTGCCACATGAAGAGATACTTTCCGTAGTTACTCATTCGGTTGTGAGAAGCTAATGAGTAAGTTTGTGCATGGTGTGACCGTTGCATTTACAAAGACTAAATGAGTCATTCTTTGCATCGGTTTTTTTCCTGGCAGAACATCGCATCACCGAGGTATTTCAGTATCAGAGAACATGACAAAAAAAGAGGAAAAAGAGTCTCCATCTTGACATACGGATAGTACACCTAGAAAAGGCTGTATAAGATCGGAACGTTTTGCGAGTAGCACCTCCTCAAAAGTGAGTTCAATTGTACGAAAAAAAACTCTTCGAATTTTGATGACTCCCCCAAATTATACTCGTTTCCACCTTAAAATATTAGATGGCGTCTAATATTTGAGAAAAAGAAAGGTCTTAACAGCTTCAAAACTTGAGCTGCTCTGCCTAGGTGCTCAATATGGAGGAACTGTTGTGTCTGAGATCCCTTCCCCCAACAATTGTGAAGGAAAATAAGTGCTCAATACGTTTGGAGATGAAAATGGCTGCAGAGTGATGCCTCCCCTGCTGATTACGACACCTGGCTATCCCAGATGGTCACCCATCTAGGTACTGAGCAGGCTCAACTTTGGTGATTGCAAACGAACCGGTGTGTCCAATGCTATTTAGCTGCAACGTGAAGCCATTAATGAAGAGTTTTGATTGGAGATTGAAATTCTCTGTGGGTCTTGACATCCATTTCTGAAGAGAAATAAGAGAAACGTCTTCTTTGGGCAGAGAACACAAATATTTACTCAATGAACAATAAATAAAGGAAGACGGCTAGCAGCAGGATAAAGATTTGTTTTTACAAACAAGGTAATAAATAAGTGGAAATTAATTCATCAATATTTTCCCGCAAAATACACAAAAGAAACAAGACAAAAGGAAAAAACTATAATTTATGACTGAAATCAACACCGCATAATTTGTTCGCGACGAAGATGTAGTTTCAGCGCCAAGTTTTACTTTCGCTTTCACTATCAACTCCGTCACGAACGACTCCCCCTCCCTCGGTGACTTAATTTGTCTTTCTCCTGTATTCACCTCTGACCTTCCTCCTCTATCCAATGATACAGTGACCTCGATCTGGTAACCTCAGCATGTGACCTTTTCTGTTGACCTGGACTTAAGAATAGCGAAGATTTACGGTGAATCGCCTAAGAACAAAGTCGTTTATAACAAGGCCTTTGTTGCAAAAAGACAGGCAAGGAATATGGCAGAATTGCAAAATCATTTTATTTACAGAATTAATGAACAAACTTGGCTAATTTTCAAGGTTTAACAAATACATGAATCTGAGAAGAATCAGTCATGACTGGAGTTGATGGCGTCATTGTTAGTCTCTCTCTCTCTCTCTCTCTCTCTCTCTCTCTCTCTCTCTCTCTCTCTCTCTTCCTCATGTGCTCGATCTTTTTCTTCTTGAAAATCGGATTTTTTATTTAGTTTTTTTTCTTCATCTTTGGAAATCTTTACTTTAATTTCTAATTTCGTTTCACTTGGTAGTTTACTCAAGTTTAAAAAAACGATAGATAGGTACGAAGAGACTGAGACTAATAGATCGATAGATATGAACAGATTAAGATAGATAGATAGATAGATGGATAGATAGATAGATAGATAGATAGATATATATAGAGAGATTAAGATAGATAGATGAATAGGAACATAGATCAATAGATATTTACTTAGCGTAGCTTTGTATTAGTAGGCCTGACACCACTCCACAATCAAGAAAAAAGAAGAAAAAATGACACACATACATGGAGGTGCGTCCATACACACGCACGCAGGCATATATGTTTGCTTTCTCTTATTTCCTTTTGTCTTTTCCTTGCGTTTTCCTTTCTTTTTTCTTTGATATTTGTTTCATTTGTACTCCCCTTTCTTCTTTCTTCTCTTTCTTCCATTTTTCTTTCCTTTATCTTTTATTTCCTTTATTTTTTTTCCTTTCATTCATTTATTCATTCTTCCTGCTGACTCTTTTTTCCTCCTTTTTTCGTATTCATTTTTTTCTTTCGTCACTCTTTTTCCGCTTTCCTTTGCATCCATTCTTCTCTCTTTCTTCTCCTTTCTATCCTCTCCTTTTCTTTCTTCTTCCTTTTTCTTCTTCTTTCATACCTTCTACCTTCTCCTTTCTTTTGACTCCACCACCACACTACTCTTCGTGCTCCCAATTTTTCTCCCTCCGTTTCCCTCTTTTCTTTCTCTTCCTTCCTTCCTTCTTCCCTCATTTCATCTCCCTAATTAACTTTCTCCCTACCCAAATAAGGAGCAAAACCTTTAAACCCAGTTTTGTTGCGCCCTGATCCAGCCTGTATCAGGTGCTCGTCTTAAATTTCCAACACGATTTGCCCGACGATAAAATAAAGCTCTTGTCGAGTGTCACACTCGTCTGTGCGCAGGCCCCACCATGAAACCGATTCCACACCCCACCTCAAAACCGCCCCCCCACAACTCACCAGAAAAACAAACAAATCCCAACGAGAGACAATTGGAAGGAGACCACATCACTTTGACTCTTTTGTCAACGTTTCATTTGGTGTTTTCCTGTTCCCTTCTCTTTTTCGAAAATTAAACACTCTTTTTCATCCCATGATCAAAACAAGAAGGCGGAGATGAAAAATAAGGAAGTGATACATCAATTTGTCTCTGTTAATCTTGTTCACGACTCTGCAATTTAAATGTCACGCCCACTGCGAGGATACGCGCAAAATGATCTTATACGTTGTCGTCGGGTTTACTACGTGGCGACAAAAGGATTGACTTGTTTTGCTTATAGATATTGCTTGTTTCATAATAGTCATAATCCCATTATTTCTGACTTCCCTTCAGAGCTGGTCCGATGCATAAGCTAAGTAAGCGAATGCTCAGGGCCCTGTGGCCAACGAAAGGGCCCCTGAGAACGTTTGAAATGTGCTACAAATGTTCTTGAAGGAGGTGGGCAAGGCCCCTCATCAAATTTGCTTCAAGTCTCATAAAGGCTTTGAGGACCCTGTTTCTCTTGCAGATAACTATGAGAAAGCAGGTGATGTACGAGATGAATAAATCTCCCTTACCATAACCCTTTTCACCCTCGATCTGTAGAGATGCTATTAAATTTAAAGGTCAACGAGAGAACAGACTTCACCGATGACAATTCTCCAAGTTTCCACCTCAAACAGATGAGATTTTGTATATGTAAAGGGAAAATCATGAAGAAATTGACTTACCAAGCATTTTCATTCGTAAAATACATTTGTTTAAAGAGAGATGAATCGTTCTGACATTAGCTTCCAATTGTCGATACTGACAATGTATCTAGCAGCCATTTTGTTGCTTCTGGGAATGAAATGTTGTAGAGATAAGGTCATTTTCCAGATTCATTCTCCTACTCTCGCTTACATTTTTATATTTATCAAGTAAAATGAAAATCTGGTGATTCTCTCTCTCTCCTCATCCCTGAGCCTCGCCAGATCTCCCCTTCGTTTGAATTCAGCTACTCTTTACGCTATCAGGGCATAACTATGAGCATTATTTAAAAACACATCTTATATTTGCAGATTATTCCAGTGGTAAACAGTGATCATAATGGTGAAACGTGGTTAATACTATGTATGATAGGCTGCTCTACACATCATAAAATCCAACACTCACCAAATATGCAATAGTTTATTTAATTTGGAAGCTTAACGTCAATACACACGCAATTATAAATGATAGAAAGAAAAAAAAAACAGACCCTGAAATTGTAATTATTTCAAACCATTACACGCACAAATTTATCGAACTTAAAAACGTTGATGCCTTAAAACAGTGAAAAATCGGCAACGCTTGGACCAGATGTCTTCAATGGGGGCAGTATCACGCACTTGTGGGCGATAGTTTATTCTGAAGAAAATGATTTTTATATTAGTTGGGCGGTATCAAGTTTCAATCTCTTTAAAATATGTGAAAGTGGGCGGTAAGCAAAAAAAAGATTGGATACCCCTGAAGATCTACGAATAGAGACCATGTAATTACGTTTGAAAGTGATACACACAAATGAAGCAATACTTACGGTTGATTTAAGACATAGCCGCACCTTCACTGACAACGTGACTGATACATCAGCTTGCAAACACTTTACGGGCATATAAACAAACACTTAAACCAAGTTGCACAACTTTTAACTACAGATCAGCCATCGTAGGATCTCTTCATTTGAACAATGGCTGCGTAGAGTCGAGTGATTAAACGAAGTCATCTTCCTGCCTGCCCTACCCTGTCCCAACTACAGGGTATTCCTCCCTACACCAAGTAACATCCGTAGCGTCAAGTTAAACATGTCACTCCTCTGTACCTTTTTATTTTTCTCATTTATTTTGTCCTTCTTATTGTGTTCTCTTCCCTTTATTTTCTTTTCTTCCCTCTTTTAGACACATTATTGTTATAATTCTTTTTTTTTTCTCGTTTTTAATTAGACAGCTTTCTTTTTTGCCTTTTTTCCAACCACCTCTGTACCAAGAAGGACAAGAAAAACAAGAACAAGAACAATCCTCGCTTAATTCATAGAAGTAAACTCTTCACTGTTTGTCCGTCCCGTCACGTTAAACCAAAACGATGTATAAAATCAATATTTGCCAACCCTGATTCGAAATCTTTAGTCGAAATAGAAGTAGGGATTGAGTTTGTAGTACTATGTATACTCGTGTATGACTTGATTTCCTTTAACTAAATTTGATGATTATTAGTTTAGTTAGTTTGAAAATTTGTAATCAATTGCAAGCGCTTCAAACAATTGCTAGCTTTAGACGTGACAATATCCACAAGAACAAAATAAAAACATTGTTATTACAATCATATTCAATCCTAAATGACTCGAATAAATCTACTCTATTAATGGACACTGATTTTCTTGGTTTGCTGTCAATAACATTTGACCGTTTCACTCTGGGTGAAACTTTTGCTGATAAAATTACTTTGTATCCACCATTTGAAACTATGGACTCTTCAATTGAATTTTCTCAAATATATTCGTTGAATTTCTAACTAGAATTTAAATAAAATGTAGAATCGTTTTGCTGAATCTTCTAGCGTTTTACAGTTCTGCAAGAATAATTGGTGAATGTTTGATCTTTGAAAATTGCTGCGTTTCTTCCTGTGTTCATCTCGTCTTTCCAATCATTTTTCCTTTTCATGTCTCTCTACAGGTCGGTGAAAATTCGTTGAACTCAAATGGCAATGGGCTAGTCATGCAGCAAGAATGTCAGACAGATTATATGCGATATGGTGATAGACACAATACAAAATGGCGAGACAATTAGACAAATTTAGATGGTTTGGGCTCCTGACGCCCATAATCAAGAGGCAAACCAAATCTTGAGTGAGGTCTATGTTCAACGACGGACGTTAAAAGGCGGTAGCTGTTGCTGCTGCTGTTGCTGATGATGATGAATCTGTTTCTCAAACTTTATTGCATGACAACACATTGAGGAATGTATCTGAATAAACAAGCGAACCAACTCTTCAAGTCAACGCACTATAAAAATGAAATGAATTAGATGAAAACATTCATTGGTCAATGAACGAATCTTTTACATCAGCATATTGATACATGTATTCGACAACCCCTTTTCTCTTCATCTACGGTTATAAAGGTCGAGATCCCACAGAATTTAGTGATGAAACCCCTAGATAGACAACTTTGTGGGGGGAGCAGGACAGACATAATCTCCTTGCGGGACATGCACCTGGGATACCTACGTCGCATATCGGGGAAATAGCTGCGGCGCACTCTTTTACCGCCGCAGATAGTTTGAGAACTATTGCTTCAATGGATTGGGTAACATAAAATGTTTGATTTAATAAGTAAAGAAAAGAGACAAATATTTTATTTTCGACATTAACTTTATTGAAGAGCGTATCTATCCTTTTCTTTCGGTATCATCTGCCATCTTTCAGACAAATCATCTTCCAAGAAGTTTTATCTTTCCTCAGTAAACAACAACACTACGTGTCCTTTGCGAGGATTTTTACCTTTTCTGTGTTGAAGTCAAAATATTTGTGCGTTAGATTTCGCCGACCGAAAAAAAGTTCACTCTGTCTATATGCTAGGAATTTAACGCAGATAAAGTAACAATCACCCCTTGAGGTCTTCAAGGAAACGATTTTTTTTTTCAAAAAGTTATCTGAAGTTTGAATATTGCTAATGAGTGAGAACTTGCCAACTAAGCTTTTGGGTCACTTCCGAAACATGCATTCTAGCGTTATTCTCATCGAATGTTACGCTCTCAAAATTCTAGACGAATACCTTTCGTCGATTGCTGCTTTTAATTGATCTTATTGGTCGCAGTACTTGTTCGAATCAATCAAAATTTGTTTAAAAATTGTGCATGGAAATACAGTTTTGTAGATTTTTGCCGAATTTTTAAGGAAGCCACACACCGAAGCTACTGACATAACCAAGTTGGTGCAAATGTTTTTTAACACATTGCTTGATTATTTTAACTATTTTTGGTATCTTCAGCGTGGTATAATATTTTGTTAAGTAATATCTTCCTTTGATTGCTATCAACTCGAGCGATCATTCTCAGTATATTCTCCATGAACTACAAAAATGTTGTCTTTTGTGATTGAGTCGTATTTTTTATTTCGAAAAAGTATATTTTAAAAATGTTATTTATCATCGATTGTTACTTTTCCTGCATTAAATCCAAATCATTTGTGCATAAGATTTTGCTGCATTATATATTTTCTGCAGACCTCAGGACGGCCTTGTTTTTGAAATTTTCTTTGATCACAGTTTTTCCCTCTTATCAGCATTTTTTTTTTTTTAATCATTTTAAATGAAAGCAAAAGAAAAAGTGTCCATTTAAATCTGCTTCTTATTAGGTTCAACTGTAAAGGATTGAAATTAGGTTTAAGTTTGGTGTTTACAGTAAATGTTTAGGCTTAGGGTTAGAGTTAGAGTTATTATAAGTGTTTAGGGCTAAGGTTATGTTTATATGTTAATTACAAAACAAAAGGAAGTAGCAAATTTTTCATTATGGCTATGGTATTCTTGTCATAGGAAAAATAGTAAACGCTGTCGATATGTTATGAATTTAACACAGTAAAGGCAACAATCGCCTTGTTTTCCGTCTTCAATGTCCGAATCATCAAATGAAAATAAGCCAATTTTGACAATTTAAAAGAAAAATGCACGCTGACAAGTCCATTAATGTTTCAGTTCAGAATATTCTTACGGATATAGGGATAGAATCAGGCCCCGTCAAACAATTTGGCTTTTGTAACTGAATTGATTAAGGCGTCATCCATGAAAGACGAGCTCCTAGGATATGGGATGGGAAACGAAGTTTTAAATAAAGCTACTTTTTATTCCAACCTCACGTTATTGACTATGTCATAAAATAAGCGACAATAGGATGAACAGAAACTACTCAAAATATTTTCTCATGGGGAATGTATTGATCATAGTAAATGATTTGGACGAACTATTTTCTTCGTCCCTATGTTCATTTATTCACAAAGTTTCGACCTTCGGCGGGTAATCTTGAATAAGTGAGACAGTCACCTAATCAAGAGGAAGCAACTCGAAATCTGGCACCAAAACATTATACCGATGTACAGGATTATATATTGTTTCATAAACGGATGCAATGTGTCAAAGAACACCCAACGAAGGTCGTAGGCTACGCAACCGAAACATTGTGAATGAATTTACATATCATCATCATCATCATCATCATCATCAGTTTTTTTTTATTGTATGTTGTTGGACGCTGACTTTTCCTTGGATTAGCCACATCTCTCTATCATGGGTGTCGCAGAGCCAGTATTTTCAGAACCCGTCCAGTTTGTTTCACTATCTCATATTCTGCCGGCCTTGGTTCTGTATTTGATCTCTGGGGATTTATGTTGTTGATTTATGAGTCATGATGTCCATCAGTTGTCCGCTATTTTTGCAACATGGCTATCCCATTGCCATTTGAGTTTCCAATGGTTACAATTACGTCTCGGATAACTGTTTTCCCTTAATACACTGTGATGTGTTATGATCTCTCTATGAGCATAATTCTCCCCTGTGCACGTTGCATGGTTGTCAGTTCGCTTGTCTTAGTTAGGTTCTATGTTTCAGCTCCATTGGTGACAATCGGCAGGATGCTTTGGTTTTTATACTCTTCTTTTTACAACTAATGGGTTTTTCTTGTTCTTGAAGGTTGAGCTCACTCTACCGAAGGCTTGCCATCCTACAGTGATTCTTCACTTGATTTCTTCTTCTTTTTAGGATGTCATAAATACACTCTGATTAATTCATCTGAGAATCCAAATAATATTTAAGGCCTGTCCTTTGAATTCATTTCAGTAAATTCGCTTTTTATTCTGAAGACTCTCTCATCTTTTATAGCGAAGAAAGAATCCTTAAGAATCGTGCCAAGTGTTTGCAGTTTGTCATGATGATAGGTATGACTACAAAAGTTCACTGCAAACAGGCTCGTGTCAATCTGTGATGGCATGTGCGTGCAAGAGTGTGTTCATATAGAGATTAAATGATTTTCAAAATCCAAGCTTTAGTAATCTGAATGAAAATACCTCAAAATGAACTCAGAAAGCAAAAATAACACTGGAACTGGATTTCTCATAACCAGATACATAAAATTAGTGGTATTACACTATAAATTGGGCAGGCCATGTTGCAAGAATGAAAGACAACCGATGGACATCACGTCTCACAACATGGATCCCCAGAGATCACATAAGAAACTGAGGCCGACAGAACACAAGATGGAGAGATGAACTTGACAAATTCAGGAAATATTGGCTCTGCGATGCCCATGATAGGGAATTGTGGCGAATCCTGGGGGAGGTCTATGTCCAACGACGGACGTTAAGAGACTGATGATGATGATGATGATAATGATGACCAGCAGTAGAAACATCAGATCCCATTCGACAGTGGCCACATTGGATTGTACACACTGACGACCACAAGTCGACACCAACTTGTTCGTGGTAATTTTTTGAAGATATTACGATCATACCTTACATCATGCTATATGGTAAAAACTTTGTACTAAATCAACGATTTTCACTAAATATGATATATTCCTACGCAGCTATCAGATCTTAAACAGAGTAATTAAAAGAGCTCTTAATGACCGTACGTTGCAATGGTTGGGGACAACTTATATCTTTACGAGTTGATATTTCATTAATATCATCAGGAATCGTTAACCAAAAAAAAATGTTACCAAAACTATCAACACAGGTTTCCTCAATTCTCAGATTAGTCTGACCGACCGTCTGGGTATCTATGTATGCATATGTCGCTTGCACAGACCCCTTCAGTCAAAAAACGTTTGTCACGTGACGATTTCTATTGATTAATTGACTGTTTCTCTCATGCAATTAGTATAATTAGTACAAAAATCAGATTATTTTGAGTGAATGTTGTTGAAAAAAGAACCATGCAACCTGCAAGGGAGACAATCATGTTCAGCATCAGATGGAGAAATCGCAACTTAGCACAGTACATTAGGGGTAAAACAGGACCCAGAAATATGATAGAATCAATTATAAAAATCTAATGGCAATGGGCTAGTCATGTTGTAAGAATATCAGACAACCGATGGACATCACGAATCTCAAGGTTGATCCTCAGATATCATAAGTTGAGCAGTAGCCGGCAAAAAATAAGATAGTGTGACGAATTAGACAAGTTCAGAAAGTATTTGCTCTACAGGGGCCCATGATAGAGAGTTCTGGCGAATCTTGGGAAATGTCTGTCCAACGACGGACGTTAGAAGGCTGCTTTTGTTGATGATGGTATTGCTGCTGATATAAGACATGCATTGCTGACGGATAGTTCTGAACCATCAAGAATTGTCTGAATGCTGGTAGGTACATTAAAATGCGAGAAACCTGCCCACAAGCAATCGCAGCTAAGGCAATCGAAGACGATGCAATTTGTATCTATACTTTGTCTATCTCGCATTTTGCAGAGTAGTTGCTTAGTGGGCCATAGCTCGGTGAAAGATTTGGTCACTTTCGTCAAACATTGGATTCAAAACTTGATCATAGTCATAACTGAATTGCTAACTTTTTGTAGCAAGGCAAGCTCGCTACCGATACCTCTACTACAGTAAGACTGGACCCTTAATGCTCTCTCTCTCTCTCTCTCTCTCTCTCTCTCTCTCTCTCTCTCTCTCTCTCTCTCTCTTCTGCTTCCTAACGAAAAATGCTACTCTCAAAATAGAATGTAGTGCTTTCATCACAGACCGGATGTGGAGCAGAGCTCAGCATTAACACCAACAACATCCCCGCAAATCCCCGCTTAGAAAAGAAATAAAAACGTACACAACAAGAAGAGCAACAACAACAACAACAATGATGGACACGCACGTTGTGTCAAGTGGCCGCTCGATCGAGCGCATGCGCAAACAGCTTCCGGCATCCCAAAGCTGAAGCTGAAGGAACGCTGAATGCTGTATGCAAAGTGAAAAAGCGCACGATTCTTTTTCTCTCCAGGTTCACCCCGACATCTCCATTTGCTTGGTTGCATCCCACCCCTCTGCTCACGAAAACTCATTCAGTCGTTTCATTTGGTGACCTTCACCTTTACTTTAGTCTCGTCTTTTTCTCGGCCGCTCGCTCGTTGTCCGCCATCTCGTGGATAGCGACACCCCAATTAGTGTCACGACGGAGATTTAATTGAACAGCATACGGAGTGGGTATGAATGGAGTGTTCAGATGTAGATATACAGAAAGAGGATAGAAAGGGAGGAGAAAGGATTTTAAGAGAAAAAATAAGAGTTGAAGAGAATGAAGGATAATGAATGAGTGATAGAGAGGGTGGAAAAGAAAGAAAAACCAGTTCTGCTTAGTCACTCAATAGAAACCGTCGCGTAACCAACATCTTTTGGTAGCTTGTCGTGTTGGGCATGATAAATCAAATGAAACTTGACGAAGGGCTGATCGATGAATAAGTTACTTCTCTCACCTTATCAAGTGCGGTGATCACTGAAATACATGGACTGTCAAAAGATGAGCGAGCACAAAATTAGCAAAAACATAAATCACATGTAAATTGAACCCCCACTAAAACCTATTCAGCAGGTAATTTTCAAAAAACAAAAACAAAACGTTTTTGTAAACATAATAAGAGGTAAATGTTCAAATGTTCAGCCCTCTAGCTTCATTTGTGTGGCCTGTACACGTGATACATACATACATAGCCAGCCAGCCAGCAAGTAGCATGACCAAATTGAAAAATAAAGAAACCCATGATGACAGTTCTTGTTGACCGTGTCTAATTTACGGAGAAAGGAAAGGACGGGATAGATAAACCAAGTCAAAATAAAAAATGAGAAAAGAAAGTGGGAGGGAGAAATATAAGGAAGGAAGAATATAAGGTAGCATGAGCAATAGAAAGATTGATAGATAGAGATGTGAAGAGAGAGAAAGAAAGAAAGCATGACAAATAGGAAGAGAGAGAGAGAAAGAAAGAAAGCATGACAAACATGGAGAACAGATGAGTGACAACGTTCAATAGCGACAGATTAAGAGAAAAAGAGAAAGGTTGGCAAAAAAGCCTGGGGATAAGGTTTCAACAAAAATGAGATCCTGGGCTAGACTTATAGTGTGCATGAAGTAAAACTGCTCCTAGAACCACTGTAATGTTTTGAGGAGCCTTTAAGGAAGAAGCTTTTAATGCAACAGAAGTGTACGAATGATACTTGCATTTCAAACGTGGTGAGATGATTACTGAAGATCAAGAACTATCTGGCCGACATTGATCAAGTCAAAAAGAGACACATCTTAGAAAAGTTCGCCTCACAATAATGATGATTGTCGTTGGACCATTTATAACATATCTGATGCGATAGATTTATCCTGCAGATCATGCCAGCGAATTTTAACAAAAGATTTGAAAATTAAAATTTGAACGAACAGTTTCGGAATGACTCAAGGTTTATTTTACATTGATCAGCACACAAGGCAACGCAGTGTTTAATTTTCTTTTGATCAGTGATTTTCAATAAATCTAACAAAGATAAACTAAATAGTTACAGAATATAGATCTTTTGTTTTGTTTTGAAATATTTAAATTTTACCACTAAATGGAAGTAACCAAAATACTTCGAAATCGTAGTTTTATAAGACGGGCAGAGAATTATTTTACATGACAATTATAGATGGCCGCACCACACACCGTGTAGTCCGGTCCATTCCAAACATGTACCCTTGGAACCACCACATAGCATAAATAATTCTCAAATCTTTATTGAAGGAAGCTACTTTCACGTACACATCGTCACACCCAAACTATTTTGCCTACCAGCATCAAACCACAGTCAAGAAAATTCATCATTTCCACCGGTCAGTCTAATGCCAATCGCTTTCTCTATGATCACGTGATTAAAAAAAAGAAACACTTACTTTCTGTAGTCTCCTACCCTCCCTGTCTCTAGTTTTCTCTTTTTCCACTTCTATATCATTATTTCTCAATCCGTTTTCTTGCCCTCCTCTGAATGGGACCACACGATCTCCCGCCCTTTTTCTTATTTGTCCATCTTTTTTTCGTCTCCATGGCTCTCTCCTGTATTTTGTCTTTCTTAGCGTTATTTTTTTTCCTGTCGTCCTTAATACAGGGGCTGGAAAGCCAAAGTCAAAGGTCCCATTTCGTGTAATGAGAACGAAGAAGCGATGAGATCAGCCAATCGAATCGATGATACCAGAGCTTAACAAAGTGTTCCATCCAGTAACGTAAATGGGTTTTTGGAAGTCGGTATACAGTGATGTCTCCATAGGAAACATTAAACTTACAAAAAAACTTGGAAATTGATAAGTAAGTATACACTGTAATCTCGTATATGCATCCATTTCCATCACTGGTTTCATTCCCAAGGAGACACTGGACGGCCGGATTGCTTTTGCGTGTGCACTTGTGCAAATATGTCGGTATTTGGGTGTCCATACACCTATCTTTAAGTGACTACATTTGGTGTTTATAAAAGTCAGTATTCCGGGATTCACACACCTATCTTTACGGGTTTATATTTGGTGTTTATAGACATCTGCATTTGGGTATTCACACACACATGGGCCTTCGCTGCTACTTTCCCAGAAGAGGAGGACAGCAACCCTGTTACCTACGACTAATAATACCACTTTTTTTTTATATGGGCACAATATGTTGAGGGTATATCAGACAATTGTTTGTTGGGCGGAGTTTATGTTAGAGTGTGGATGTAAATATTTGTTTCCAGGTGTTTCTCTGATGCTATGTGCCAATGGTCCTCACACGGGCTAGGGGCGTGAATGGTAGGGTTGCCAATTCAAAAGTTTTTTTTGTTTTTCCATCTTATGGATTCAGTGTTGACAATTTTTAGATTTTAGTTTTTCCATGTTTTGATGTTCAGTGTTGCCAATTGAAAGTTTTTATTAATTTACCTAATTTGAGAGAGACTCCCAGGATCGGAAAAACTAAAAAATTACATCTCAATTGGCAACTGGGGAATGGTAAAGTCGTTAATATAAGTGTGAGAAGGTTATCGCTACGCACTTATGGGAGAGACAATGAAACAGAAGCCATAAAAAAAAGGAAGAAAAAAGGAAGAGAGAAAGAATGAAAGGAAGAAAGAAGTTGAGGAAACACAATAGGGAAGAACATGAATGAAGAAAAACAACAAAAAAAGCAAGTGGTAAATAAAGAAAAGGGTAGAAAAAACGAAAAAGAAATAAAGAGGAAGGATAGGGCGGAGGAAAAAAGAAAAGGAAGAAGGAAGGAAGGAAGAAAAAATAAAGAGAGGAAAGAGAGAAAGGGAAAAAGAACGAAAGAAAGAGAGAAAGAAAGAGAAGAAGAAAGGTAGAAATTAAGAGAGGCAGAAAGAAAGTATGTGTGTGTGTCTACGTGTGTGAGTTACCATTTTTCTGTATGTCCTTTAGTCCATGAAGCCATAAGAACCACCTAAACATGGGCACATTGCAATTCAATTTCGCATACATACTCATTGGACCTTGGAAAAGGTTTTAGAGAAAGTTTTGGAAAAAAAAAGGTTTCGAAATGGGTTTCTATTTACAATGTAACTATCCCTTGATTCTTTTGGATGGGAAAAATCTCCTTTCAATCTTGACACCTTAAAATGGAAAAGATCTCCCGTTTCGTTCGAACGTTTAAAGGAAGAGAAAAGTGCTTTTTTGATCTCTTCAATAGTGGGTTTCTTTTCATTTCACACCCCTTAAACAATTATCTATGAAAATATAAAATAAGATGGTATGTATAAGAGCAGAAAGTAGGTTCCACTTAGGGATTACAGTAAATAGAACCCCGTCTAAAACCTTTTTAAAAATATATTTCTTAAAGCCTTTTGTTCAACCAACCCAGGTTCATTGAGTGGGCAATTCAAGTTTGGTTGGTTTGCATCCATGTGTAGGTACTCTTTATAACTTGAGAGACAACATATAAACACATTGACGACTCTCAATTTTGGAGTATGTTTAGGACCATTGTCAAGCATGAAGCTCCAACCACGCTTCTTTTTGGGATTTTCAACAGACACTTTCAAGTTGACTTTCAATTTTCCATTGTAATCTTCTTCCCTTTTGTATATCACATTCCTGGGGATTGAAAGCCTCACCTTGACGTCTCAAAACAAATTTTTCATTATGCCTCAAACAGTCTTGTTTTGTTTCATCTGACCATAGTATATTCTCCCATAATGAGATAGGCTGATTAATACGTTCATTTGCAATTGCTAAAGAAGATTTCAAATGACTCGCTTTTAGAAAAAGTAGTCTTACGAGATGGACACGCTCGTAGGATCTGCTTTGGAGATAGCTATTCTCGTTACTTTTACTCCAGCGGCTTCTAACTTATTCATGGAATCCTTAGTTGTAATATTTGGCAGATTTTCAACAGTTTTCAGAAAGGTACGTTCTGCTCTTACCGACGGTTTCTTTTTTCTACCACAATCAAGTTGCAACAGTATTCTCTCTTCTTTCGAATGATGTTATGACGAGAATAATTATAGCACGATTGAAATCACTAACGTAGATTCTTTTGAAAATAAATAAATATTAATATATTAGTATCTGTTACTTACTATTCATCATTTTTATATGGAAAATACTTTTTCCTGCTATCAATTCTGGACATAGCATCTTTTTTATTTTGTTAGTTATTGAATATACGTTATAAAAATTATTCTTGTGCATACATCCGCGTAACACAAATAACTGCCTCCATCAAAAGGGAAAACTCAACTGCTACATTACTTAAAAACTTATTCCTCATGGAATCTAACCAAAAGATTGACCCTCAAACTGAGAACCATGCAACGGGCACAAGAGAGAATCATGGAGAGATCACAAGACAGCACAGTATATTAGAGTAAAGATAGGATTCCGAGATATCATAGAAGCTCAAATAGCAAGGGGCTGGTCATGTGGCAAAAATGCAATACAACTGCTGGACATCACGTCTTGAAACATGGATCCTAAGAGATCATATGCGAAATTGTGACCGAGAGAAAGTAAGATGGTGTGACGAGCTAGACAAATTCAGAAAGTACTGGCTATGCGACACCTATAATACAGAAGTCTGATGCATCTTTGGTAGGGTTTATGTCCAACGACTGACGCTATAAGGCTGCTGATGATGAAATAAACTAACACCATGCCGATAATTTCAGTCAGAAGTGTATATATCTATATATGTATGTGTGTGTGTGTATGTGTGTGGTGCATGTATGTGTTTGCGCACGCGTGTTAAGCTTGTCTTTATTAGAAAGTACACAAAGCTAATTAAATATTGCATAACCGATGAAAGAATTTTTATGTCTTAGCTTCAATGGTATTCACGTGATAGATCCTTATCTCCAAACTTTGTATATGATATAATGAGTGGATCTCATAGAAATTGTAATTCAACAATAGAATGCTATTGATGCTTAAGACATAAAAATTCTTTCGATTGTTACATAATATTCGTTGCGCAATATTCGTTACTCCAAACCTCCCCATCACATAAACACATGACCTTCCTTCTGCAATGCTTGGTGGAACAAACCTGAGTACAGCCATTGGCTGGATACTTTCCGGACATGGCCAACTCCCCAACACCCAGAGACGAACACATGATCTACTTTTTGACAATACTAACTGAATCTAAAGCGCATGAAATTAAAAGAACCCGGTCCGCCAACTATATTTTTCAATCCTCTAACCACTTGGCTATTGAGCTACCATGATTTTGAAGCCTACAAATGATTGTCCAAAAGAGAAAACTTAAAAGGCATTAACCCTCTCACGTGTGTGTAAGTTCAAATAGATGGTAAAAAAGAACTTCCTGGTGTGATACTAATCTAATAAGTATACAGAGTTTTATAGATCTAACTCTTATAGTTTTGATATATTTTCTTACATGAAAAAAAGGGTTATTAGACACTACTAATTTCGAACATGCCTTTCTTCCTCTGTGATGCGTAGTCCTCAACATCTTAGTGTACAAGCACGCACACACACACACACACACACACACACACACACATATATATATATATGTATATGTATATGTACACACATATATATATATATATATATATATATATGTATATGTATATGTATATATATATATATATATATGTGTGTGTGTATATATATATATATATATATATATATATATATATATATATATTAGTACTACATAATATAGACTAGCTGGGATACCTGGTTTGGTCCGGGAAGAAAATTCTAAATCGAGGAGCACTGAAAAGCAAATGATTTTTCATGCAGATTTCATCGCATGGTAGTTTCTCTGCATTTCATTGTATAAGCACACACATACTTTAGTACTTTATGTAATTCTAGCTGAGGTTCCCTTGCGATATCCAGAAGTGCTATCTTCAAAATCATGCAGCATTGGGAAACAAATGATATTTCATAGAGATTTCATAAAAACTGTGGGCAGGCTAGAAAATTATCATTTTTGAAAAGATTTGATCCCTTTTGACGTTAGTAGTTCGCATGTCAAATCGAAATATTGGATTTGAATAGTGCACATGTTTTATTATTGCGTTTCTATTCGGTTCGGACAGAGGTTTAGTGTCATTGATTTAAGAAAACGTTTTATTGTCAGTTTAGGGTTAGATTCCCTAAAACATTTGAACAAACCGGCATAGGCACTGACAGAAAGAGAAATTAACTTCCATTGTTCCTAATGACAAATGGAAAGTAAGAATGCATTACAGTAACTTTGTTTTACAGAACCCCCCTCTTACAAAACCTTTGAATACTTATTTACACTGTTAATAGATTTCCGGAAGTTATGGAGGTCTAATATATTGAAAGCACATGAAAGAAAATAAAAAATCTCTCCATCGGTTTTGAAATCGATCTGACGATTGTATTTATCACGTTTCTAAACATTGGTATATCGTTGATTTATTTAGCAATAAAAATATTTTTTGTGAGCGTAAACGTAGACCCCACAGAAATTGACATTTTTGGGGGGTGAAACAACTTTAGATGTGTGTTGAGAGTAAATTGTATCTTGCTGATTTAGAATATACCTTCGTTTTTCTCCTGTGGTTCGTCATCACACGTTCTAAGGCAGACCTGCGAAGGCCAGTTTGCCACCTCGGGCAAAGTGGCATAACCACTGGGAGAAAGAGAAATTCATGTCAATTGACATCAATGACGAATGGAAAGCATCAGAGGTAAATTGCGTAAAGAAAACCCTCTTATAAAACCTTTGGACATTTCATTTCTCAGCCCAGAGGTTATGAAGGTCTAATAAACATATAAATAGAATATTTTTTTGCAAAATTTGATTTAAAGGTATGTGCTATGTGTGATTTAAGTTCTGCCGATTTCAGACATGTTTTTCTTTCTGTTTGGTGATAGGTTCTTCACGACATCTTGGAGTACAGACACACACACACCTTCACATACGCACACACACATATACATACATATATTCATTAGTGCTTTATGATATAGATGGATAAATAAATACTACCAAAAGTACTTTAGTAGTTGAATACAAATCAACTAATACCGTAAACTGTGCATCACAGGAAAACAAAGGTATATCCGAAATCAGCAGATCATGGTTTATCTGCAGAAAACAATTTATGGTTGAATTCCACAAAATTGTTAATTCTTATCTATTATGGGTTCGTGCACTTATGAAAACTAATTTGATTGCTGAAGAAATCAATGAGAACAACAATACAGGAACGAAGTAATTACAATCGAAAACCCGGCTGAGGAAATTTAGCTTTAAATCTCATGTGCTTTCAATTTATATCATTTTCAAACCTTCCGGAAATTTTTCAGTTTTAAGAGAAGAAATCTTCAAAGATTTCATAAGACGGGATTCCATACACAATGTTCTTAAAATTCTAAACAGCCACCTTACTCTCCATCCGTCATTGGTGACCATGGGTGTAAATTTCTCTTTCTCTTGATGCTTTTGTCAGTTTGGCTGTACTTTTTTTAGAGAATCCTAATCTGGCAATCTATATTATGAACTTATTTGCTAATGTTTCTGTTAGTTAAACAAATGGATTCCGATGCAAGAATGTCGCAAAATTTCTATTCTTTCCAGTTGTTAATTGGAACCCCGATTAAATACAGTTTCGAATATTGAGAGTGTTTTCTCATTCTTTATATAATAGTTCAATTGGCAGATAATCGCGTCTGGTGAGAAGTTATCTCCCGGTCAAAACACATTTTAATGAACCTATCCCAAAGAATTGCCGAAATGTGTTTCTGATTATCTTTCTACATAAACTATTATTAAACTTTTTTCCATATTGAATTGATTTATACTATTAAAGAATCAGCTTGATTCCTGTTGAGACTTTCATACGACTTACTAGTTGTAGATTACAAATTATCATCAGTATTTTATCGTCCAGGATTCACCACATCCCTCTATCGTGGGCGTCGTAGAGCCAATACTTTCTGAACCTGACCAGTTCGTCTCTCCATGTCATATTCTGTCGGCCTCAGTTCTGCATTTGATCTCGGAGGATCCATGTTGTGAGTCGGGATGTCCATCGGTTTTCTATCATTCTTGCAACACGACCTGCCCATTGCTATTTGAGTCTTCTAATAGTTCCTATGATGTCTTGGACTCTTGCTCTTCCCTTGATACACTGTGCTGCCTTGTGATTTTTACATGTGATGTTGGACGTGTTCACTCATGCTCACGTAGCATAGTCCTCAGTTTGAGGGTCAGTCTCTTGGTTAGGTTCCATGTTTTAGCTCCATAGGTGATTATCAGGAGAGTAATGGTTGCATACACTTTTTTAATGATTAATGGGATTTTTTTCTTGAAGGCTAAGCTTATTCTACCGAAGACTCACCATCATAAAGAGATTCTTTGTTTTTTTTTTTCTTTTGAAGATTCCATGGGAATTCATTGGCCGAGGTTGATAAAGTGGTCCTCTTTCTCCAGGTTTGCGTTTTCGATTTTGCTTGTTGTACGTTTATTCCCGACTTGTCTGCTTTACATGACTTCTATTTTACTTAAGTTGAAAATCTGGAGGTCTTCGAGATTCTATACAAAGAGGACGACGATGTCTGCAAATCTGAGATTGCTTAGGTATTTACAGTCTATTCTGATTCCTTTATTTTCCCGGTCAAGTTTTCTGAACATCATCTCTAGGCTGGCTGTAAAGAGTTTGGGTCAGCTGGTGTCACCTTGTTTTCCCCCTTTTGCTGGAATGAAAGGGCCCTGAGTCTCGATGTAATTACCTACTACATTGGCCTTTTGCTCCCTACTGCCCATTCGTACATAAATATACGGTCATAGACGACTAATATTCTAACGAGATATATATTTTTGGGGCAAAACCCCTATTTTGACGCTTGCGCTCTGAAATGTCTAGAAACTACGCATCATTTAGGAAAATCAAAGGTGCATTCGAAATCAGCAGATCAGGATTTATCGATAGGACACATTTTACGGTTGAATTTTATAAAGCAGGTGTTGTCGATTTCTACAGGAAAAAATAATTTTATGGCCTCAGAAATCAGCAAGAGCAACGATATGCCAGAGTTTACATATCTCATGTGCTTTCAATTTGTTAGAACTCCAAACGTTGTGGAAATTTATCAGTCTTGAGAAAAGGAATATTTAAAGTTTTTATGAAAGGTATTTCTATTCAAAATGTTCTCTGGCAACGCTGGGTACCCTTACAACTATTATAAAAAGTACTGAAATATGTGTATGTTGTGCTTTCCCCGATAATGCTGATTCTAGATATATATAATTTGATTTCACGGATCTAACTCTGATACTTTTTTTTTAAGCATTGAAAGGGGCTTCCATGTGTGTTAAGGTTCAAATAAATGGTGAACACACCTTTGCCTGGTGATAATTCCACAATACGTGCATAAAATTTTATGAATGTAAAAAAAAAAAAGAAGACTTTTCCAGAGAGCACAAAAGCTGACCTCGTAGAAATACACATTTTTATTAAAATTCAACCTAAAGATATGTGCTGTATATAAATCGAGATCTACTGATTCGGGATATGCCTTTCCTTCTGTTCTGTGATGCGTAGTTCCCGAAATCTCAGAGTAGAAACATACAAGCATACATATTCTGGTACTCTACTATATAGATGAATGTGAAACGTAAATTTTCTTGCTTACACCACACCCTCTCTGTTTCCACTTTTCCACAGAATTCATTGTTTATAAAGATTAGAGACAGAGAATACCTTAAAAGTTTCAGAAGATTTCTTGAATGGCAAGAATTATGTTCAGCTTTCTATTATATAAAAACTCTTTTTCAAACCGTTATCGCACGGTTAAGGTACCATTTGGCCTAGACAACGTAAATAAAATAAACAATTGAAGAAAATGGATAGGTTCGATTCTTGCAGCAACCCCATTTTCTTTAATTGTTTATTCTAGGCTAAATGGTACTGGATAATATAACGCAATTTATAATCATATGTATACATATATCGAGAATCTAGATGTTTCTAGAGATTTCTTTTACTCAGTTTTAGATGTAAACTTGAAAAGAAAGTTGGCTACACAGCCTTCACTAGATCCTCACACAAAAGAGAACTAGTGCATCCATGGTCTGACTTCTAAGCTTGCTAAAAGAAGAATAGTTTTGTTCTTGGAGTAACAAGAAAATAAAAATGTGGCGAGGTCCAAGTCGAAAGCGAAACATAAAGAGGTTTGAGGTGGAATGATTGCAGGAAAGCTTCAGTACAGTTTCAGCTGAGTCAGAGGCTGCTTGATGAGGCTTCACTGAAGGATGGGAACCGGGTAGATATCGGGTGGAACGGACAGGAAACAAAGAATGAGGAAGGAAGGTGAACAAAAAAAGAAAAGAAAAAATATTTTCGTGGACAGGAACACGATCGCAATTATTTACACATACATACACACACAAACATACATAAACACACGTATATATATATATATATATATATATATATATATATATATATATATATATATATATATATATATATATATGCATACATATATATAAAAAGGACATTCTTTTATCTAAATGCATACATATACACTGCTGTGCTAAAACATTAAGACTGCCTGCCAGTTTTCTATGTACCTACAAAACATATCAGGCGTCGACTCTATCTCTGAGATCTAAGGCCAAGCAAATTTCAGCAAATTACGTAAAGTTTGCACAGTGTGAACTTGATGGTCCATTACACCCCCATAAGTTCCCAAAGGAATTAATATTTGGGGAGTTTATGCCAAGAGCCATGCAGTTTCCTCAGTGCATTCCATCTTCCACACAGCTAATTCATAGAAAACATTTTGACGAGGTGATGTTTGCCAACTTCATCTCGCCCACTGCCATTTTTTCTAAAACTTTGGTGCACCACTTTAAGATTAAATACGAGGGAAAAACAATGAAATTTTTGAAAATTCATTTTAAATATTAAATAACGACATTGGAAGAACAGGATGATAAAATATACATATTATAAAATGAATTTCTGAAAATGAACCTTTTTTTAAAAAAAGTAATTAGAATTGAAAAAAGGTTTTACATTTTTGTCTATAACAAAAACAAATAACTTCTTTGAATGATGTGTCTCTCTCCTCAACAAAAAAGTTAAACTGCTTGGCCGAAAAGGAGAAATCTTTCAAAAGTAAAGTACGCCCCCAAAAGATAATTCAAAGACGATCAGTCAATTTAATGATCAGTAGGCTGAACTTGAGAAGAAACTTACATTTTATTGAAAATTACATTTGTTACAGCTGAGGTGTCTGTAGTACATCAATTTTGAAAAGTAGATGTTTTAAATCTAAATGTAGATTATTTTGGCTGCATTTGGAGATGTCAGATATTAATTTTAGGAGGAGATATTTGTCGACAATTGTTAGGATTTAGAAATATCGGCTAGATTATGTTTTGCTCAATCAAAGCATTCTTGCTTGAGATTATGTGGTTATTGTTAGACAAGGTTTATGTTCACATTCCCAAAAGTTCTTTGCGATTTTTAATGAGAATTCGTGAAAGGTCAGACCATGAGTCAAGGAATAATTGATTGAATTTGGGGACAGATCAATTTCTTTTGTATTAACTTTGCGACAGACGACATTTTTTTAATTTTCAGGTGTAATAACACAGTAATCACAAAGTTACAAGTGAAAATAATCAAGTGTCGGAATGAATCAGGATTGAAAAGGATATCCCAAATGAATGATTGTTACAAGCTTACTAGTTACCATTCTGTCATCCAACAGGACGCAAGGATAAAAGTGGAATCAAAGAATTATCATGTTGGTTCCATACTGAGGATGCAACATGTATCCCTACTTGAACGTTGCATCCCTTACCTTTCTTTATACGTGGTATAATTAGTTCAAATAAGAACTGAAACAACTAAGATATATCATGGATAATGATGCACACTGAATATGAAGTAAATACGTTTTTAACGAGTTATGAAACCACGTTTGAAGAAACACTAATACAGGGAATTAATACGGTTAAAACAATCGTATAACTTGAGTGAATATTTGAACATAATGCCACGAACAACTGAAGATCAATAACTTATTGTGAATCCTTTTGGTTCAACTAATTTTTTCAAACGTTTAGGGTAGTAACTTAAATACTTTTGGCAAGTTTCGATGGAGAGGTTACTCTATTCTTCTCTGCTTAACATCTTAAATTACGATGTGTTCTTAGAATTTCTTTCCCTATCATTCATTTTTGATTCAATCTAAAGTTCATTCTAGGATTTTGATCAGGTGATTGCAAAGGCCATGGCAAAATATTGATTGTTTCCATTCACATTAGGGTTTTTTCCCATGATCCCTTCGATTCACTGAAATTGAGCAACACATGGTGCATTAAAGCAACTCTATAGCATTATGGGGTCTCCACTGTCAGGATGGTGTTCTCCGGCAAATAACGGCCGTCCTCTTTCGTGACACGTATTGCTTGCTTAAAAGACTGAAAACTTCCATCTTTGTCTCATTAGACCACAATACTAAGATGTTTTATTTTTGTTTAAATGCCCTTTAGTAAAATTTAATCTAGCTTTCAAATGCATTGCACTCAATGAAGGTGGCATCCTTGGCCTATGACCTTTCGGTCCTATACGGTGCATTATATTCTACGATGTACACGAACATTCACGTCATATGATTTCAATTTATTTGTCACATCTTCTCGTCTCATATGCAGCTATTTACTGATGTCTCTGACTATTTTGCACACGATTCCTGAGGGAACTTTACGAGGACAACAAACTTGTCACCAGCCATCTTGAATTTCTTTATCATTGACTGTACTGTCGATTTAGCGACACTCTGCCGCCGGTAAATCTTGTCATATATCTTTCCCGTGATGTCTTTGTTAACAATTAATTTCCTCAAATAGCCACTCAACTCATTCATATTTGCTATTGTGAAATAAGTTCAAGACAATTGCTTTATGAATGGTATGATGCTTCGAAGATGAAGCTCGATGATGCAATGTTGTACGATGCAAAGAATATCGATCAAGTAAGTTATACGAATGCATTAAAGGATTCTATGAAGAACAAAATAATTCATAATCAAGAAATTATTCAATTTGTAATGATTTATTTCAACCATACGAATAATTCATGTTCGTGTTTTTTCAAATACAGTTACGTAACTCCTTCAATAATAAACGTATTTAAATATATTTCATTTTTTCAGTTCGTCATTGTCCATGTTGTATATCAGTTTTTGTCAGATTTGAATTTAGTGCGCGTATGAAGAAAGGCATTGGGACATTCAATTTTTCATACCATACAAATACTTATTGTTCCCACAGTAACTCCTATCCGTTTTTTTTTTTAACAAAGTGAAGCTTTTAAATTTTTCCTTTTATTTTTCAAAGTTCATTTCCCTCAACTAAGTTCATTCACCAGTCGGTTGAATACTTCTCTTTCTTTTTCTTTTTTTTGACTCTTAATTTTTGTCTTGTTTAAACGTTAATTGCATTGTTTTGTTTTTATCAAATGAATCAATTTATGAATGAAGGCTATTTGGGGTTGAATGAAATAGAAATAAAAATGAACAAAGAATAGACTCATATGAAGAAAAAAATAGATGAGAAAATAATAATGAACAAGTCTGATTAGTCACTCAATAGAAACTAATGTCTTTTGACAGGATGCCATGTTGGGGTTGATCAATTAAACATTGGGAAAAAAAAGGAGTGATCAATGAATAAGTTACTTCTGCTGTATGTGGTTACGCTTTGATCATCAAAGAAAGGTGCAAGTATTTTCACAGAATTCAATGTTGGTCCATTAAGAAATTCTAATGAAGAAATACCTTTATCTGTAAAAAAACACCTTTTATTCCGTGGTTTCTTCACCTTGAAGATACCTAGCATTTTACCATACATGAGACTAAGATGCAAAATAATGTTTATTGTTTTGTACTTATAACTTGATGGTGCATTTTGTACCACCAATGTTGAAAATATACGGAAGGTAATGTCTACATTTGGAAAGGTAAGCTCAATTGTATTTTCTATAATTATCTTATAAAGTTCAGCATGACTGGATCATGTTTCCTTATTTTTGTGGCACCGAACTTTTAGCACTCATATGAATGGAACTGATTGAGATCCACAAAGAAATTAGTGTTCAAGTCCTCAGCTTCCTACAAAACTGAGAGAATCTTTCAGTTTCAGTTAATGTAATGATATTATTTGGTACATTGCTTAGAGTGGAATATGTCCGCTATTTCTTTGAACACCTCTCTTCTCTTCATCTCAGTCCTTAGTTTGTCAACAACTATATAAAAGGTCATGATCCGAAATTAATCTCTGGCATTAAGATATACGTCAGGTTCATCTCTGACATTGGTTACCTTATTTCTTATGCGTTTGAGAGTTAGAGTTGCATTGTAATCAACATCTGGTAGAATTTGACTATTGCTTTATATCTTCCAAAGTCATTTCTTGAAGTGCACAGTTTAGCTAATGGCTTATGCAGATCAGCGCTAGTTTTCAAGTTCAATTCCATATTTTGAAGAATTTGACTTGTTTTACGGAATTTTTGCAAAGTCCCATCCCCATAATAAATTTTAACTCTTGCATAGTATTCGCAAGATTGTTGGCTTCTCTTGTTCTGTTCACCTTTCATCACTGGTCTTCAGTTATAAAGCTTCTAAAATCTTAAGGAAAGACTTTGGGATTACTGCTGTTACCATTGCATGTGCCTCCAATCTGGTACCAGAGAGGGATTTTAAGACACTTTCATATCCAATTCGAACTTCCCAGAAATTTCTACCCGGCTGGTAGAGTCTGAAAAAAAAGGTAAAGAACAATTGCACTATAGAGGGGAAATCAGTTGTCATTTAATAACACTCTGACAACCAGATCTAATGAATGGACTGTACAGGGCTCAAATATGGAAAACTTATTTGCTTAAATCATTTGCTGCATCCCCTTATAACACTAGACATCTTAGCAGCATTGTCGTACGATGAAGATTTTGAAAAATGTTATGAACAAACGTTGTGTGAGTACTGCAATACCTGATTTACCATTTCCCTACCTGTACGTGATATTTTCTAAAAGACTGAAAAGCATTCAATCGGCTGTCCACTTTTTAAGTATCTAAGTACAAAACTTGACAAATCTATAAGTGATAGATCTGGTGTCAAGTCAACTGACAAAGTAAAACAACCAGAAGAATTTACTTAATTATTGATCACCCCTTTTGCCATGACCATGGGATTTCTACAGAGTCGAATGCCTTCTTGAAGTCTATAAATGCTACAGTGAGTGGCATTTTGTATTCTGCTTCTTTCTCTTTCAGCTGATTTATTGAATGAAGATGATCCATGGTCGAGTAATCTCTTCTAAATCCAGCCTGTTCTCGTGGTTGATTCTCATCTAGTGTTTTAGAAATCTGGTTGGTGATGATTTTTGTGGAAAGTTTGTATATAAAGTTGAGCAGGCTTATGGGTCTGTAGTTGTTGAGGTCTTTCATTAGGCTACATAAGGACTCTGAACCGTTTCAGCTCCAAAAGGGAATAAGACAAGGTGATATCAGCTCACCAAAACTCTTTACAGCCTGCCTTGAGATGATCTTCCCAAACATGGACTGGGAAAATTGAGGAATCAAAATAGACGGTAAATACTTGAGCAACCTTAGATTTGTAGACGACATCGTCCTTTTCGTAGAGAACCTACACGACTTCCAACTAATGCTAGATGATCTAAACGAAGAAAGCAAAAAAGTTGGCCTACACATGAACTTCAGTAAAACGAAAATCTTGTACAATAATCATGTTGAGGATAAAAACATAACTGTCAAGATAGAAGATGCAAACCTCGGCAAAGTAGACCACTACATCTACTTAGGATAAAGGATCTCCATGAGACTCTCAAAAAAGGAGGAAATCAAGCAAAGAATCACTTCGGGATGGCAAGCCTTCGGTAGAGCAAGCTCAACTTTCAAAAACCAGATGATCCCAATAATCCTAAAAACAAGAGTATCATGCTGAACCTTACATGGAGAGACCACAAGACAGCACAGTATATAAGGAAGGAAACAGGTGTCCGTGACATCATAGAAACTATCAAAAAACTCAAATGGCAATGGGCAGGCCATGTCGCAAGAATGAAAGACAACTGATAGACATCACGTCTCACAGCATGGATCCCCAGAGATCACATAAGAAACCAAGGCCAACAGAACACAAGATGGAGAGATGAATTAGACACATTCAGGAAATACTGGCTCTGCGATGCCCATAATAGGGAATGGTGGCGAATCTTGGGGAAGGTCTATGTCAAACGACGGACGTTAAAAGACTGATGATGATGGATGATTTGCCATCTTTTTAAATTATTCACCCCCAACACAGCCTGCTGTGAAAAAAAGGTTGGTCTCGTGACGGTTTCTATCGAGTGGTTAACCAGACCATTTAAAAAAAAATTTTTTTTGACCATGCTGTCCAATTATTTAGGGGAATTTCATAATTGACTGATTTCTGGATCCAAAAAAAAAGAAAGAAAAAAAAAACCCTATTTGCAATGCATCCACGTCCGGGAGTTTCTTGTAGCAGGAATGGCAGATTTGACCAGGAGGGGAGATAATTTGAACATTAGCATAGAAGTTGGAAATCGAACAAGTTTAGGGACCGAGGTTCTCTACCAAACTTTTAACATTCTGTGCAGAAAGTGGGCCATGGGCCAAGATATAATTAATTAGATTGGGGCAGGGATCAATTTCTTTTACGATTGTTTTAATTTTGCAAAAAAGGGACAATTTTTCAGCTTTTTGGGTGTAATAAAACAGTAATGACTAAGTTACACAGTAAATAAGCAATCGTCCAAATGAATCAAAATTCAAAAAGAAGTCCCTGGTGAATTATTATGAGTGTGTAACATGATTTAATCTTCAGTGACAATGGCGTCGGCGGAGGTATGAGTTCTCTGAGTGCTTTCTAGTTAACCTTCTGTCATCCAACAGGAAGCGTGGGTAAAACTGACACCAAGGAATTCTTTATGCTGATTACATAAATTTAATCTGTTTTTTAACAATTCGAAGGTGCGGTCTTTAATTTCTTTTTCTTTCATTTATCAATGTCTATTTCACAGTACAAAATTAATCTTATAATTAGCTAAATTTTAGAAAATACCAACCAAAACTGTCACAAATGTAGGTTTCTTCATTTTTAAGTTGGTCTGTCTGACTAGCCATCTATGCTTGTGTTGCACGAACAGAACACTGAAATGGAGCTGGGGGCCGAAAATTTGATTTGTTTCTACTGAAACTTTACCCATCAGACGTTAATAAAATATGGACCATTGAAGTAACTCAAAAAAAATCACCAATGTAAATAAGCAATACTAGATACAATTAAACAAAACCATCAACATAGGTTTCTTCTGATTCTGAGATCGTCTGGCTGTCTGGTTGATTATGTACAAAGAGCATCAATTGAGTTAAAGAGCTGAAAATTTCAACATTTACTTCTTAATATGTCTAGAAAAAATGCTTTTTTCATTTTCTTTCATTCTCTCCCAAAAATTTTTTTCATAGAATGCCTATTTACAATGTAAGATTATGCTAAATTGGTCCCTTGCTTGTGTCCTACAGCGTTTACGCTTGTTTTTATTTTGGGAAATTCCTATTTGCTTCAATGATCACCACCAACCAATGGGCTAAAGGTGTAATTTATCAACTGATTACCCTTTCATCAAGTTTGTAATTAATCACCCCCAATATAGTATGCTGCCAAACGACAGTGGTCAAGAGACAGTTTCTATTGAGTGACAAACCTGACCTTTTTCCTTTCATTTATCGATGTCTATTTCACTCAACAAACTTTATTTGCTGATAAGTTGAATTATTCTTTTCTAATTCGACTTTTGACTTCTGTCTTGGATAAATGTTAATTGTTTGGTTTTGCTTTTATCAAATGAATCAATTTATGAATGACTTTCAGATACAAAGAGAAGGAAACAAGCCGAAAGAAAGGGTGATCTATGAATAGGTTACTCACATCGTCTTTTGTTCGGCTTTGATCACTAAAAACAAGCGTGAACAGCGTGAACTAAGCGACCAGTTTAGCATAAACTTACATTGTAAATTGACCCCGATCCCCACAAACACACTAGAGAACATTTTTAGGGTGATTAAAAAAACGGACTGTGATTTCGAATTATACACAGTGATCTTATAAATTCTTGATTTCTAGAACCTTTAAAATCAGAAGTCACCCTATATACGATGCTCCTACGTTCGGAAGTCTCTTGTAGCAGGGGTGCCAGATTTGGCTCAAAGGATAGGTAATCCTAGCATTATGTCAGCGACTTACCCAGGACAGGTGATTTGGAAATAGAGCAAGTCTGAAGGCCGTGGTTTGATAACAGCTTCTTGACATTTTAAGGAATGTTGGTTTTCAGGCCGAGGAATAATTGATTAAATAAAGATCAATTTGTTTTTCGATTATCTTAACATTGCAAGATAGGATTATTTTCGACTTTTCCGATGTAAAAACATGGTAATGACAATGATACTCAGTAAATAATCAAAGGTAAAAATGAGTCAAGGTTTCAAAGGTTGTCTCTAGTGAATTATTATTATTAGCTTTTGTCACGGCATTGTCGAGGATCCTTGATATGATTGTTTAGTTTTTAGTGACAATGTTGTTGGCGGGGGTATGAGTTCTCTGTGTGCTTCCCTGTTAGCTTTCTATCACCCAACAGGAAGTGTGGGTAAAACTGGCGCCGAGGAATTCTTCATGCTGGTTACATAAATATAATTTGTTTTTTTAACAACTTGAAGGTGCGGCCTTCAATTTTCTCCCATTATATATCAATGTCTATTTCACTGAACAGGTCATCTACTAACTAGCTGAAATTTAGAAACTCCCAATCAAAACTGTCAGCATAGGTTTCTTCATTTTTTAAGTTAGTCTGTCTGACTACCCATCTATGTATGAATTGCACGTACAGGCTGCACTAGTGGACTTAGAGGGATGGAAATTTACATATTTACTCCTTATTATGTCTAGAAGAAATACTTAAACACTTTCTAAATTCTTCTTCAAAATGAGCTTTAAGTGGAGTGGGAGTCGATTTAGAATGTA
This sequence comes from Thysanoteuthis rhombus, assembly GCA_963457665.1. Lineage (NCBI taxonomy): Eukaryota > Metazoa > Mollusca > Cephalopoda > Oegopsida > Thysanoteuthidae > Thysanoteuthis > Thysanoteuthis major. The sequence goes on along the minus strand of OY735226.1, from coordinate 36,670,620 downwards.
AATTTATGCTAAATTGGTCCCTTACTTTGTGTCCAACAGCGCTCACGCTAGTTATACTTTTTTGAACATTATAATTTTTTTAGTGATCATGATTTGATGTCTTTTTCACATATCAAAGTTCATCTACCAATTGACTGAATTCTTCTTTGATTCGGCTTTTAATATGTGTTGTATAAACATTAATTGCTCGTTTTTTTATCAACAAATGATTCAATATATGAATGAATTATCAGTTAAAAGAAAAAAGAAGGAAGTCTTTTTATGGTGAATGAAATAAAAATATAAATGGAGGAAGAAAAGACTCGTATGGAGGCTAAAGAAAGAAATGAAAGAAGTATAAATGAACAGGTTTGGTTACTCACTAAATAGAAACAGTAATGAACGTTTCTTGTCGGAATAGAATAAACTCATATGCAGAGAGAAACTCGAGGGAAAATATCAATGAACAGATCTGGTTAATTACTCAATAAAAATTGCCATGTAACCAACGACCTTTGGCAGCATGCTGTGTCGCAGGTGATCAATTTGGAAAATTGGGTGATCAAGTTACTTTCCCCGCCTTTCGTTCAGCTGTGATCACCAAAAAGTCCGAATTTTCAGCAAGAAAGTGATATCACCACTGGGCGCTTCCCAAAGTGACCCATTTAGCATACATGTACATTGTAAATTGAAACCAAAACTTGTAACGTACTTTTGGTGGGAGGGAATTGAAAAAGAATGTTTTTTCTGAACATAATCATGAGTACATGTTTAAATTTTCAACCCATTAGTGGCCCGTGCGCGCATAGATCATCAGACAGCCAGATCAATTTGAAAACCGAAGAAACTTATATTGATGTTGACTGTTTTGGTTAAAGAATAAATTAATGGCGAATGAAGGGAAAGGTGAGAGAAAAAATTATCTGTGAATAATTTTGAGCTTATATAAATATTTACTTCTATAACGTGCCTGTCTGTCCGTTCACACAATATCCCCCCAAATTCTGAATGAATTGAATTACTTTGAGCCAAAAGGTGGGTCGGAGCTAAAGAAGAATTGTTCAAATTCTGGGTCAGATTGAGGAATATTTTTAATTTTACACCCCTGTGCGTAGCTATATACACGTATCATATATGGAAAAGTTTTTGATGGAGTTTGATGAAAAGTCTTGGCCATGGGACAAAAAAAAAATGATCAAATATCAGGGCGGGTCTAAAATTCATTTTTTCTTTCGATTGTAAGATATCTTTTGATTTTCTTCATACATTTACAAACTCACTCATGTTTGTCCGCATAATATCTACAAAGGTTCTCAATGAATTTCAGTGATATCTCCTGCATTGTAGCTGGATAAAGACTTATTATCATTCAGTTGGCACTCTTTCTGTGCTTCTCAGTTTGGTCTTTGAACATAACATTAAAAAAAAAAAATCGTCTGGTTGGTCACCCAATAGAAACAGTTACGCGGCTAATGTCTTTCGGTAGCATGCCTTATTGGGGGTAATCAATTAAAAAATAGGAAACTGGGGTTATCGATGGATAATTTACGTTTCTTGCCTTTTGTTGAGCGATGATCACTACAAAAGTGTGAATATAAAAGGTGGGGGGGAAATTTAGCATAAACTCATAGTGTAAATTAACCCCCCCCCCCTGCACATACTAAAGATCCATTCGGTGGGAAATTTTCAAAAAACGGAACAATTATTTTTGTAGACATGATAAAGAGTCAATATTTCAACTTTCAGCCCTCTAGCATGATAGGTGCGACCTGTACACGTGATACATACACAAGTACATAGTCAACTGGACCATCTGAAGAAAAAAAAACAAACGTGTCGATAGTTAGTGTTTCTCTGAATTTTTTAGATGAGGTATTATTATTATTATCGTTTCGGCTGTTGTACTCTACGGCCTTAATCAGGTATCATCATATGGACACATAGCGTAGTGGTTACAGAATCAGACTGAATTACTGCTAAGTGATCTAATGGTTCTAGGTTCAATCCCAGTGTGAGAAAATACTAATGCTAAGAGGGGAGTGCGATCAATATACCCCCGTCGGTTAATTAAAGGGTTCGGTTTGTTACTTCCCCCACACCTACCAGATGATACCTGATGAAGGCCGTAGAGTACAACGACCGAAACGTTGTATGGAAAACAACCAAGATGAGGATAGTCCGAATAATAATAGAAATAATGTCGATTATTTTGATAATAGTTTTTGTTAACCATCTATAATATCCATTCATGCGTTTCATACAGAAAATCCTCGAACGACAGGGCGTTTACTTCTATCAAAAATGATGTTATATACTTCAATGACTGCATTCCTTCAATCCAGGGATTTCTGACCGTCTGCTCAGATCTTCTTTGGTACTCCCACTAAATTTAACAAGCCGGGCTGTGCATCATCTTAATTCTTTGTGAGGCTGTTCTCATTAAATTTGTAATCATTACGTTTTTATCCAAGATTATCTGGTAGCTTCCACTGGGGATCAAGATACAGCAAGCTATCTCGATACCACCACTACCATCATAGCACAGGCTTTATTCCTTCTACGCTCTTGGTGATGTGCCGAGGATTTTCTCGCGTCTCCACGAAAGAAAATTGATTGAACAGAGAAACGTCGACATTTGAGTACAGAAATATTAATTTTCGTGTCACGGCCTTTATAGTTTCAAAGAGGTATGTCATTGGCGAACTAAAGAGGAAGGGGATATTATTGTCCTACCTATCTATTTTTCGGGTACAACACCATCCAGGGTTGCCAATTTAGGTATTCTCTTTGAATTTTCCTAATGTAGAAATGACTCCAAATAGCAAAAAAAAATAAATTAGAATAACCTCTAAATCATCAACATTTGACTCTCAAATTTGAAAAATTAAGAAAAAAAAAACCATTGAAATCAAATGAGCAGCTCTTGACTCCAAATTTCAAAAAAATATATAGCTTGTAAACAGTATATATATCAATACTAGAAACTGTCAACTAAAATCGCAAACATAGGTTTCTCCAATTTCTAAGTTGGCTGTCTGGCTGGCCATGAACAGGCTGCATCGATGGAGTTAGTGAGCTGAAAATTCGAACATTTACTCATCATTGTGTCTAGAATTTTTTTAGTGTCCCTCAATTAACTTTTAGTTTAGTGTTCAATTTGCAATGTCAGTTTATGCTAAATAGGCACCGTCGTTGCGCCCGCTATTCTTCGTGTTGTTTTTTCTCGAAAATTCAGACTTTTTAGGGATCACTGCCCAGCAGAAGACGAGAAAAGTAACTTTTTATTGATCAGCCCTTTTCCAAATTTTTGAATTGATCACACCTAGAATACTGCCAAAAGACGTTGGTAATGAGACAGTTTCTATTGGGTGACTTACAGGACCTGTTCAATTAACAATCAAGAAGAACCGTTGATGTTATTAATATCTTTCTACGGTGTTCCGAATTTGATATGGATAAATATTTCAATATAAAGAAAATCACCCATCGCGTCTTATCTAGTATCAAACATTGATAATATTCAAGCTCTGTAATTTCATTTGATTCATTTGCATATCAGATGCCTGTCTCAAAATGAAACATTTATTTTCGTTTCGATTGCTCCAGTATTCGGCACGCTCATTCGTTTTCTTTATTCAGCATTGGAAAATCTTTGCAAAGAGACTTTGCTAATCAGCCTCAAGTGAAAACAGAAGGCTGGTTTCCTCCAGTCTCGGTAGACAATTGAATGAGAGTCAGGTGACCTCTCCAGGGAGTGAGCCTGGGGGAGGCATATGGTGATCCTTGGATGCCAAGTCGACAGAACTTTTTGGCCTCACTGTAGATTAATGGAAGCAGAGGGGCACCCTCAGCATCAACTTGGCTTCAGGGGCGGCCATTTTGAGGGGCTGCACTTTCTGGCTTGGGCCAAATATATCCTATCATAGTGAGGGGAAAGCTCCATGTCTTTCTCAAGGTTACTTGTGCAAAGTGAAGACAAACTCGCTTCGCCAATTCTGTTCTCGTCACTGTTAATCGTTAGGCCACCGGCACCTTGACACAGCTCCACGTACATTCATAAAAATGGTTAGTTAGCACAATGGAAAGGGTTTTAAGCCAAAAACATGGGCACGAGGCCAGTTTAATGTGGGGGCTCAAATGTGTACGTGTAGACAAGAACAGAAATTGTTTGGTTTCTTGCGACCTGTGTCACGAGGTTGTAAGGGAGGCCAACGACCCTCCCCTTGTAGTGCAATTGGTAGGAGCTGCCCGATGGTGACAGATTCCCGACAACCGGACGCATTGTATATGTTTATGTTGCCTGAGTCGTTGAAAGTTAGCAAATATCAGTATCGCAAAAGCAGCAAGTAAGATGGTTGATGCGTTGACAATTTCGTGATCGCCATTGGCCAGAGGTCAGTGGTTTGAGTTGTCTGCCTTTACGTCGACTGAGACACAGGCGATACGCTGAAAGATCGGAGACATAGGGCGTTCCCCGAGGAATGGACACAGCGATGACACTTTCGATTCTCGTCTGCTCTCCTTGATTTTCTTTGTATTCCTCTTGATACACTATAGTTTTCCATCAACGTCATCGTTGTTTAGGATTGAAATCGAGGATGTACTGATTTCTCATCTTGCCTTTGATATCTTTTTCTTTTCTTTGATTTCTAACTCCTTTCTTTATCTATTTTTCCATGTTTTATCTTTTTCTTTTATTCCCTTCATTTTTCCTCTGTATCTCTTCATCTACTTTTTTTGAGAAACTGTCGACCAAAACTGTCACCATCAGCATAGTCAACATCAACACAAGAATCTTTAGTTTTTAGTGATTCTGGCTGGCTATGTGTGTGTCGTACTATTGGAGCTAGTAGGCTGGAAATTTAAACTTCTGCTCTTCATACTAAATAGGTCTCTCAGTTTGTATCCGTTAGCTTTTGATATTGTTTCTTTTTGAAAATTCATACTTTTCAGTGATCACTCCCCAACAAAAGGTGGGAGAAGCACCTTTCCTTCTTTTATCATTCTTTCTTTCCTCTCTATCTTTCTTCATTTTTCTGTCTTTCTTTTCCTTCTTTCTTGCTCGTTTTCTCTCCTCCCTTCTCTTGCTCTATTTCTGAAAATTCCCTTTTGTATTCCTTCCTTCCCTCTTTCCCCCTTTCCTTCCACTCAATATTACTTAATCTTTCTTTTTTTTTCTCGCTTCTTCTCAGTTGCTTTCCTTCTTTTTTCCTTCTCACCACTCTCCTTTATTCCCATCTATTTCTCTCTTAAAAAACTGTCAATAAACATGTCAAAGAGTTATTTGGTTTTTAAGTTAGGTCTTGTCACAATGAAGCTAGAAGGCTGAAAAATAGCTAATTACTCCGTATTATAAATAGAAAAAAAACTTCTTTTTCACCCATTCCTCGATACACTTTTAATTGGGGGTTCAATTTGCGATGTTAGTCCCTTAGTTTGTGTCCCATAGACTTGTTTTGATTTTGATCATCGCCCAACAAAACGTGAAAAAAGTAACTTACTCATTGATCACCCTTTTCTCAAATTTTTAATTGATCACCCACAACACAACATGCTGTCAAAATACATTGGTTACGTGGTGGTTTTCAATGAGTGACAAACTAGACCTGTTTTTATTTTTGTGTTTTTTTTTTTTCATTAGCCCTTCTCTTACTTTACACTGTGTCTTTCTTCCTTTCTTTTCTCCCGTTTCCTTCTCATTGTGTTTCTATCCTACCACCACTTTTTTTCAGCTTCTCCAATGGATTTTCTCCTCCCAAGAGATCGGTTAGCGCCAACGTCCAGCGAAGACAATTGATAATTAGCCACGCCGTTGTCGCACACGGACATTTCAGGACAATCTTTGCGCATCGTTGAGACAGGAAGAAAACAGGGGGGAGGGGCTGTCGGGAAGGAAAGAAATTGATGTCAGAGGGAAGAGTTGAGGTGAGGGTAATTGAGATAGAGAAGCGGGTATGCATCGTCCCCCATTTACGTCGCTTCATCCAACGACGTTTCGTTATAACAACATTGAGAAAAAAGATATATTCGATGATATGAAATATTGTAGGTAAAGAGTGAATTAAACGATTTTTCTGACTCAACTCAAGTTAGACGCGAAATCCCTACACTACGACAAATTAATTAACTCCTATCTATGAAATAATGTCTAATAATGGTAAGGCTGATTTCAATTAACATTGTTTCCGTTGAAGTCGTAGTTTTCTGGACACTAGCAATGACGTTAATGGTGGAGATAGTTTACTTCGAAAAGAAATGTTGAAATGTTGAAATGTTGGTTGATGTGTTCGGAGAACGAAGTGGGGGAACGTAAAACATAATGTGCTGGGGGGGGGAGTAAAAGAAAAGCGAAAAGAAATGAAAAGAGGGGGAGGGACACAGACAGAGATAGAGATAGAGAGAGAAAAGAGAGGAGATGAAAAGTAAAATAGAAAGAAAGAAAGAAAGACTACGTGAGATAAAGAAAATAGAACAATATTGATTTTAATTAATGATATCAGTTTGGATTTGGGTAAGTACAGTGGAATTCGATTGATAGAATCATTGGTTATTAAAATAAGTTTTGTAAGAATCAATTCCATTTACGTAATCATCGCTAATTTGTTTCACTTATGACGACCAATGCACCATTTCTTAGGAGCAAGCAGCAATGCTACTGAAGTAACATATTTTTTAAAAAATAAAATCTCATAGAATGAATGAAAAATATATTTTTAGTTCTCATTAATTCTCTTTATCTTCTCTTTATTTTCGCATTCAACTTTAATCACAAGCTAAAAATATTTGAAAAATGATTGTCTAACCATTTTTCAAATATTTTTAGCTTGTGATTAAAATTGAATGCGAAAGTTGAAGAAAGAGTAGCTGTGAAAGGGACATGAGTAATTGTAGTCTTCATGCAAGTTTTAACGCTTATTAAGTTTAGAAAGAACTTTTTTTTTGTTTTTTGACCCTCCCCATCCCCTAGAAAATTAGAGTTTCGTGGGTGGTTCAATTTGCAATGTAAGTCTCTGCTGAATTGATCCCGTAGTTTTGAAAATTCAGGCTTTTTTTAATGATGAACAAAAAGTGAGAGAAGTTACTTATCCATTGATCACCCCTTTTTCCTATTTTTAATTGATCACTTCCTACTTGACATGCTGCCAAAAGATATCAGTCACGTAAAGGTTCCTATCAAGACACTAACCAGACCTGTCTTCTGTTAATCCTCGACCTTGAGAGAAGTTTATTCTTTATTTTGCGAGCAATCAATTTGTTTTTGTTTACTTTATGGTCAGAAGTCAAGGAACATAAAAAGAAAAAAATACGTAAATAGACGTCGAGAGAAATGAAAGAAAGAAGGAAAGAAAAAATGAAAGGGAGATAAATAAAGGTCGAGAGACAAGAAAAAAAGAAAAAAGAAAGAAAGAAAGAAAGAAAGAAAGAAAGAAAGATGGAAGGAAGGAAGGAAGGAAACAGGAGAAAAGGGACAAGAACAAAAAGGTGGAAAGAATGAAAGAAAGAAAGGAGAAAAGAAAGAAAGGAAAAGAAAGAAGGGAGAGAAAGAGATAAATAAGGCGCCAAAAGGAATTAAAGGAAGAAAGGAAACAGAAAGAAAGAAAAGAGAGAGAAATAGAGGTCAAGTGACATGGATGAAAGAAAGAAAGAAACGCAGTGACGAAAGAAGGCCGACTTATAGATCCAAGAAAACAAGGACTGGAAAGGAAAAAGGCAGACGACTCGAAATGACAGAGGGTGGACAGTAAAGTATGGTCTCTTAAACAATCACTGTCTGCCAACAGGAAACTTGTCCCTTCTTCACCAAGCCTGGCTGATCATGACGATGACAGTCGACGCAACTGTAATTACAATAACTTATCAGACAAAATTCAATTCCCCTTCACTAATTTCCTTTGTTGAATTTGCAGTGGGACTTGCACGCAGCTTTCATTAATTCTTTTTCCTCTCCGTTTGTCAACGAGTTAGCTGTGTGAGCAAGAGCCTATTTGTACTCTAAAAACAATGGACACCCAGACACTGTTTTATGACTACAATACCTTTTTCCCAAGCAAATTTAAAAAGTAAGGAAAGCAAATTAAAAAATACGCCAGCCAAATTGAAAAGACAAGCGAGCATAGTCAATGAACATGAGTAAATCACATAAATGCACTTACAATTCGTTTCCGCGTTAGATACTAACAATGAAGATCTAGCATTTTGTGAGAAATAATGCAAATCGATTTCGGGTGTGAGGGCTTACTTGAAAATTATGGACGTTAGATTTTGGAGGAAATTAACGAAAAAAAATACATGAATTTTATTTAGAAAAAGTTTCAACTAATTTTACTAAAAAAATCAACATTTGCAGCAAATGTAAAAGTGCATTCGAGTGATTTACTTGTGTTTATAGATTAAGTTCGCCTTCTTTTTAATCTAGTCGGCGTATTTTTTTTAATTTGCATACTGTATCTCTTGATTTGTTACTTTGTGCGACCGGGGAACAGAAAAGACACAAATGTGAGAGGTAGAGAGAGAGAGAGAGAGAGAGAGAGAGAGAGAGGGAGAGAAGTAGATTGATTTAGATATAAGTATAAATCATTATATAAATATCTGAGAAGCAATGCCAATCAATCTATTTCAAGACGTAATGAACAATAGTAACACAGTGTAGAACATGCTTGTATGTTTTATTTCTTAATCAAATATTGATTCCTTGTAAGCATGATTTTTGGAGCGACTTACATCCTATATATAGTGTGCGTATGTGTGAATGGATGCATGGGTCTGTGTGCACGAGTATGTGTGTGTATTTACGTATATACGTGCATGTATGTGTATGTATGTGTATGCGTGTGTATGTGAATTCTGTATTTATTGACATTTAATTTTGTAAAATGCGCTGGTATTATGGCAAGCTGGCTGTCTGTCACAGTTCAAAATGGACACCGATCGGACTTTAAACAGTTGCAGTTAATTGTATTTCTCCGAGTACTCTTGTAAACCATATTTCTTGTAAACCATGTAGCTTTTAGGCAAGGAAATATGTTATGTTGGTTCTTATGTGAATGAAAAATCCAAATACAAGCTATGTAAATATACTCACGTGGATACTTTTTGAACACATCTTTGCATTTGTGTGTGTGTGCGTGTGTTGATTGCATTTTGTAAGTATGTAAGTAAGCATCGTTTTGTGTCAACGTGTGCGAGTTTGAAATCTGGCTCTGTGGGTCTGGGTGCCATTTGGAGTGTCCACATTGGATCTTCCGCACAGGGAGTTGCTCTCTGCTCCACTAACCACAAACAAAGAGCTTCTATGACAGGAGATGTGCACAACTCGAAGTGAAGACCGTAACACAAGAATTCTGACGGGGGAACAGATGTGACAAAAGAAGCTGAAACGTAAAAGCTGTCGATGGAAAGGGCCCAAGTCTGAGACCAATGCGAGAAGGAAAGGTTGCGAAAAGGAAGGGTTTTTAGATGCGCTATCATCTCTAGCATTTATTGACGTCGCTCAATGACATACCGAAATGTTAGTTACATCCCTTGCTCAGTGTTGCCAATTCAGATGTGTTTCATCTAAATCTAGATGTTTTTGTTGCGTCTAAATGTCGGAAGTTGCTATTTAGACGATTTTAGATGGATCATATATTTAATTTAATCTAGAGAGATAAAACAAGTAATATGTCTAATAGATTAAGTAATATTTTGATAAAGTAAATGTTGAAGATCTAAGTCTCATTTGTGTTGCAGGTACAAGCTGTGGCAATGGAGCTAGAGGGCTAAAAGTCTGAATATTTACTTCTTACTATGTCTAGTAATCTCAAATGGCGGTGGGCTGGCCATGTTGCAAGAATGGCTGACAATCGATGGACATCACGACTCACAACATGGATTCCCCGAGACCATATGCGCAACCGAGGCCGGCAAAATATTAGATGGAGAGATGAGCTAGACAAGTTCAGAAGGTACTGGCTCCGTGACGCCAATGATAGAGAAGTGTGGCAAATCCTGGGGAAGGTCTATGTCCAACGACGGACGCTAAAAGACTGATGATGATGATGATGATGATGATGATGATGTCTAGTAAAAACTTTTTTTCAATCCCAGCAATATATTTTGAAGAGGATTCAATTTGTAATGTAATCTTACGCTAAATTGATCCTTTGGTTTATGTACTTTTATGAAAATTCTGAGTTTTTTAGTGATCACTGCCGAATAGATGGCGAGAGAAATAACTTATTCATTGGACATCCTCTATTCAATTTTTTAATTCGTCAAGCACAACAGCTGATGGTTTTGACTGAGAACTAACCAAATCTGTCTAATTGATCAAAAGTAGTGAAGGGTTCATTTTTTATACGTGAGTTTGGACATATTTGTTTGTTTGTTATTGTGTTCAAGCGCTCTTGACCATATTGTTTTGTCTACAGACTTGAGAATTAGTATTAGTACTCCACTACACCTCTTCTAAAAATGTCTTTTTGTTTTGGTGAAAAAAATTGTTTTTTTTTTCAAGTTTAAAAAATTTTTTCTTCAAAAGTTTTTTTGCTCTTTTCTAGCCTGCTTTGACCTTATTATCAATAACATCTGAGTTCTCTAAAATCTAGAGGTTTCTAGATTTTGTTTACTCTATTTTGAATGTTTTCCAGTGATGTCATTTATAAAATTCATTCTGTCCTTATGTATTCTTCAATTGAAGCTTTTTACGTGTTCAATCATTGACTGGGATGACTATTTATTTCATTTCATTTCGAATGAATTCAAGAAACTTTTCTAAAAAGAAACCATTTGGTAAATCAAATAAATGACACCATAAAAAATAGAAATAGAAATTTTTTTATCTGAGTTCCTCCTATTAATTTGGGACACTCTCTTTATATACATTCATACTTGTATGTAATCGTATACGTCGGTATGTGTGCGTGCGTACGTGTGTTGTGTATGCATGTGAGTGTGTATGTGTATGTGTGTGTGTGTGTTTGTGTGTGCGTGCGTGTAGACATGTGTGTGTTTGTGTGTATGCAGAACAAAGAAAGAAAAGAGAAAAGAGAAAGACTGAAAAAGTAAGAAACAAAATAAATGTGTTAATGAAAAGTAAAAATAAATGAGGAAGGTAAAGAAAGAAAAGAAAGAAAAGATGAATAAGAATCAGAAAGGAAAGAGAAAAGAAAAAATGAAGAAAAATTGTATTGTATGTAATAAATTCAAGAGAATATAAAATTATGTATTTTTATGCTATAAACGCATTCATTATTTGAATGAAATAAGCTTTTGCACATTTGTAAAATACATTCACGAACTCATGTAAGACATGCTAGTTTGGCTCAGTCGATAAGAAAATCGCTTACCGATCACTTGATCGTCATTTCCAATGTAGGGAAACGTTAATTTTATATACTAGTTGTGTTTAACGTAGTGAGACTGACAAATAGTGAAGAAATTACTCCCCTTATATTTGTTTTTTGCTGTTGTTGTTACGACAGATAAATGAAGTCAATGCGAACCTTCGATTCGGTCTGGAGCTTGACAAAAACGAAAAAAGAAATTAGTTAATTTGCCGTTGTGAAGCCGCCTTTTGTTTTCATGGGGAGAATTTTCTAGTGCAAGATATTCCGAACATAGACAGCCAAATGAGGACAATATACTTCCGTAGATTGAATAAAAATTCGGCTCAAAATATCTAGAAGGTGGCTGAAATCGGAGTCTGTCTTCTCGGACAATAGAACGACATGCGTGTCTGTGCAGAACGGTTGGAGATTCTGGAATGCCCAGTCGTCAAAATCCTCATCTCGGCTTCGCTGATGTTGTCCAGAGAAAAGCAAATAGCGATATGCCTTTTATCAGCTTGCAGGAGCTGGCGGAAGGACATAAAATTTTAAGGGGACTTCACTCCCCGTTTTAGAATCCGAGTTGTCCTTCTCCTAGACCGCTTGCCTTCCCAAGGCTAGAGAGCCCAATCTGCCGTGCTATTTTACCCCTAGCTGGGGGTGAGAAAAAGAGAAATGTGTTCATGTCTTCCCCGAGTGACTTCTGTTTTCCACGACGGTAGCCATTAAGCAACTCTGCACCTTATTTAGGCGTATCAATAAATGAATGGTAAATACGTGTAATAACACATGGGAGAAATATCATTTTTAATGGCTAAAATTTGGTAGACTTAATTGCCAGGTAACTGTAAACATCCCAAAGACGCATACAAAACACCAAAAAAGTACCTTTTAGCCTCCATCGTATGACAAACTTTCCCCAGGATTCGATAGACCTCTTTATCAAGGGCGTCGTGGAGCATACACTTTCTGAACTTATCTATTCCATTTCACTATCTTATATTTTGCTGATCACACTTTCGCATATGATCTCTAGGTATCCATGTTGTGCGTTGTGATGCCCATCGGTTGTCTGACATACTTGCAACATGACCAACCTATTGCTATTTGAGTTTTCCAATAGATTTTATGACATCCCCGGTTCTTATCTTTTTTCTAATATATTGTGTTATCTTTTGATCTCTCCACGTGATGATGAGTGTGATTTTGTCATGTGCACGTTGCATGGTTCTCAGTTTTGGTTAGGTTCCGTGTTTCAGATCCAAAGGATACTATTGGATGGATCGAATATAAACAAAATGAATATTTCTATATGAATATAAAGAACTGTGCTTTTAGATCAAGAATAACGTTATTCTAAAGTTAAAATATGATCAATACGTTGTTTAATAATAATTTTAAGGCCTTTATATGAGTTTTTGTCGTGCATAAAATTACCTGGAAATTGAAACTATCCAATCTCAACCATTCAAAATGTCGGATTCCAAATGGCCGTTCACGTAAGTGCGTTATTGCAAAGATTACTATTCTAAAAAAGTAACCTAAAGTTTCCAAGTGTTTCAGTTTGGAGGTACAACTTGGGATTAATCAGTCCATAGAAACAGGAGTGGAAAAATAAGGTACAGTTAAATAAAAAGCCAAAGAATGTAGACGTGTTTAAACACAGTATGTATGCGTGTCTGAGTTTATATTATTCTATTTTATTTTTATTTTTGGGGAGTGGGTATTGCAAAATTGAAATTTAAAATTTGCATAATTGAAATTAAACACTTGCGGACGCTGAAGTTTATCTCTGTGAAAGAATCATTTAGAAGTGCAAAGCAGTTTGCAGGACTTAAAAAGTCCCACCGTTAATGGAGGTCGATTTGCGAAAATTATTCTTTCGAACATCAGATAAAGCACTGATTAATTTCTCTAATAGAAAATACTAAGCGCAATTAATTAATTAATCAATCAGTTTGATTTTTATGCTAATGATCAATGATTTTCATTGAATGAATATTAAAAGCGGTTCGACTAAAATTCAGAGATCCATTTTAAAGATGCGAATTTCAAACGGTTATCCGTAATTTTATGCAAATATTCGCTTTTGTTATCAGCCTCTAAATAGCAATTACTATTTTCTTATTTCATTGCAATAAATTTATGAATTTCAAATATCTATGGCCTCACATAATGGCTAAAATGGCTATGTATTTTTAGCCATCTCCAGTGCTCAATGTTCAAATGTGAAAGCCATGATTTCTGCTTGATACCCTATTGCAAATATTATATATATAAATATTTACTTTTAGGAAATACACACACACACACACACACACACACACACACACACACACATATATATATATATATATATATATATATATATATGAAGAGATATATAGTTGTACAAAAAGACACAAGTTTGAAGCAAAAGTAGATGATGGTATGACGATTGTACAAAGTACGTGTACATGATGTTTTCGACAATACATGCATTAAATTGACGATGAGGGAAAATAGTTGTATTTAAATGGACTTAAAAATACTAACATGTTTCGTCTTCTGGCTTCATCAATTTTGCAATCAGCATAACGATCATAATCAATTTGAAGCAAAGTAAACACCTTTTAATTCTCCTATTCTAAAATAATCATACACACTCAGTAACTGGCCACTTAATGACACTAAAACATAAGCTTGAAAATCCCCTACAGCCTTAGTTCATGCCCCCACCCCTGTAATTTTGGTTTTTCGAATATATGGATGTAATCTTTGCATATTTTGTAATATTAAATTCTTGGCGTTTGCCAGTCATGCATTATAATATGGCGAGACAAAGGGTCTTTTCAATCCTTGAAATACACAAGCATTCCAATATTGTTTCATCTGAAAGTGCTGCTTTGATGAAGCCAAAAGCCGAAACATGTTTCTATCATGAATTTCATTTGAATGCAACTATTTTTCCTTATGGTCAACCTATATATATATATATATATATATATATATATATATATATATGTGTGTGTGTCTGTCTGTCTGTCTGTCTGTCTGTCTGTGCATCTCAGTCTCATTCCTACTTCTGGTATTTCTTCTTCACTTTTCGCCATTACGACTAACAAAAGTTGTTTTTTTTATAGGAAATCTCTACTTCCAGATTGTGAATGAGTTGTATATTACCTCTGAAACTGTTTTGAAATACTTGGTTATTCCACTTGAAACTGCTGATTGCCCGACCAACCACCCAAGTAGGCAACAGATTCTCCTCTCTTTGAGTGTACATGGGTGTCTCCAGGCTCTCCTGGCCACATTTTGGTGAGTACATCATTGGGCTCTATCTAAAAACTATTTTGTGCTTTTTTTGTGTTATAATGACCATTTTAGACCAAATCTTGTGCTGGTACCTTTAGATAATTGTAAATGAAGAGCATATCTTTTAAAGATAATCTTAAATAAATGATCTATTTGTTTTTAGATGATTTTTTATAATTTTTCGGATAACTAGTTCGGTCTTCAGTGATTCATTTATACAAGGTACAGATATTCAATTGACTTTTGATTTTTTAATGATTTGTTGAATATTCTGTAAAATCTTAATTTCATTTAATTGATTGTCACTAAAATAAGTCTGTTTAGTCACTGATCGGACTTGGATGTCCTTGACGATATCGTTTTTGTCCGTTAGGATGTATTTTCACAAAGATCATCACCAACCGAATCACAAAAACACTCGATGAAAACCAGCCACGTGAACAGGCTGGCTTTAGAAGAAGCTACTCGACCATGGACCACCTGCACTCGATAAATCAACTGAAAGAAAAAGCAGCAGAGTATAGACTACCACTTGCCGTAGCATTTATTGACTTCAAAAAGGCGTTCGACTCAGTAGAAATCCCTAAGGTCATGGAAGCCATCAGTCGGCAAGGTGTAGATCCAGTATATGTTGAAGTGTTGAAACATATATACAATCACGGCAGCTCATTTATCAGGCTACATAAAGACTCGGACCCCTTCCAGCTCCAGAAAGGAGTAAGACAAGGTGATACCAGCTCACCTAAACTCTTCACAGCCTGCCTCGAGATGATCTTCAGAAGGCTAGACTGGGAGAGTAAAGGAATTAAAATAGACGGCGAGTATCTGAGCAACCTCAGATTCGCAGACGACATAGCCCTTTTCGCAGAGAACCTACACGACCTCCAACTAATGATAGATGAACTAAATGAGGAGAGCAAGAAAGTCGGCCTACACATGAACTTCAGCAAGACGAAGATCATGTGCAACAACCACATTGGAGATAAGAACACTAAGATCGAAATCGAGGACACAGAACTCGAGAAAGTAGACCACTGCATCTACCTAGGGCAACGAATCTCCATGAGACCCTCAAAAGAAGAAGAAATCAAGCGAAGAATCACACTAGGATGGCAAGAGCTAGCTCAACCTTCAAAAATAATAAGATCCCATTAATCCTAAAGAGAAGGGTGTATAACCAATGCATCCTCCCAATAGTCACTTATGGAGCTGAAACATGGAACTTAACCAAGAAACAGACCCGTAAGCTGAGAACCATGCAACGTGCACAAGAAAGAATAATGCTGGGCCTCACATGGAGAGACCACAAAACAGCACAACACATCCGGGAAAAGACAAGAGTTAGAGACATCATAGAATCCATAAAAAATCTCAAATGGCGGTGGGCTGGCCATGTTGCAAGAATGGCAGACAATCGATGGACATCACGACTCACAACATGGATTCCCCGAGACCATATGCGCAACCGAGGCCGGCAAAATATTAGATGGAGAGATGAACTAGACAAGTTCAGGAAGTACTGGCCCCGTGACGCCCATGATAGAGAAGTGTGGCAAATCCTGGGGAAGGTCTATGTCCAACGACGGACGCTAAAAGACTGATGATGATGATGATGATGATGATACAGTCGGAGGGGAAAAACATTCTAGTGACTGTTAATCAAAACTAGTGTGGTCAATGTCATTTGGATTACAAACAGTAGTAGAGAAAAACGACCACACCAAATATTGATATAAAATAACTATTTTTGCCTTTGCAATTACGCCTGGAGCTTTTGTGTTCACTTCACATTCATGCCATTGTAAAGTCATGAATTCATTCTTTCTTGGGTTCTTTCAGTTCATCGGATATTTGGACAAAATGTTTTTGTCACTGGCATGCAATCTGGGGTATCTGAGAGGAGTTTCGAGTTGGGATATGAAAACAACTTTTCCATTATAATCTCACCTACCAAGATAGTAGAAGAAACTCATTTCTAGACGCCAAAAGATTTACATTCTAGGAAACAGAGTTTCAATACTATAGATTTTAATTATAATTAAAACCCGATAATATCCGTTTCGATTGTGTAATCCTCCACAAGAAATGATATAATCCTGTAATCCTGCAATGTTTGTTTTAAAAGAAAACTTTTTTTAATAAAAATGTAGTGGCTATGTACTTATATATATATATATATATATATATATATATATATATATATATATATATATATATATATATATTGAAAGAATAGGTAAATTTGAACGAGGTAGGGAAAGGGGGGCTGACCAAAGATCACCTAGCGGAGGAAAGTGATAACGGAACTAGAATGGATGAATGTCTTATGGGACGATGCACAAGCCAAAGCGCCCAACAAGATTCAGTGGCGTGGTCTGATTGCGGCCTCGAGGGGATTAAATAAAAAATAATAAAGGTCCTTGTTGTTTCAAGAAACGTAAAATAGATACAAATATTTTTGTAGTTTATGCATGATCGGACGAGTAAAAGAAAAAGCCTTTTGAAGTTTAATGCAAGCAATGTCTCTTTGATCGATGTTCCATGATTGGGTGGAGAAGTTGAGTTTTATAGCATAGGAAATTGATTTGGGAAGAATGCATAGCTTCAAAATGAAAATCAGCATTCGAAATCTTAATTTTTGCCTTGGCTTCAACACCGACAACAGACAGCAGTGGAAAAATTATTAGAAACATATGTCTATTTAGTTTTCAAGAGAATATAACTTGCTCTCTAGGTGCGACGCGTACAGGCTGCACTAAAGGAGGGTTAAAATTTTAAATATTTACTCCTTATAATGTCAAAAAACCCAACTTTTTTCTCCCACAATAATTTTTTAGGGAGTGTTCCAATTCACAATGTAAGTTTGGGCTAAATTGGACCCTTGGTCTGTGTCTGGCAACGTTCCTGCGTGTTTTTTTTTAAGTTTGGCTTTTCAGTGATCACCACCCAACATAAGGCAAGAGAAGTAACTTATTCATTGATCAGCTCCTCTTCCAATTTTTTTAATTAATCTCCCTTAATACAGCATGCTGGTTACGTGAAGTATCGCACAGGGTGACCAACCAGACCTCTATGTATACATATATATATATATATATATATATATATATATATATATATATATATATATATATGTATGTATATATCCAAATACGCACGTCACTGGTTTTGTAAAGATGCTTTTCAACACTGATCGGAATTATTGACTGGCGTCTCGGAAAAAGCGTTGGAAAATGTCGAACTATAATTCCAGGCAGCCATGCGATGAAGTTCGGCCTCTTTCCATCTTTCTAAGTTCGTCGATACTTTGCCAAACAATTCCAACACACACCTGCCAAAATGCGCAGAGAACCGATTTTGATGATCTTGACATTTTTTTTATTTACTTTTCTTTCACTCGCACCAACCGCCCTCACCAAAAGCAAGCGAAAAATTTAACTCTATTACGAATCTTAAGCCTTTCACCCTAATCTCCATATGTCTGCATCTCACAGTTATCCACCTTTTTTTTAGGGAGGGGGCAGCGCTAAGTAGTCAACGCTCACATCTTGCAGATACCATTTTCAGTTCTAGTCTCGCTGACGCTCTTCTTCCCTCTGTTAGTCCGTTCGACATGTTGCTATCAGTAAAATAGCGAACCCATTTTACACACGATATGATTTGACAGCCAGGAAATGTTGGTAATATGTGCTTAAAAACTGACAAATTGTCCATCCAGTATTCTAATGGTGCACTCATACGTCTTGTGAATGTGTTGTTTTACTGCCAAGGCAATCGGTTGAAAGATGTGCATTTGAAGGAGGCCTCAAATTCGCCTGTGTTAGCGGTCCATCACAAAAACTGTGGCAGGCCAGAGCTGAAATGACGAGGTAAACAGTGCTAATAATGGTTCCCTTCAAAATTGACCACCTTTCAAAGTCTGCTATTATTCCAACCCTTGAAGAAAGGGTCGGTGCCTCATGTCAGCATTTTTACTCTGAGATAAACTTTTTTCTTTCAACTTCTTTCTCACAATACTTTTCTGTCAACATTTCCTTTGTGTGCATATATATATATATATATATATATATATATATATATATATTGAAGGCAAAAGGTATCGATACGATTCAAAAACTTTATTCTAACATAATCATACAGCTTCATAATTGATAGAATTTGAACCAAATATTTCTGATGTACCCAACGATTCAAAGCTCAATTTTTTCAATCTTTTTAAAAATTTGTATTTTCCAATCTAAGTACAAATTCTGACAATTTTGAAGCTGTATTAGTAAGTTAAATGAACGTTTTGGAATGAAGCAAATAGTTTTAGCTCTCATACATACATGTGCAGCCTTGTGCCAATCTAAGTCTATCTTTGTAAATATCTTCCTATTTGTAAACACTAATATATGGTACCTTCTTGCGTGAAGTGCAAGTATATATCGGTCGTTGATCATGTCTGTTCCTTCAATTTTATGTAAATTCAACAAAAGAATTTTTGTTCCCAGCGGAACTCATAGTTCTAACTACTCACACACACACAGACTCACACAGACACACGCACACGCACACACACACATACATACACACATGCACACATACATACATATATATATCGTGCTGTTTCAGTTATTTCCGTTATTCTGATCATTTTCTAAGACATGTACGTAAATCGATATATAAAATGAGCCTGTCTTGACTGTCAGTTTATGTGAATTCCCTGTCTGAATGTGCATCCTTTCAATGTGTTTGTCTATATCTGCCCATCTGTGTGTGTCTGTCTTTCTATCCGTCTGTCTCTTTCTCTCTCCATATATATATATATATATACATAGCGAGAGAGAATATTTGTGTTTCAGGATAATTTCCTTATCTTCTGGTCAATGCGTATATATATATATATATATATATATATATATATATATATATATATATATGTATATTGATTCATGCACGCACACACATTCACACACTCACATATATATATATATTTGTATAGTGCGGGGGTTTCGTTGTCTTCTGTATGGTCCAAGTTTCACCTTCTTTTCTCTCCTCCTTGATGGCCATTATCAATCGACAGAGCGCAACTGAATCTGGTTTCCGCCTCTCTTGTTATTAATTGAATGTTTTTCCCGCCAACTCGACTTGTTTTCGAAAACAGTTCCCTGATCGGCATTGCCGCTCACCTGAGCCAAGCCGAGTCTCATTATCAACCGTCATCAAGCTCCATTGCACCCGTCCGTTACTCAAAACGGACCTTGCTCAGTTTTTCCCGCCACATCTGCCACCAGTCAGCGCATCTCTATCTCTCTCAGTCGGAATTCGGATCAGTTTATCTCTCCTTCATCACATCATCTCCCCTTTCTCTCCCTCCCCCTTCTTTCTGTCTCTCTCTCTCTCCCTCTCCCTTCCTCTCTCTCTCTATTCTTTGTATAGTGATCACAAAGAGATATCAAGTTTTGTTTAGTCGGACACAAGGTACAATGGCGGGATCACGAGATGAGAAGACCGTGTTGCGTCAATTTTCCAAGGCAAGATGATCAGTCTACCTTGGGAATAATCTTCCCGCGCTGCCAACGTCTGAACGCTGACTTCTCAGCGTAAGACTGCTGGGTGCACGTTAAATGAGCGCATTTAAGCGCAAAAAAGGATTAACAAAATATTTAGAGAAATAAAACAATTTATTGAAATACAAAATTTTTTTTCAAAAATGGTTGGGTTATTTCTGTGAATCAGTTTACCATTGTATTCCAATATTATGATTTGTAGTTCACAGGAGCAAACTATCGCGTTAAAACGATTTATTACAAAGTTCGCAGTGTGGTCAAAGCTATATATTGAAATATTAAAACTTTCTCTTCCAACAAAAGTTGGAATAGATAAGTAATAAATGAACAACTGAAAACGAAAATTATTTATTCATTTAATGGATTGACCATAACTTTTAGAAAAGTTAATATTATTCCAACTTTTGCAACTCAAACTTCAAATTGTTATCATCAACTTAGGGGGAAAAACATTATATACGATTCATACGAACTTCCAATGTTCATGGCCGAATATCTATATACACAAACTCATCATAAATAATTCTATCACAAGAATCTACAATTTGTCTACAAACTTATTCACATACTAAATCAAGAACCGAGGAGACGATTTCTAATTTATTCTTTTATAGATTGTATGGTTACCAGATAGTTAGAGACATTTCTTGACTAAAACACGCAAGCAAAATGGCCAAATGCTTAAATTGTTAATAAAAGATGATTTTTTTTCAAGATATACTACTATTTACCTAATTCTTAGATCTCCAGTCGCTTTTTTATTGCAACTTCAGTAGAGTTGCGATTTCAAAGCAACTGAAATAAATCGTAGTTTGAAA
Source organism: Thysanoteuthis rhombus (assembly GCA_963457665.1). Taxonomy (NCBI): domain Eukaryota; kingdom Metazoa; phylum Mollusca; class Cephalopoda; order Oegopsida; family Thysanoteuthidae; genus Thysanoteuthis; species Thysanoteuthis major. The sequence continues at coordinate 36,649,671 of OY735226.1, read as the reverse complement.
AATATTTTTAACAAGGATTATTTATAAAACATTGTGATAGTAAAGAACAGACCAATAATAAGAATTTATCAAAAATACTACAGCAAGAAAGTCCAAAATGCAGAAATTTAAACATGACCGAACGGAAAGTTTCATGCCTAATAATGCTTTACAAAAAATCAGGTCGTCATATGTAGCCATAATATGAACAAAATGGCCACTCTGACAGTGTGTTTATACGGTACTGTGAAAAAAATGCTAACGTTTTAATAAATAGTATTTGAATTTGTTAACAAACCAAAATTCCAATTTAAGTTCCTTAATGAATCGTTTTAACTCCAAATATTTTGTTCCTACGAACAATAAATCATCAAATTGAACTACAACAATAAATCAGTTTAATCCAATAATTCGATTAAAATTTTTTTGAATTTTTGTATCTCAATAGATTGTTTTATCCCCTTAGTTCCTCATTGTTTGTCCTTTTATGTGTTGGGATTCGCTCAATTGACCTGCACCCAGCAGAGAAGTTAGCGTTCACATGTCGGTGCTGGGAAGAAAGTGAACAAATATATATTCATATCCCGAGTTTGGAGTGATCAACTAAAAAAATGTTGGATAGCGATCGCTAAAAGGTCTAAATTTTCACAAAACGAGCGTGAACGCCGCCAGATACAAACTAAGGGACCAATTTAGCATAAACTCATATCAAAACCTATTTGACAGATTTTTTTCCACTTTTGGGGGTCGAAATCCAAAGGATTCTTTTTACTTTTAAGGATCATAATCTAGATGAAGATTCTTTTCTCCTTTTAGGGGTCAAAATTGAAAGAGCGGTGATTTTTTTTACCTTTGAGGGTTGAAATCCAAGGGAATCTTCTTTCACTTTCAGGCGTCCAAATTGTTAAGTAATCGTTCCACTTTAAGGAGTAGAAATGCAAAGAAATTTTTTTTCACTTTTAGAATTCAAAATTCAGAGAGGAGATATTTCCAGGGTTCGAAATCCAAGGGAATTCTTTTCGGTCACGATTAAGGATCAAAATGGTTGGAATCTTCAAAATTGAAGAGGAAGTTTTCTTTCATTTCTAGGAGGCAAATTCAAGCGTTTTTCTTTTTCTTTTAGGGATCGGATTCGAGGGAAGTATTTTTTTCAATTTTTAAAGTCGGATTTCGAGGGGTTTTTTTGCTTTTGGAGTCAGAATCGAGGATGAAGATTTTTCCCTTTTTGAGGTCAAAGAGGAGAGGAAATTTCTTCACTATCAAGGAGTATTTTTTCTTTTATTAGGGGTCGGAATGCTAGGAAAATTCTCTTTTGCTTTTAGGTGTCAAAATCGAAGGGATGATTTTTTTCACTTTTAGCGGTCAAAGTTGAGAGGTAATCTCTCTCTACTTCAAGGGTCAGAATACTAATTCTTTTTCTACGTTAGGGCTCAAAATCGAAGGGGTTATTTTCTCCACCTTCAGGAATCAAAATTAAGGTGTTTTCCCACTTTCAGGGGTCAAAATCAAGAGGAATTCCTTTTTACTCTTGGGGCTCAACAACGAGGGGACGAATTTATTATTTCGGGGCAAAAATTGGAAGAGAACTTCCTTCTTTACTTTTAGGGGTCGAAATCCAAGAGAACTTTGTTTCCCTGTTAAGGGTCAAAATCGAAGGGAATATCTTTTTTCACTTTTAGGGGTCAAAATTATGACAATCGGGAGGGAAAGTTTATTTTTGTTTTAGAAGTCAAAATTTCATTTTCATTTTTAAAGGTTAGAATCGGAGGTCGAAATTGAGATAGAACGTTTACTTTCATACTTGGGGGTGAAAATAAAGTGGGAACTTTTTTTTAACTTTCAATCGTTGAAATCGCTGAGAAAGATTTTTTTCTCTTTTATTAGTCAAAATCGAGGGGTAACTTTGACTCATTTTAACATCACCTTCCCCAAAATAAATGGGAGGAGTGTTTTGGGTTTATTTTTTATTTTTTAGGATTAAAAATCGTAGTGTGAATTTTTTTCTCTTTTATTGGTCAGACTCGAGGGGATGACAGCTCTTTTATCACATTAGCTAAGCTGAAAAGTCTGATATACGTACGAATTTATCTATAATAGTAGCTCATCAGTTATCAGGCATTACAGGGACCCGAAGTGTACTGGATCAGTGAAAAAGCCGAATCACAGAGGGATTCCCTCTAAACAATAGCTCAGTACTCCATAAAACATTTAAAATATCAATACAAATCGGTACAAGTTGAATAACAAGAGAACAAAATCATTGAATAGAGAACAAATCAAATTTAATGAAGTAACACGCTGTAAAAGCACGCTACTTACATCCATCTTCCTTCTTCAGTCATTATATATGTACATCAATACCCTTAATAGAGCATTTTGGTTGGTTGATAACGTAGTACGCTTAAAATATCGAAGTACAAAGAAATGTAACAAAACAAACTGAAAAAACGCGTTAGATTATGAAAGGACCTTGAACAGTACGGTTTAGAACAGTACATAATTTTTTGGAACAAAACTAACCGCATTAATCAACTAAATCTGTACTTATATATTTAGCCATATCATTGGCTGTGTTTTCTTTCTGTAATATTTGTCAAAAGAGATGACTGTTGATTGTAAAATTCTAAGCTCAAACCCGCTTCCATTTTAGTAAAACAAGAGAATGCAGGACAACATAATGTTTTTGTTATACGATTTTAGATACATATTTTTCTAAATACATTGTCTTTTGGTAATTAAATAAATGATAAATATTGACATCCAAATGGCTCAATTACACTGAGTGCGTTGAAAAAAGATCAAAATTCAGATAAACCCTAATGAAGCTTCCCGTTATAGGGAGGAAATAAAAGAAATAATGATAATTGAGGCATTTTGGTGTCAAGATTTCAAGTGCAATGTAATTGCTGAATTATTCAAATAATGCAATCATTTTATGACGACATGTGTAAAACAAGTCCACGGTAACAGGTGTACTTTTACTTTTTTATTTAACCGACAAATTCATTTGTATCCTCCTCAATGTGACTGATGAAAGAAACGGACATTTTTCTAAAAACCGTTGACATTGTTCCGGGATTTTATATCCTTATTGTCTGCTGAGTTACATAAGAGTACACCAGGGTCAAATTACATAAGAGCAGGTCTTTTTGTCTGCAAAGTCATGTGGCTAAATTCCTAATTGGACGGCTTATCAACCTTTTCATTGTGGAAGAGTCCATTAGGTTTTAATTGCGTTCTTTTTTGAAAGTATGATTTTGTCGCTAAAACATAAAACCGGAACAATTTTTCATTACAGTAAATAAAGAAAATCCTCTCTCTGTCTCTCTCTGTCTCCACCCTTCTCTCTGTCTCTGTCTCCATCTATCTATCTATCTATCACAGTCTGTTCATATCTATCTATATTTCTGTCAATCTGAGTTTATCCAGTTTCTCTAAAAATCGAATTTCCCATTTTTCATATATTATTAGATTGGATATTTTATGCCCGACAGAATGTGATAATTGCTGAGACAATCTATTTCGAAGGATATTTCGTCCGGCACCGAAATTAACCAAGGAGCAAATCAAACAGTCAACCATTATCTATTTGTTTATCCAGTGTCTCTTAAAATCGAATCATCCATTTTTCATGTATAACGAATCAGGGCACCCTCTTTGGCACCGACATTTAAAATTTAAAAGCTTCATTTGTGCCGTGTCTTGTGATATATATATATATATATATATATATATATATATATATATATATATATATATATATATGAGTAATGTATATAAGTACAAGATATCTATCTATATTATGAAGTACTAATGTATGTGTGATTGTGTGTGCGTGTGTGTGTTTGTACGCTCAGATGTCGAGAAATACTCATCACAGAATAAAAACAAAGGTATGTCTTGAATTAGCAGGTCTATAATTACCTACAGTGCATGTTTTTTTTATCTAGGGGTTTCAGAAAAGCTAAAAGTTAGATCTATGAAATCAAACTATTTATACGTTTTTAATCAGCATCATCCAGGATGTTTTTTCATCATTTATTTAAAGCTACTCACATGTGATGGGGGTCAAAACTATTTTCAAAATTTCTTTTTGAGCTGTAATTCTTAGGTTCTAGTCATGGTGAGTCAATAGCCAAATGGTTAGAACCCCGGACAATACAACTGGCGGACTAAGTTTGAACTCCGACAGGAAGAGGTTTTTTTCTTACATTTGGCAATTTCAATGAGATTTCCATTTGCGCTCTCAGAAAACAAGAGAGCACTCTGGTTTCTTTTTCAGTAATTTACCGGCCCAAAGTTCTGACTGTTCATTAGCGGAATGGTAGAGCCTTGGAAAAATGAATTGGTGGACTGAGTTCAAACTCAGACAAAAAGTACAAAATTTTGTTTACTTCTTTAAATTCCATGTGCTTACAATCTTATTAGACCTGAAAACCATTTGGAAATTTGGTAGGTTTGAGAAATATTTCAGGAGATTCTAATTACACTGTCGCTCTAATGCTAAACCCAATCGTTACAAGTGACCATGGAAGTGAATTTCTTTTTCTCTTAGTGCTTAGACCAGTTTTCTCAAGATTGCACGCTGGCCGGCGCATGTCTGCCGAGGAATGTATGTAGGCCTGAACGGCGAGGTATCACACAAGAAAAATAATGGCGAATCCGAAATCAGCAGATAATAATTTACCAACAACGGACATGTTAAGATCGGGTTTTATCAGAAATAAACCGTCGATTTTTTTCGGGGGAGGGATCTTCGTTCATATACACATAATAAAAACTAATTTTAGCAGTAAAGAAATCGATGAGACCAACAATACACATATGTTCAGAGATGCAGTGTGTTTAATTGGCGGACCGAGTTCAGACCCGATTGAGAAAATTTTACTTTTTTCTTTCAGTTCCTTGTGCTTTCATTTTATTAGACCTTCAAATCTTCCGGAAATCCGAGTTTTGAGAAAGGATGTATTTGAAGGTTTTATAACAGGGGGTTCAATTTACATTGTAGCTATGTTTTTGAAATGCACCATTACTTTCCATTCGACACAGGTGACGATGGACATGAATTTCTCCTTCTATCAATGCTAATACCGATTCGTCAGAACCTTTTTCTTTTAAATCTGACCCTAAACTGACAAAAAAACATGTTTTTCTCAAAGCAAAAATGATGACCCTCATCTGACCCTGATCCAAATCCAAACATAACAATAAAACATGGATAGAATGTAAATCTCGTTATTAGTTCTACAATGCTGACTACTAACGCCAAAAGTGATCGAACGAAATCTCAGTTTTTCAGAAAATTCAATCCTCAATGTTTTGAGAGCGGCTACGCAGGCTTGGCTTGTGTTTTTTTTCTCTTTTTAAAAAAAAATCTGTATGAAATATCATTTGCTTCCCAGTGCTGTAATATTTACAGATCCCTGCACCCTAGGCAACGCCTGGTATCTCAACGAATTATATTATACATTATGCACATCATTTGATTGGACAGTTTATGTCCAACAGAATGCAATAATTGTGGAGACAATTCATTTTGAATCAATGACATGGATTAAGAAATTGGTTATATTTCATTTACCCACATCAGAATATGAACTTTATAATGCAGAAAGTGTTTTTTATTGTTTAATGTATGCCTAATTGTAGCGTATTTTCAACAATGTCAGGGATCAGTGTTAAAGTCTAGATAAAGCTGAGATTTTTAATGCTGTACTACACAATCACCACTCGGAAGATTGCCGTAACACACACACGCACACACATATATATTTACATTTAATATGACCCTCTCTAAAACCTTCAAAAAATCGCTCCTCAAAACGTTTTAAAACATTCTCCTATCAAATTTGGTCGGTCTGTGCCCATGTTCAGATGGTTTATATAGCTTTAGAAGGCAATCAGACATCTTTCATATATATGATACACACACACACACACATATATATATACATGGACAGACAGAGAGGTGGGAGCTGAAAGAAACAGAAATCAACATTTCATGGTAACTCCGGATGCAGACTGTGCTCAGAAAATCACAGTAGTATGATGATCGGAGTTACCATAAAGTGATGACTTTTGCGTCTTCATCTCTATTTTTATGAGCTCTAACCCTGACATCTCCAAAATACTACAGAAATAATAACTATACGTGTTTGTATTGTGGATGTGAAGTGATCCGACAGAATGTTAATGAAAATGACAATTGGAAGATGGAGAGAAAAAACTCAAGAGATAGGTGTTACATCTCGAAATTCATTCTTATTATTCCGTGGGAGTATTTCGATGCATTCCGACGGGGACCAGCCATCCTTTTCAGAAAAAAAAATATTTGAAGAGGTTCGCAGAAAAAATGTTCCAGTCGGATGTAAATTTTCATACTTCAAAACTATCATGTATTAATCACATCTGTGCCTACTAGCGAGAGAACTAAATTACCAAGTCAGATCGTACAAACTATCCCAACTGGTGGGGTAGATTTATATATCTCTATTAATGTTCGGACTATCCTCATCTTGGTTGTTTTCCATACAACGTTTCGGCAGTTGTACTCTACTGTGGGGAAGTAACGAACCGAATCCTTTATTCAACCGACGGGAGTACATGGACCGCACTCACCTCTTAGCAGTAATAGTATTTTTGAATTATTGTTATCTCACACTGGGATTGAACCTAGTAACATTAGATTACTTGCAGTATTTCTGTCCGATTCTCTAACCACTACGCCATGTGTCTATGTGGACGTTGCATGGAAAACAACCAACATGAGGATAGTCCGAATAATAATAGAGATAATAATAGTACCTCATCTCAAAAATTCAGAGAAACACTAGATTTATATACTTTTCTCAAACGTTCAAGTTGACGAATGTTTCTAATTTGAATGGCCAATGCAAACGAGGTCTCTTTTCCAGAGAAACCTTCGGTCATATTTTTGTTTTAATGAATCAATTTCCCTGGAAGCTACAGCCATCTGAGGAAAAATGTAACGACTAGTCACGGTCTTAATAGTTCTTATGCGAAAGTTAATTAAATACTTTCGTAAGCAAGAATGAGTAAATCTTTATTAATCACTCTTCGATAATAGAGAATAAATGTTCTAATAAACATCAATATAAGTATCCCTGGTAATTACGCTATAATATATTTTAATTGAAAAATAAACAGGTCTGGTTAGTCACCCAATAGAAACCGTCTTATGAACAACATCTTTTAACAAAACAATGTTTTGGGGGTGATGATTTTTGGAGAAAAAAGTGATCGATGAATAAGTTACTTTAGTCACCTTCTGTGAGAATAAATATGAATGGACACAAACTAAGGAACCCTTTTAGCGTAAACATACATTACAAGTTGAACCCACCGCTAAAAACCCATTTAGAGGGAGATTTAAAAAAAAAAAAGTTTTTTCTAGACATGATAAAGAGGGAAAGTCAAATATTTCAGCCCTCTAGCTCCATTGGTGCTGTTTGTATCTATATTTCATACATAGCTAGCCAGTTGGCCAGCCAGACTATCTTGAAAACTGAAGAAACCTATTTTGACAGTTTTAGTGAAAATTCCAGTTCACGTTTTCTTAAATGCCTGTATAAAAATGCTTCTGGAATTTATCGACTTCAAACTTTGAAAGGTTCTTCGGAATCATTGCAGGAACGAAATCATTGCAGGAACGCTTTGAATCGGCTAAAAGTGGTTAGATTCAAGAGGAATACTTTAATTAGTACTCTGTTCAACGATGCAATTTGAAAATCGGTGTCTTAAACAAAGGTTTTATTTTCATTATCTTATAATTCGTTAAAGGTCCGCTTGCCTATCTGTCTATCTGTCAATCAGGACTCGTCTATCATGAACACTACTTTTTCACTTTTAGGAATTAAAATCGTCGGGAATATTTTTTCCACTTTTAAGGGTCGAAGTTCAAGGGAGTTTTTTGTTCTTCAAATTTAAGTGGTCAAAATGAGGGAGGGTTACTTTTAGGGGTCAAAAGTGAGGAGGTAGTTCAGGGCAAAAATTGAATGGGGTCTTTAATTTGTTCACTTTCAGAAATTAAAATCCAAGGGAATTTTATTCTACATTAATGGGGTCAAATTTGGAAGGGGATGTTCCATTTCTCCTCTAGGGGTCAAAATTGAAGGGGGAGATTTATTTTCACTTATATGGGTCGAAATCATAGATTTTTTTTTCACATTCAGAAGTCTAAATCAAAAGGATTTTTTTTACTTCTAGGGGTTAAAACCGATCGAATATTTATTTTATTTTTAAAAGTAATGAATTTAGGGGATGTTTTCTTTCACTTTTAAACTCGAGGCGGAAATTCTTTCCAACTTTAAGGGTCGAAATAAAAGGAATTTTTTCTTTCACTTTTAGGGTCAAAATCCACGGAGATGTTTTTTGTTTTTTTTACTTTCAGGACTCAAAATAGGTTGGTGATTGATTTTTTTTTTCACTTTTAGGGGTCAAAATCAAGTGTAGGATTTTTTTCAACTTTTAGATGTCAAAATCAAAGGTATTTTTCAGAGCTCAAAATCGAGGAGTTATTTTGTTTTACATTTAAAAGTCGAAATGCAAAGGTTTTTTTTTTTTACTTTTAGGCGTGAAAATCGGGGGGAATAATCTTTGTACTTGGCGAGGATAGATTCTTCGGTAATTTTTTGTCAACGTTATGGCTCAAAATCGATAAGGATAATTCATTCAAAATTAGGGATGAAAATTGAGTGGGGTGATTTCTTACTTTTTTGGTTTAGAAATCGGGAATAGAGATTTTTTCTCTTTTAGAATATTGTCACAATAGAGAGGGAACGTTTATTCTTATTTTTCGAGGATAAAATTAAGTGGAAAGTTTTAAAATCGCAAGCTGATTTTTTTTCATCTTTATGGGTTAAAATCGGGAGTGGACGTTGACGGAATTCTACAGATTCAAAATAAAGTTGGAAGTCTACTCCCTTTTCAAAAATCATACCCCTTTCTCAATTTTCGAACATTAACAATAATCCCCTTTTCTCAACCTTTTCTCTCCTCTTTTCCTTAACATTACGCCCCCATCTTTAACATAATGCTTTTTTTTTTAAATTTCTACTATTTTTCTTTTAACATCAGATTCCTCTTTTGGGGGAAAAACTCTGCCTTTTTCTAGTAATAACACCCGTTTTTAATTTTGCTCCCACGACCATTTTTTCAATATTGACCACGTTTTTTGACATAAGTCCCCCTTTTTTTACATTTGCCCGACCTTTTTCAATCATTAACCGAGCATCCTTTTTCACGTAAGCACCCCACTTCTTCAATACTAACACACTTTTTTCTAGGAATGTAAACAGTGGTATTAAATTGATTATAAAAACGAATTTACAGAACATTAAAAAACAAATTTATTCTTTACTTGTTTTACCCGTGAAAAGGTTATATATCTGACTTTTTATAAGATGATTTTATTAGAAAACACAATGTTTCATTCATGATTTATTCCAAGATCATTAATGCAAAGTTGAAGCAAACAACCTCGACCAGAACTTGAACTCGGTTCACCGATTCAATTTTCCGTTCTGATAAGTGTTACTCTACTCCTACCCCAATGATTGTCCACGGAAAACTCGAAATAAATTGTCACATTTTTCTGGCAGCATGCTGTGTTGGGGTGAACAATTAAAAATGAGAAAAGGGATGATCTATGAATAAATTACTTCTCTTGCCTTTTGTTGGGCGATGACCACTGAAAAATCTAATATAATAAAACGTGTGTGAACACTATCGGACACAAATCAAGGGGCCAATGTGGCATAAACTTACATCGTAAATTGAATTCCCACAGAAAACAAACAATTTTCGTGTATAAATTTCAGAACAAAATCAACCTTACACGTATTAATTGCTCAATTTTTCAGCCCTCAAATTCTAATGGTGTGGCTTTTACGCTAGGTACATAGATAGATAACTAGTTAGCCAGACCAACTCAAAAACTGAAGAAACCTATGTTGATAAATTTGATGATAGTTTTAGTTGACGATTTCTAATTTCTTCAGTCTTTCATTGATTTTTTGGTCTTCTTTTCGCTCCTCATCACACACGTCAAAAGATGAAAGAAATCAGCAAACATGGCCACTAACATCGTTCTTTCTGGGCCAGCCGATTTGCTTGGTTTTTGGCCGCCCATGAAAGTTATCCACACCTGACCCTCTTCCAATGGAGTCATGTTAAAACACAGGATACAACGCAAAGTAACAAGAAGTGGAGCAAATGTGTCATTTATCACCAGTAAAAATGGCTCTAATCAAAATTTTAATCTGAATAAACTAATCTGAATAACCATACTCGTTCCCTAACCCTAACCCCAACCCTAAATTATTCCATGAATCAAGGCAAACTTCTTTTTAAAAAAATCATATTCTTTTTGCTTCTCGTTGCTTATCGTGTTTTACAGACACAGCTTCCATTTCCAACGTTGATAAGCCAGTAACTTCTCATACTTGGTCACGTGTCCGGTCATGGTACGAGCGATTGGATTAGTAGCGCGACGTAAATTGGTTTGACATCTTTGCCGTACTTTCGTCTGTTGTTTTTCGTCGAGGCGTGTGTCGATGAGTGGCAAGTCGCTAATCAGACCATAAAGAGGCAATTTCTGTGGCAACGAACGCCACCCTCCTCGTGCAAGCATACGGCTATGAAGGCTGTGGCACACGCATCTCTCGACCTCTCTTCACTTCGTTTTCCTCCGTCAGCACCCACTTCTTGTTCTGGGAAAGAGCTTGGTGGTTAATTCCCGGAGGCTGCTGGGCCTCACGCTCGATTCAGGAAGCCCAGGCTAGATATATCCCTTTTATCGAACAAGACCGATAGGTCGTTTACAGAGAATCCAACATAAAAGCAACAACTACAATTATTGTGACAACATCATTTAATTATTATCAGTTCTCCTTTTTGTCTTTGTCTCAACTTTTGTTGCTTTTAATCGAAACTCAAGCTTCAGTAGAAAGTAAATAGGTCGACAGAACAATTAAATGAAGAATAACAGTGTAAGCCGAAGGGTGTTTCGCTTAAAGTGCAACCGCTCGTACCACTGAGCTACTGAAACTCAGTGACATGCAGAACCTTAAGACTCCCTCTCCATCCTGATCTCTTCTGCACCACGTTTTTTATTAACTGATTGTCAAGTATCAGTATGATATCAAATAAAACAGGCCTGGTAAGTCACTCAGTAGAATGACATTTGGAAGCTTGTTGTGTTGCAGGGACGGGGTTAAAACAAAAAGAGTTTTTTTCTAGACATAAGGAGTAAATTTTCAACCATCTAGCCCCATTGTTGCGGTCTGTATTTGGTGACAGTTTTAGTTGACGGTTTCTAATTGGATCAACATCAATACTTGTTGGGGATGCTCAGCTGAATTGTCTTTTATATTCGGTTAATGAATTCTCCGGTTTCAATTTCCATTGATTAGTTTCAGTAAAAGGAAAGAAAGTTTGTTTTTTTTAAAAACGTAACGTCCAGGTATTCAAGCGATGAAGACACGTGCTCCAGGAATGTTTAAATTTGTCGACTTCGTCGTTTGAACTTATTTATTCTTTGTGCATCTTCATTCGCGCTTATCGTTTCCGAATCAAGAGGGGTTGTTCAAATTTATTTCCTTATTTTTGGTAGCAGGGCTCCAATGTTAAGCGGCTGGACGCTATCATGATATACCCGACATATCCTATGAAGCATGAGTTATCAATCATGATTTGGGATGTCAGTATGAACCTGTTCATTAGATATGTATCTCGATATCAAGGCCTCCTTGTGTGAAAGTTACTAAACATCCGTAGTGCGAATGCACTGATTCAGCCCCCTCCTCACCCAGTTTGTCTTGGTTTATTTTACATTTTCATTAAAGGCACGATCCCAAACGGTTCAACTGCACGCATGCGCAAATATATGACCCTGGGTTGGTGTATGATAATGTCGTTGTTGCTACGTTTTGGATGGTTATATGATTCCGTTTCTGTTTGCCTGATATATTTGTGTGCTAGTAAAGGACGCAGATCTTATACCATTAATGCCCCAGGCATTTTCTAAGTTTTGCTAAATCTTACACTAGGCCAAAGAACAGGGCTAAATCCCACTATTCCTAAAAAGAAGAGTATACAACCAACGTATCTTACCGATAGTCACACACAGATGTGAAATATGGAACTCAACCAAAAGATTGACCCACAAACTGAGAAGGATGCAACATGCATATTAGAGAATCATACTCAACCTCACATAGAGAGACCATGAGACAACACAGAATATCAGAGAAAAGACAGGAGTTCGAGACATCATAGAAACCATTACAAAACTGGATTTGTTGTAAAAATGTCAGACAACTGCTGGATATCACATCTAACAACGCGAATCCCCAAAGATCAGATGTGAGGCTTAGGAAGCATTGGCTCCGTGATGTCCACGATAGAGAGGTCTGGCGAATCTTGGGAAACAACGGAAGCTAACAGACTGATGATGATGATGATGATGATGGGGTGGTGTAAAGCAGGGATTTTCATCCTTTTTCTCTCTACCTCCACATTTGGTCATTTTTTGAAGCAATCGCTTTTCGGGAAGATCTCTTCATTCTAAAATGATATTTTACTCACGTTGTTCATTCAATGTAAGCTTTGTGTTCGATGCTTTATTGCTAGATTCTCAATGTTTGAATTGATATTTTCAGTTTTATTATGGTGTCTCCTCGCATGCATATATCAGTTCTACTTCGTTTCTTTGCGGATATTTTATCAATCGTTCTAAAGTCAAAACCGCCAAATATGAATATGAAAAGCATAACAGTTATCTCCCGTTATTTTTCTTTTTACTTTACCTACATAAAACGAAATCCATTCATATGTGACAATCCATTGCTCCTATCAGCTCAGCTTTGATTTCCTCGGGGTCGATGTAACCCCCAGCCCCCGGATGACTGATTTGACGATAAGTAGTACGGGAAAAAAGAATTGGTGAACCTAATACGAATCATTCAGTCTAGCATTATCTTCAGTGTTGGGGTCAATATTAACAAAAGATTAAGTTATGCAATTCTTCCACTGGCATAATATAATCTTCCTACACCTATTTGACTCCACAATTATAGGCTAAGAGCTTTGACATTTAGAATAGATTTTACTTTCAGAGATGAATGTCATAAATTCACATCACCTTTTGAACATAAGAATTATGATTAACACAGATTATGAAAATACTCTGATGATATTACAAATAAGTATCGAAACATCGCATAGCAATTGTCTGTTAATAAAAAAAATTAATTGCTCTTTTAATGAAATCCGTTTTGTGTTTTATGCTTCCAATTTGTTCCATGGAAGTGGTTTGTGCCAGAGAGACTGGCCTCTCCGCTAAAAGAGCAATGCGTCTACTAAGCAGGGAGGAAAGACTGGAAAGTAGAGAAAAGGGGTGTGTCGTTCAAGTAGGGTGAGGACTGGGAGATTTTGTCAGAGAGCGTGTAATTTTGGTTCAGTGCTGATTAACATGTTTCTGGTATGGAGGCGGTTTGTTGATTAATATAGTTTTAATGAGAGCGTCGCGCCAAAACAGTAAAAGGCAGGAAGGCAATAGAGGAAATGTCGGTGTTGGACGAGAACGAGGCTACATCGGCAATTACGGGTTTGACTGGGTGCGAATGGGGGCCGTGCAGTCTGGGGGCAAAGTGGGCGAAGAGAAGTACGATCAGTGGATTGGAGTGGATGCAAAGGAAAACGAAGGATTGAGAGGAAAAGAAGATTGAGTTGAAAAGTGGTGGGCATCGGCGCTCATAGATACATGTGAATACGGAGGGATAGATATATCTAAGTACGCAATGAAAAAATCTAGCCCTGTATTACAGACGCAGATACATTTGAACATGTGCGCACACACTCTCAAACACACGCACACATACACACATACACCTCCTACACACATACATACATATATATGTGTGTGTGTGTGCGTGTATGTCAGCCCCTCTTATAGTCTAATTCAGTAGTGTAGTGAATTCGATACTCACTTGTGTCCCTAAATACCGTGGCCTTGTGACAGACTTACCAAATCTTGGTATGTAACTACACAAACACACACACGCATACATACCCATGGATACACCTACGTACATACTTACCCATACGTGCATCACACATATACACCCATAAACACACCCATATACATAAATGGAGAGGAGGACGAAATAGGAATGCAATTATATCTTTACGTACATATAGAGAGAATTATACACAGACATAATTATGTATACACACACGAAAGCATTTACATCCAAAAACTATTTTAAAAACTGAGATACCTGCATGTAAGGATGAGAAAAGAGACAATAACAAATATGGTGTGTTTGCGTATGTATATTTGGTAACATAGATTTATACGAGTACAAACCCATACATACGTTTACAAATGTATTGATAAACAAATAATTAGGCAGCAAAAATGGAGATTGGCTGGACACTTAGTAATAGGAAATCACAAAAGCTAGACCGATTGGTGCCCGTGAGATAGAAAAACGCAACAGAATATATATATGTGTGTGTGTGTGTGTGTGTGTGTATGTGTGGAAGAGCCATGAGAAGAGGAATTCTAGGGATAACTTTACAACGGTTTAGGGGGAATAGAGTGAAAGATATTGAGAATGGAGCAAGAACAGATGAAGCAAAAGTAACAGATTGGTGCCCATGGGACAGTAAACGCAGTAGGAAAAAAAGATACAAGATGGAGGAGATTGGGTAGAAAGGTTTCATGGGAGGAGATGGGAAAGGCCATTGTCCAGCGGTAGACTCATAATAGCCGATTATATATATATATATATATATATATATATATATATATATATATAATGCAACATAATCTCATATCTCATTATCATTATAATAGCCCTATTTACAAAGATATTGAGCACTTTACTAGCGTAAATTGTAACCATATATATATATATATATATATATATATATATATATTCATATATATATATATATATATATATATATATATATATATTCATATATATATATATATATATATATATATATATATATATATATATATACATATATATTTATATATATACATACATATATATATATATATATATATATATATATATATATATATATATATATATTGATAAAGAGCTGGATTCACACATCAAACACACAAAATAAATGGAAAGAGAAAGGAAAGATAAATAGAAACAGAGAATGAACAATAAAACAGAGAGAAGAAGAGAAAAAGCATTAGATAAAGAGGAAGAAGTTAGGGTATACAAACAGAGGAGGAAAAAAGAAGGAAAAGATGAGGGGTAGATAGAAAAGTGAGAGAGAGAGAAGAAGAATGGAGATAGAGAACGGGAGAAAGAAGGGACGAGAGAAAGAAAAAAGAAAGAAAGAAAGAAAGAAAGAAAGGAAGGAAGAAAGAAAGAAAGAAAGAAAGAAAGAAAGAAAGAAAGAAAGAAAGAAAGAAAGAAAGAAAGAAAGTTAGGTAAAAAGGGAATGAAAAGAATGAGAGAATGCTCAGAGTGAGAGCGGTGAAAGGTAAAGTGAGAAAGAGGGGCCAAATCTACAGAGAAGAAGGGAATGAAAAATTGAGAAGGAAGGAAGGAAAAGAGGAAAGAAGGATTCAGGGCGAGACAGAGAATAAAGAAGGGTTGCAATGTAAGAGATAATGGCCGTACAAAATTAGCTCCAATCGAGCGACGTCCGTCACTTTGTGCTTGTATTTGGGGATGGTTTTTATTCATAGTTGCCGCTGCTCAGCGTTGCTTGTTGTTGTCAAGTTGGCTGGGAGTGGGGAGCAGGGATGGTGGTGTTCGATCTTTCCCTCTACGACCCTGCCAGTAGCCACACCCCCTTAGCTCGACCCGCTCACCCACCCAGCGCGCCTGTCGCGGGCTACAAATGATGGCACCAGCTTTGGACCGAAGGAGAACAAATTAGTCCGACTCTAAAGTGATTTACAGCGGTATTAGAATTAGTTAAGCGTGGATTTGCCACCGCTTCCAGAAGGCTTACCCAACTCGTGAATATTGTCAGTGACAAATGACGCAACTTCACATCAAAAGACCGAGTCGAGATGAAGTTGTCTGCCGCCGACCAACCGCTCATATAAAAACAAATGCGTACACTCACTCTCTCTCTCTCTCTCTCTCTCTCTCACACACACACACACACACTCACACACTTGCTCTCTTACATACATGCACGCACATACTCCCTTACATACATGCATATACGTAGGTATATACATGTATTTATATATTGAGTGTTTTGTATATATATATTTATGCGTGTTTTTGTATTTTTAGCACTATATTTTAGATAAAATTCTTGGACCTTTAATATATTTTTTCATTTTATAATCGCTTGGGAAGTTCTAAGTACAATGAAACAGAATGTAGCGAAATGCAGTACAGAATAGATAAACATTTACACACACACACAAACACACACAAATACACACACTCATACATACAAACATAATGCGTAGAGAAAAAAGAAACTTAAGAGGAAATACACTTGTATATATTGGAAAAACAAACACCAATAAACATACACCTTTACAAAAGGGTATAGACAAAGAGTTAGCTTGTTCATCTCGCAAGCCATTGTAAGTGCATTGCGTCCGATCCACAGGGGATGACCCATCAGTGTAATGCTTAATCGGATTAACAGTAGCGTAATAGATTTATGAATATTTAGACAAGTTTTTTTCCACGTGGATTCTTGTTGTTTTTGTAGCAACGAATTTTTTAGTTGATATTTTATTCGAGTATTCAGCTAAACTGCTGAAAATCTGATCAGAGAAGTCGATTCAGGCGTGTCTCAAGCTAGTGTCACAGACACAGGGTTGCGATTTTAGCCATTTTAAACTATTTTCCAGCATCTTTAGACAAAACCAGCCGTAAGCTGAAATGGCAATGAGAAGATAACAGTGTTTTCAGTGCATTTTTGCGTGTTTTTTTTAATTCTTTTTCGATGTCACTTAACCGCAATTACATTTTTGAGTTGACAACTCTAATCGTAGAGCACATGTAGTCTGATTATTATGGCCTCAGAATTTGGAATTGTATGATTTGAACCCTTATATTGGATTGATAGAAACACAAAATCATTAGTAAATGCGAGAAAAACATTTTAATCAAATGTCGATCGGATTAAAAGAAGTTTGGACTTCAGGACTTATATCTGTAGCATAGATCGAGAGAAAAATGAATAATAAATGTGAATAAAACAAGGCAATAAAATGTTTGTCAGATTAGGAGGTCAGATTGGAGGACTTATACCTGAAACATGAATCAGATAAAGTAAATGAAGAGTACCTGTCTTTTAGGAGATACTCCCGATGGAGCATGAACAACTGTTGACGAAATATCGGTTTCTTTTGTATGCATCAGCTTAGTGATTCTTGCAAGTCCTAGCGAGACCAGGACTTTCTTACAAGTTTCTATGATTTCTCCCCTTCCAAATCGACCGAAAAGATATCTTCACCATAATCACAAAGCTCAGAGTACTCAATTAGCTGCTGAGTACATGGGGAAATTTATCCTGACGAAGAGTTTCCCCACACCCTTCGCGTATACCGGAAATCTAAGCCGGGACCTTCTGCGTGAGAGACATACGTGCTAACCATTAGACCATCCGAGTGGATGAAATTGTTTTTATGTTCATTCCCATCATCTTAACATTATTCTATTCAGTCTGATGTAAATTGAATTTGTATGAAGTCTTTTAAGAATCAACAATGTTTAAATATTTATTAAAGATAACAGAGGAGATTTTTAAGATCAAACGCTTTAAGCAATCTTTACTGGCATTATAAAAAATCATCATCATCATCATCATCATCATCATCGACAGCAGCAACAGTAATTGCCGTTAAACGTTTGTTCACTGATGGACTAAAGCCTTTCCCCATCTCTTCCCATTACGAGGGTGATTGCCCTAGTCTCTGCCATGTCTTAACGGAAAACATCTTTTTATACATATCGTCTCTCCATCTTGTGCCTGGTTTTTTCCTACTGCTTTCACTTATCAGTTCGCCTTTTACTCCCTCTGTTGTCCTTTCTACTCACTATGTGCCTTGCCCATGTCCAATATTGTTGTTCAATTACTCGTGGGATGTCCTTCACCTTGATCCTTGTTGTTTTGACTTGTTCCTAACATTGCTCTTTCCATTGCCATTTTTGCTCTTCTGAATTTGTTTTCAAGTGATTTTTTTTCAAGTTCCCAGGTTTTGCACGCGTCTGTCATAGCTGGTATTATATATTGATTGTATACCTTATACAAATCCAAATCTCTATCAATGTTTATATGTGTTTATACGCATTTACCTAAATACGTGTGTATATATAAACATTTACATGCATTTTAATATAAGAATACAAAATATCTAAATCTCGATATGAACACTAAGTATAAAAAGAAAGAAAAATAGTAATTTTAATGATTGAAGCAAATTAATGATAGGCAAATAAAAGAACAAAGTCAATACCCTAAACTCTAGGCCATTTTTTAATCAATAATTTGCCTGTTATTGGCTCTTCTGCAATGACAAGCTCAATTATCCCCACATTTATAAGTCAAAACACACGGTCAATCCTTGGTACGGAGAAATCCAACAATTAAATATTGTATAAAAATTCAAGAGCCACATTCTACAAAGTAATGATATAAATAAATACATCAATACTTACCGTATATTCTTGAATATAAAACTTTTTTTTGATAAAGAATGGACCCAAGTCAACTGTTCGACTTATACACACGTCTATGAAAAACGGTCAATACTTTGGCCTATATGAATATAGCGTCGATTAAC
This sequence comes from Thysanoteuthis rhombus, assembly GCA_963457665.1. Taxonomy (NCBI): domain Eukaryota; kingdom Metazoa; phylum Mollusca; class Cephalopoda; order Oegopsida; family Thysanoteuthidae; genus Thysanoteuthis; species Thysanoteuthis major. Next base: position 36,630,872 of record OY735226.1, on the reverse strand, counting down.
ACAGCACATATTAGCGAGCGATTGTGCCGGTTGTTTTAACTGAATTCATAATGGTTTTCTATCAAATATCTTATGAGAAATATACAATATGTATTGTGTAATATCAGTTTTAAATCATTTTTTCTGGTAGATTCTTTATCACTGAAGAGAATTTCACTTTTACAACCTGAAAATAACAATCGATACGATGATGATGAAATTGCTGACAAGGTGACATAAACAGTGTAGTCATAAGAAGGGGTCATCTTACATGACGACATAATGCTAAAATAATGAACTTGGCTTATATTCGAGTCAGTTGTTCTTGAATTTTATGTCCAATTCCGAACTCACAGTCGACTTATATCAAAAACTTGGTACCTGGATATTGAAAAACTATCAACATTGAGCAAGGCTTAACCAGCCTACAAACGGATATAATCTGATACTATGATCTTCGCTTAATAATCTTTGATAATAGATATGCATAGTCGTACGCTTAGACACACACACATAGGCACCCACTGTAGTGTGATGGTTGGCTCATCTCGCAGACCATTGCCGTCTCGAAGAAGTTGAACTTGGTAGATATCTTCAACTGGCTATTCCTGCATGCCTTTTCCAGTGTTGTTCGGTAGATATTCTATGCTCATTATTGGGCCAAATAAAGTCAATCTTCGAAAACAAATGTTTAAGGCGTCTGACATGCTTGGCAAGTTCACTGCACTTACAGTCTACAAGTATGTAAGTACAATGCTCATTGGCTGTTTATCGCTGATTTTAGAAGCACATGAATAGCCTAACTTCTGTTGAAAAGGAATATTGTGCCATTCTCTCTGTACACAAATACACACATACATACATGATTCACCTATA
>OY735226.1:36530017-36625017 GCA_963457665.1 Thysanoteuthis rhombus | reverse complement strand
CATTGAATCAATTTATTATTGCAGTTAAACTGATGACAAATCTACTGAGAACAAGAATGTTTATATATATATATATATATATATATATATATATATATATATATATATATATATATATATATATATATATATATATATAAACAAACATTGTTGCTCATAATTATACATGCGTACATCGCGTTGTATTATAGTTGCTCTTACTGCTGAGCTAAATAGTAAAAGCAGCGTTATGTTGAAGCAGTTACCCTATCGGTTGCAGGATCGATATCTGCTGCAGCCCGATTTTCTTTAATTGTTTATTCTATGTATATTGTCTAGGCCAAGTGATACATTCCCCCTGTGATAACGGAAGATCATTTAGGTAAGTTTCAATACAATATAACGCAATTTTTGATCATTCTGTTGGATGAAATATCCGTTCCTTAATAACATATATATACATATATTGAATTCTAACCACAAATTTGTTTCATACTTCTCCACATTACACGAGCTTCATTTTTTAAAAATATTGAGCACTTTTGATTTGATTACATCATATCATCATTTTTAGAATATACATATATATATGTGTGTGTGTGTGTGTGTGTTTGTACGTGTGTGTAGGCATGTATGTATGCATGTGAAAGTGTGTGTTTATGTGAAAGTGTATGTTTATATTTGTGTCTGCGTGCATGCATGTGTCTACTGTATACGCACTTGTGAATGTCCTTTTATGTCCGTGTGTATGATTCTTAGCATATGTAAACCCATATCTCCATACGTAAATGTACACACAATTATGTATAAGTATGTACTGTGTGAGAAGTATTCATTCAGTACATATAAATATATATGTATAGCCCTATTCTGTCAGTAATGCTTACATTCATTCCAGACCACTAACTGTCAGAAGCCAACTCTAAAAGCAGTTGTTTTGGTAGCATCTTTACATGTGTATTTTGGTATATATATTTATATATATATATATATATATATATATATATATATATATATATATATATATATATATATATATATATATATGCACACACACACACACACATATATATATGCACACACACACTCACATATATATATATATATATATATATATATATATGTATATATATGAACACAACAACTCACACCCTTTGATATACTTACTGATTTTTCGTTTTGTTGGTTAGCCTATGTAAGTGAGCACTTTGTTCAAGAAGAAATCAATGATGTGTTGTATTGAATAGCATCTATGTACAATGCATTATGATAAGGCCCTGTATAAAATAACAAACTACATGTATTATGACACACGTCCAAGAAATATAGTAAGCTAAATATAGAAATCAAAGCTGGGGGGAAGTAGTGTTTGATCAACACTGCTGGAGAGTCATGTTGAAATAACTGTTTTGTTTTCAAATCTCCGAAACATTTACATGGTGAACAACTGATGATCTCAATAAGAAAATCACATAAACAACAGTAATATATAATCCTAAGTCGAAAAAGAAAAATAAGTTGTTTTTTTTCTGTGAAATTTTGAAAGTTACTTACCACCAGAAAAAATATATTATATTTTCTATCTAAGGTAGTTTACAGAATAAAAAAATAATGCATTGTATTCGAAAGTTACTTATATCTTATTCAAGTTTTAGGGATTAGAAGGACAAAAATTCTTTTTTTTCCATCAAAAAAGGGCTCGTTTATCTGAGGGTAAGTATGTTCGTAAACATGTGTTATTTGTTTATGTTTTCAAGATGGTGACGTTTAAATGACGTCAGCCAGTGTCAAGTCAGATGTGGTCAATCTCGTAGTGAGAAGAGTAAGCTTCGTCCAAAGCCAATATTTCAGATGATTCAAGTCAAGCGCCACAGAATGATACGATGTAAAATTCAAATTAACTACAAGAAAGAGCGCAGAAGAATGTGCTGCACCAAACGATCTCACTCGGTCCTTCAAGCTCGAGTGGAAGACAGATATAAACTTCTCACCGAAACTGAAAGAACATCAACGAGCTCTACGACGAATAACAACCACTATAATTGAACTCGTCATAATGGTTAGACACAAGAGCAAACCATTAGTAAACTCTCTGAAGAAACCAAGAATTTCATGAAAAAACGCAGAAATCTCAAGCCATCGACAATAGCAAGAGAAAAGATTGAAGTAACCAAACTAAACAAAACCATCCAAAAGGAATGAAGAGAAGATAAAACAAAATACACGACAGCAGTTATCGAGAAAAATCTCAAAAAGGTTGAAGTTTCAAAATTATAAACAAAACTCCCAGATCAGGAAGAATGCGAATAACTAGTGTTTAAAGAAAATAAAGACCTAACAATGGATAGGGGCCGAAATGTTGAACGCGCCAATGAAGTCTACAAAAATATCTATTTCCAGAAGTTACTTTTTGGCTGGTGAATCAAGCCATCAAGCAATTAAAAGGAGACCTGAGCTAGATAACATCACCATCAATCCACTTAAAAAGCTGGTAGAGCAATCACTAGAAAACTAACCCATCTATTCAACCTATGCCACACAAAGTAAAGTCCCAGAAAATTGGAACACGGCAATCATCATGCTATATAAAAAAGGATCTCGAAAGATCTAAATGAGTTCTAGCCAATTAGCCTATTCAACTATATCTACAAACTTTATACCAAAGTGATCACCCATCAAATCACCGAAACGCTCGAGGAAAACCAAAGGTGAGAACAGACGAGCTTCAATAGAAATACTCGACCATTGACCATCAACATTCGATAAAACAACTAAAAGAGAGAGAAGCAAAATATAAAACGTCACTCGCTATAGCATTTGTTGACTTTGATTCGGTAGATATCCCAAAGGTCATTGATGCTATCATATAATAAAGTGTAGACTACGTTTATGTCAGAGTCTTGAAACATATCTACCGACAAAGCAGTTTTTTGTACCAGAAAACATCAAAATTGATCCCTTTCAACTCGAAAAAAGGGGTTAGACAAGGTGATACCATCTTTTCCAAACTCTCTACCGCCTGCCTCAAGATGATCGTCCGAAACCTAGACTAGGTGAATAAAGAGATCAGAATATTCGGCAAATACCTAATAAATTTCAGAGTTGCTGACGATATCGCACTTTTGGTTGAGAACCTTCATGATCATCAGATAATGCTAGACGAACCGAATGAAGATAGCAAGAAAGTTGGTTTCACGTTGTACTGTAAGAGACATGACACGTACATCAACCATACAAAGACACAACAATCAAAATCAAAAACAGGGCTAATTAGACCACTACATCTGCCTACTGCAACAGATCTCGATGAAATCGTCAAATAAAGGAGAAATCGGGTGAAGAATCTCTCCAGAATAGTAAGTTTTCGGTTAAGAAGGCTCAACTTTATGGTACAGGAGATTCTCATTCATCCTAAAAAGAAGGGTATACAATGAATGCATCCTCCTGATAGCTACCCATGAATTCAAATATTTGACCCAAGCAAAAGATTTGACCCTCAAACTGAGAACCATCTAACGTACACAGGTGAGAATCATGCTCAACATCAAATGAAGAGATCACAAGAGAGCACGGTATGTTGAAGAAAAACAGAAACCAGGGATATCAGATAATCCAAAACTGACTCAGGGCTGGCCATGTTGCAAGAGTGTCAGACAACAGCAGGACATCGACTCACGACGTAGATCTTCAGAGATCAAATGCAAAACTCAAGCGTGTCAAAATAAAGTATTGGCTCTGCAACACCTATGGTAGGGAGATCTGGTGGAAGTTGGGGGAGGTCTAAATTAACGACGAACGCTAAAAGGCTGATGATATATATATATATATATATATATAGTTAGATATATATATAGTTAGATATGAATACATATATATGAATAGAGAGAGAGGTTGAATCGAGTATATATAGATTGAGTGCGCATGTATAAGAAAAAGACTGAGAGGGAGTGGAGGAGAGAGATTCTGAGGATATATTTGTTAAGTTTATTTAAATCACTTTCCATATATATTCACTTATGAGTACATTTACGTAACTGGACGTAGGTGTAGGTATGATTATATGTTCTGCATGTATAGGTTAATACATAACTTCAATTGTATATAGACGAAAATATGCATATATATATATATATATATATATATATATATATATATATATATATATATATGTGTATATATATATATATATGAATATATAATTCACTTATGAGTACACATGCCTCAAATAAACCCAGGAACGCCATCCTTAATAGCATTGCCACTTATACGAGTGTCGGCAAAGTTCCTAACACTCATTTGAATTAGTTTAAGCCAACGTTTGTGTACACATGTCTCCATATGTTTGATAGTCAGATCTCTGATCTTTCCACCGGCCACCACTGGATTAAGATTTGTTGCCAAATTCTACCTCAGTTGGCGGCAAATGATCTGGACAGAAATAACCCGTAATCGTCTCCATTCTTACGGTTTTCACGAAGTACAAACGCGCATGCGCGTGTCAGGACAAATCCTGACGCTATTTGCTTGCTCTGTTCGCCTCTAAGTCCATACGAACTTCTTACTTCCATGGAATTATATATCAAAGGATACATGTATATATATATATATATATATATATATATATATATATATATATATATATATGTATATATATATATATATATATATATATATATGTATAGTACCTATCCTCAATAATACGCACTCCAGTACAATGCACTCACACAAATAAACACACATACACACACTGACATAGAATCGTACTCACCCGAACAAATGACTGACAGGGAGGAAAATAATTCTCAGAGAAGTGGCGGGAGTAAACTAACAGGTTGATATCTGTAATTCGTTCCAGAAATGCAACCCCAGGTCAAAGTGGCATGGTGGAAGAATAATATATATATATATATGTGTGTGTGTGTGTGTGTGTGTGTGTGTGTGTGTGTGTGTGTGTGTTCTAGAAAGTTCCACAAGTTTGAACTCTAGACATGTATAAAAAATTTTTTTTAAATTTATGATTTTTCAGTCACCTATTTCCCAATATTTGTTAATGTAATTCATGCAATTTTTCTGTATATATATATATATATATATATATATATATATATATCAGTGTATGTGTGTGTGATTGTTGTGGATAGGTGATGCGACAAAAAGTAATTTGACATTGTGGAAGAGGAAGATTTGAGAACATTTGCATTGAATCTCAATTTTTCTTATCATAAAGATAAGGCTGGATGAATTTCGACGAATTTTCATCAGTGTCTTCAAGAAAACATTTAACCATGCAAAAAAATGCAGTTGTTCTCATGCCTTGATCTACTTTCACTGTTTCATTGATTGTTGAGACGATTTGAAACTGATTCAAGCTGCCCAAATATATCAATGATGTTTCAAAATGGAATCTGACACTTACTTTCCTTTCATCTTAATAAAATGGATTAACTCTCAAATTCATTTTTTTAAAAACTCTGGATGGAAGTTTCAAGTGAAATAGCTAGCTGATAAAGTTACTTCCCCTGGATCTTTTCGAATTTCATTCTTTAAAAAGTTTCATAATTCCTTCTTGTATTTACTAAAGGTTTCCATTTATATTAAATTTTCAGAAGCGGGGGGATGCGCTACAGGATATTGTATTATATCGGGTTACACGGCAATGGATACATCCAAAATTTATTTCAAGCGTCTTTAGGGACTGAGGACTTCCACAACTAATAGAGACATAAATATATACATAAATTTAATGCTCATGTGTCATGGAGAGTGCTTTGCCATGGAGCATTGGTTTATAATTGTAATTCATTGCTTTTGTAATGAATTCGATCCTCACCAGATACCCTACACATGCATGTGTCTGGGTTGGTTCATCCATTGTTCCTGAAAATAACTTCAATCCTCAGCAACAATTCTTGCCAACTGTTCTCCCTATCTAATATCTTTAGATCTCATAGAAAATAGTATTATAATAGGTTTGTTCGGTCACTTAGTACATACCGTTACACGATCAGCGTCTTTTGGCTGCATACCGTGTTGGGAGTGAACAATTAAAAATTGGAAAAAGGGGTAATCAATGAATAAATCACAACTTTTTCTTTTCGTTGTCAGTGATCAATAAAAAGTCCGAATTAAAAAAAAACGAACGAGCGTGAACGCTGCCGGACATAAATTTGGGGACCAATTTAGTTTGAACTAACACTATGAATTGACCATCCCTTTAAAATCTATCATGGGGGGATTTCTTCCAGACATAATAACAGGTGGATGTTTCAATTTTCAGCCCTATAGCTCCATTGATACGGTTGGTGCGCATGATAGATGCATAGCCAACCGTCAAGCAGCTAACCAGCCAACCAACCTGAGCAACTAAAAAACTGGAGAAACCTTTGTATATAGTTTTGGTTTTGGTTCCCAACAAGACTGGCTGCTTCAGGATCAAATTCCACTGTGACTGAAGCTTGGCTAATAAGTTTTGAAAATATTTCAACTTTCGTTAAGCTTAACTGAGAAATGTCTTCGAATTTTGCCATGGAAGGAGAATTCATTAAATTGTATCTAGAAGAAAAAATCAAGCGGAGACCCTAGGATGGCAAGCTTTCGGCAGAGCAAAAACAAGACGATCAAAATAATCCAGAAACGAAGAGTATACAACCAATGCATCCTCCCGATAGTCACTTATGGAGCTGGAACATGGAACCTAACCTAGAGACAGACCTGTAAACTGAGAAGCATGAAACACGCATGAGAGAATCATACTCAACCTCACGTGGAGAGATCACAAGACAGCATTATATCAGGACGAAAACGGGAGTCAGACACATCATAGAATCTGTTAGAAAACTCTAATGGCAATCGACTGGTCATGTTGCGAGAATGACAGATAACCGATGGACATCATGACTCACAACATTGATCCCCAGAGATCACATTCGAAACCGAGGCCGACAGAATGCAAGATGGAGAGATGAACTAGACAAATTCAGAAAATATCGGCTCTGCAACGCCCATGATAGAGAAATGTGGTGGATTGTGGGGAAGTTCTATGTCCAACGACGGATGTTAAAAGGCTGATGATGATGAGATATTCTTTTTAGATGAATAACATGAAAATGTTGATATACTAGATATGATTTGTGGCAATTCCAAGAATAAACTGAGAAAATAAAGTGATATGTTAGAGAAGAGGAGTCGGGTGATTACAATTTTCCTTCATAAATCTTATTGCACGTGTGGCGGCCCCCTTATCTTTACTTAAAATTAACTACGAAACCGTGCACTTAGCTGAATATTAATAACAACACCTCCGACGACTCCTCCCTATAAAAGCCCTGAACGCCTGATTTGTCAGTTACTCTCTGTCCGTCTCTCTTTTTTTCTCCTCCCTAGGATCAGTATAGTTTCGCCGGCCCTCGTCAATCTGATCTTCACCTTTTTCCACCATGACCAATCACTGTTCTGAACATTGCCCATTTTATTTCACAGATGTCGAGGCATCTCTCATATATTCTGCTATTCAAACGTATCTTCTTCTCTAGCTCAAAAAGTATATTCACCTCGATTTCTCATGAATGAAATGGTGATGCTTTTTACTACAACAGTCACTATAATCTGTAGTCTAATTCTCCTTACTTTAAAAAGCGTAAATGTTTTCTGTGACTTATATAGTCTGTCTGTCGTGTTTTTCAGCGTCTGAGAATGGCCCCAAGTTACCCATATGCAATCACAAATACATTGCCCATAACTTGGCAGTTTGGCATATACACTGATATACGGCCCCAATGACCATCTCTAGCCTTGTGGATTCTCAGCATTTCAATAAACTTTGTTCCATTATCACGTAATTACCACTACTACTTGACACAGGACTTTTACCTTTAGCTTAGAAGTTATCGTCTATCTTCCTCTTCTTTTCTCTTCACGATCGCATAAATATTTCCTTACATATATTCTTTTTCAGTCTTGTTATAAATGTCTACCTATTAAATCTACATTTTATTTGTTCGTCAATATACCCGTATATGTCTTTTTTACAATCCCTCGTACTCTCTTTAATCTCCACGTCTCTAATCATACTTGACGCACATGTTCTCTATGCTGTCATGGCGACTATCGTTCTCCCAAATTCTCTCTACCTTTCACATTTTCAATGACATCGGCGAGTGGCGCGAACAAACAAACCATGCATAAGCAAAATCATGTGTCCTCCACAACTACATCATCTTGTCGCTTAAGAAAACAGCAATTAGTACCCTCCCCTCTCACACTATAGGAGCCACATAGTTCTATTCTGGGAATTTAACCTGGAATAATATTCTTAGCCATCTGATAAGGGTTAAAATTAGGTTGCATTTCAAATTTCAGCTTTTTCAGTCGGCTTGAAGGATTCTAATTTGGCTGAGGGTCATTTTTATTTCGTTTTTAACAATCAACTCCCAGGTTAGAAATTGGAGTTGTTACAGGGTACAATATGCGTTGATTTCGTGTTTTTCCCGAACTGTGAATGCACATTTGATATCAATTCAGTGATTCTACTTATCTCTTTTCCAACCGCTTGCATGTGTTTGTGCTGTCATCGGGACAAATGTTGGGATCAGTGAAATGGAGGAATGAAACTGAAGGCCCAGAGATAACATGAGTGAACATCACAACCTAATCTATTTGAGAAACTGAGAAAACTATTTGGTGACCCTACACCCAGTCTTTTTCCATAAAGTACTTTAATGAACAAGGTTAGTAGCAGTAGAGTCAAATTCCCTTGCTTCATTAATATCTAAAAGGTTTACAAAAAAGAAGTTATTCCTCCATGCAATATTATTCCCAAACTAAGTGTCTCATTTCAACTCATTTATTAGTAGTTCCTATGACTGGGATTCGCAGACTTCAGCAAAACAAGTCGACTTGAGTCAGGCTTTAGAAGTGGGAGTGAATTAGTCATTAATTTTGGTGTGCATCTCTGTGTCACTGCTATTCGTGTCCCTTTTTTGGTCTGGTTATTGTTATCGGTCATTGATGCTACAAATTTAATTAAGTCTGAACTCAATAGTTGGAGTTTGACAATTACATACATCCCAATGAAGGAAAAAGAGAGGCAAACACATACCATCATCATCAGCCATTTCAGGTTCTCTGTTAGACAAAGGTCATTCCAAACTCCTCCCTTGATAATTGTATGGTCATGTAAGAGTTTGACAACAGTCTCAAGAAATATGTTTTCAGAACTGGGAACTTAGAAATGGTAATCAAGTATCCTTTTTCTGCTTTCGATTCGTTAAGATTTTTCCCACTCTTTCTTGAAAAGAAAAATTAAATTCTACCTTCTCAAAAGAAAATCCTTGGTGCTTTTGTGCTCGATCAGATTAAAAACTCACATCTCTTCGCGACCACCATCGGAAGTCATTGCTGAGCGGTACTCTCCAGGCAAAAACCTCAAATATGATGAATGACATCCGATGTTTTGATTTCTGCTTGTGCTGACGCGTTTCCGCACTGGCTAGCTGCAGCACCTTCCATGTCCTTCAAAACCACATAACCCTCACCCCAGGGCCGGATCAAGCAAGTGCATGGCCCATAGCGTATATTATAAAGGCTCCCTCAATTTTAAAAATACACATAAATCTTTTATTTGCATTGTAAAGAAATTATTGTTGTCACTTGCTATACAGCCAAATAGTACGACAAATATCATAAACATTTCAGGAATTGTAACTCTTTCTTTTCGTTTTGATATTCGTGGCTATGGCTATGATCTGAGTTCCAAATATCATCATATTTATGCATTGTATATACATCACATAGGAATCATATTACCATTAACTACCGTGTTTAAATAATCACTCTAATTAAAGGTGATGATTTGCTTAAATCGCTAACCTTAAACTTTTTTTAATTCATACAAGTTGAAGGCAATGTAGTACTATGATAATAATCTTAATAATAAAGCAAGTGTCGACTAAATGAATTGGAATTGATAGCTTGCAAGCATTTAGCACGGGGTTTCACAAAAATACAGGGCCCGTAAGATATACTACTTTTGCTACACAGTCAACCCGGCACTGTCTCATCCGCTTCTATGTCCTCGAATAGCTGTAATTTCTCTTGTATTATGTTTCTTAGATTGCAATTATTTTACACAGTTTTTTTTTTTTCTATCTCGTTTTATTTCTCTTGCGCAAGTCATTATTTGCCAAACTTGGAGCTTCTAAATTTTGATTCATAAATAGCTAAGTCTTATCAGTGTCAAACTGGTTTTCGAATACTTCCGATGACTGTAAATATGGATATCTTCATGGAGAACCAATACCGAATACAGATATGGTATTCATATAATTCCTGAAACTAAGCCTGTTTAGTGAATAAGTTGCAGAATTCATAAGTGCTGGCGTGAAACTAAGATTTCGAATGTTGATTCGTAAGGCAAACACACAGGCTGTCGCCATCCGAAATATTGGCGTGACACAATCTTCCCACTCCCCCCTTTACATATGGCCTTGTGCTTGGTCGAGCAAAATTTGGTAAATATCTATATTGAAATCTACTGATTTTTTTTCCTCATATGATGTTTCTTTCAATTTTTTTTGTAAATGTAGAAACTATTTTGTTTGCTTTGTGTTCATAGGAGGTAAATTTACTTCAAGAATATCTTTAGAAGTATACTCTGCTATTCCTCACTGATTCACTAAGTTTATTCATCGTAGAACTATATCAAGCTAAATAAATTGATGTAAACGTATCGTATTTTACGGCATGTTAAACGTGCTTTTTGTTTTGTCTTGGGAGGCGAATGTTTTATCTTATTAATATCCGTGGTATGCAAATAATGTAAACAGTCAGTCACTGCAGCGGTCAATATAGTCTTGAATAGATAAGAGCAAAATGAAATAACTCAGTAATGTGGAGGGGATGTGGATATCAGGGTAAGTGTTTATTTTTTTGTTTGTTTTTTTCTCTTCAATTTTCGAGTATATAAATGCAGAAATTGATGCGTATCTTATACGTTGGTGCGTCATTCATGTCGGAGAATATGTATGTAATTATCGTTATTTTCGTCGCATCCTTATTTTCCCAAATTTCTCCATGAAGTATGCCCCCCCACTCTCTCTCTCTCTCTCTCTCTCTCTCTCTCTCTCTCTCTCTCTCTCTCTCTCTCTCTCTCTCTCTCTGAGTGTTTGAGTTGGATGAAATTCAGCGATTCTGGTATTTCTTCCCTCTTCAAGATCAAAGCCGTCCAGATTTCTCTTTAGCTATGGCCAACGTCATCGAATATCAATTTTATGCCATGCTAGAAAAGGGGAACAAGCAACGTTTATTTCCTCCCTCTATCTCCCCGACTGACAACGCTCTTATTTCAACACTTGACTGTTAATGAAGTAGGGAGAAGGGGAAGTACGGTGAAGTTCCTGTCGTTTCACCGGAAGTAAAGAAACTGAGTTATCAGACTCGACCTGGTCGGTACACAAAACGAAAGAGAGGAATAAAAGAAAAAAAAAAAGAAAATAAAAGTTAAAACGTTCGTCTTTTTGTGACAAGGCAGAGTTCGTCTTTCCGCTAAAAAGAAACACCATTGATTTCCTTCGTATTAATTTCATTTAATTTTATTTTTGAGCGCTCGACTACGCGTCAGGGCAAAACTTTGCACATCACATTGGTGTGTTATTTGCACACGCGTGTGTGGCACAGTTTGTTCAAAATGATTTTGATGCACATTTTTCTTATTAGGTACGTACATGGATTTATCTATGTATATTCATGCGATGAGGCAATGTTAACTTCAAAGCATCAATGTAAATTCAAAAAGCTAACTTTGCCTTTTGTTGATTTTAATAGACGTGTAGAATTCCTTTTCTTTTAAGGTGGATGTATACTCCGTACGTTTACTTCGTTTCAGTTTTCCTTTCGTGTATTTTGTGCTATTCTCTCTCTGTCTGTCTGTCTGTCAGTCTGTCTGTCTCTCCCTTTCTCTCTCTGTTTTCATGTATATGTGTGTTCACCTGTAGGTATGGATATAGATAGATATAGAGCTTATATTCATGTTCGTCGAATTTTTTAGACCAAATTTTAAGGCTAAGAATTGTTGGTTTAAATACATGCAGCAAATGATTTGGTGGAGTTGGAATAAAAAAAGGCTTGGGGCAGGGCCCCGAGAGGAATTTCAGATGGCGTTGCTAAACTGTTCGACCCTTTCAACCCACAACACACACACACACACACACACACACACACACACACACACACACACACATGTGCACACACACTACACAAACACACACGTCATTTAGCCATGCTATATTCATTCTATTACCCGTTTAGCACGCCATACGATAAACGTAACGAGCAAACTTATTACATGCACGTATCCATTGCAGCTACTGACAGATCGACATAGCAAAAACCTCACACCATTTCCTTGAAGCATTCCCTCCCACCCCTTCTATGAAAAAGAAATGCTCGTATCTGATCTTTTATTATTATGTCATCAAAACATGAAATTCTATTCTATTACCTCAGAAGAAAACTGCGTCAGTTGCATGTGTGTAATTCTATTTCGCTACAATATTAGTTTGAAAGAAGACAATTATTAAGCGAGCATCTCTTGTGTCGATTGCAGTCACTGACTGAATGACTGACATACCGAAACAGAATTTGCCAATTTAGCTCTTTTGGAGATAGACATAGCTCCTTTTTATGCATTTAGCTCCTGGGCCGATGTTTGAGACACTGTATAAGATTTTAAAGAGAGGGGACTTCAAAGGAAGGGGTTGTTAAATGAAGGCTCTTCCAGAGGAAAGGTAGGAGCTTCGAAATGGATGGACTTCTTAAGGAAGGGACTTCTAAAAGTTCTGAAGATCCAAGTTACGCATCTATGGCCTGTCTTTCAGGCTTGTTAGAGAAATAACTTAGTCATTGATTACCCCTGTTTCCAATTTTTTGATTGATTACCCCAAACACGACACGCTGTTATTCACGTGACGGTTGCTATTGAGTGACTAATCATACCTACTTTCAGATAAATCATGAAAGTAATTCTGAAAACCATCTTGTGATTCATCAATTTACTGTGAACATACAAGAATGTAATTAATTTTTGTTACTGTTTCATCATGACCGGGTGTGACGATCGTGACTTCTAAGTACAGAGGCCGATACAAATGAGTAAATATGAAATGGAATAAATACAATACAAAAGAACCTAAATTCGTTTGCGTTCAACGCATATAAAGAGTATCAATTATGTTCTTTCATGTTTGACTTTACAGTCCCTATATTTTTGTCTGTTTCTCAACGTTGTCCTTTTTTAAAATTCGAAAAGTAATAATTGCTTTTTATACGCGGACAAATATCGATGTGGGCAACAATACACAAATCATGAACTTCATTTTTGTGGTGAGTGAGTGGAACATTTCACAATAGCAGTAGTCATTTTATAGCTATTTTCAATCAGGGTAGCCAGTTGGAAATAAGCTGCAAATAAGTAAGGATTACTGCCATTTTATTACTGTTTTATTACCAACCGAATTTAGGCCGTGAATAATTAGGGGTAACCAGAGAAATATGTTCTTAATTCCTGAGGTTAAATATAATGAATTATTGGGATTTAGTTTTTTCGATCAAAACGTTTTGGCTCGCTCTCCAGCCTTCTCTGGTGGATTTTCCACTAGGTATTTAAATAATTTTTTTTCATTTACTCATTCAATAATCTGAACAATTAATATTTGTTCTGTGTCATGATTAAAGCAAGACTGGCAGCTTCTGGGTCAAAATCAACTCTAATTTCTATTTTAGCCGAATTTTCTTTCCCTCTTCCTTCCTTCCTTCCTTTCTTCCTTCCTTTCTTCCTTCCTTCCTTTCTTCCTTTCTTTCTTTCTTTCTTTCTTTCTTTCTTTGCTTCCTTCAAGAATTGATTTGAAAAATGAAATAATATACTGTAGTGTATATTCTTTTGTCTACTATCTCTTCCCTCCCTTTGAACCTTTTTAAGTTTGGTCTGAATGAAAGAGATTTTATTGTTCGGATCGGATGAAAACTTGGAATGTAACTCGATTCATATTGATTTTTTAATGTATGGAGGAACACAAGAGACTGAAGGAGAGCTTGAACATAAAAGTTCATCGAAAAATTGCCTCAACGTCGAGTGTTTGATGAATTATTTCAACAGTTATGTTCAACCGAGTGGCTGAAGTCCACGCACTGGTCTCAGTGGTCGATGTTCGAGCCCAGGTTAAACTAGTATTACAAATGCTGATCCTGAAGACAAACAGACAGGTCCTTGCTTGGAAGATTAGTTCAACACGATCTGTGCTCAACTAAGTTAAGCTTGGTAAACACACACACATGTAGAGATAGTAGCGTATCTCCAACCTACATCAAGTAAAATCCCCAATTTCAACTACATATTTTTCATGGCATGCAAACAGATCCTATTTGGTTGTCTGGTGCAACACAGTCTTCTGCAAGCCCATATCCTTTCATTTGACCCTGTGGCAGAATAAGATGTGTAGTCCAAGTTCTTTTTCTTTTTGTGGCAACAAGGTTGGTGAAAAAGGGAGAAATAAAAATGAGAAGGAAAGAAAGAAAGAAATAATTGAAGAAAGGAAGACTAAGAGGTAAGAAAGAAAGAAAGAAAGAAAGAAAGAAAGAAAGAAAGAAAGAAAGAAAGAAAGAAAGAAAGAAAGAAAAAAGAAAGAAAGAAAGAAAAAAGAAGAAAAGAAAAATGAGGAAAGAAAGAAGAAGGAAGACAAAATAAGAAGGAACGAAGGGTGGTAAGGTGAATGGAAGGAAGGAATCAAAGAAAAAAAAGAAAAACAAAGAAAGAATAGAAAAGAAAAACATAGAAAGAAAAAAAAGAAAGAATTGAAATCATATAGATAAAAGAAAGAGAAAATATGGAAAAGAATGAAACGAATAATATAAATAAAGAAAAACAAAGCATAGATTTTGAAAAGAGAGAAAGGCTTAAGGTAAAATAGTTTGTAAATCTGAAGAAGAGATTAATATTACAACAACTATTACTACTACTACATCTTGTAGTAGTAGTAGTCACCGAAGACAAAGCCGTCTGCTTATATGTATGATAGATCGCTTGTCTTCGCTGGGTTTAATCTCCCTATCGGCCCTTTTGTATTTGTTCACGTTGCGTGCAATCCCAACTGTTGTACACATTACTAATATCCTCATCAAGGCCTCCCCGTTGTCTTCTTCTTGGGGAAACCGACGTAGGGCCAGGACCTTAGCAATAAAAAATTGTCCGTCGGGGCGATTATTTTCAATGTATTTTTTGTCGTGTTTTTCTTTTGTAATTACCAAAACAATACTCTTTGCCTTATTGTTCAGGTCTTCTGTGTTTAAAAAGGAAAAACCCCGACAGGGACTAGGAAATTTAAACCTTCATTATCTTAGGTAGAAGTGTCTTTCACTTTTGTTGAACTAATTAGGATATGATTGTGGGTTGCAATATTTGAAAAAGAAAGACGTCACTCAGAAGTGACTTGGTCATGAATTAAGTGTGGATATGTATTTATTAAAGTCGATCAGCAAAGTTGATGACAAAAGAAGGTCGGGATATTGAAACTGATAACAATAAAAAATTTCGACAAGTATTTGTACGGATTCAGAAAATGAGATTAGTCATAGGTACTAATAAAGAAGAAATTGACGGTACGACATCTTAAGTTTATACCGAGCTCCTTGGGTCCAATTCTTAACTGTCATTCATGATGTTTTGACGTGTTTTTTTTTATTAATTTACACTTCGTAAACCATATATTGGAGAATGAGTCACTGTGGGATAATAGTTAGTAAGCCGGCCCTACTGATCATTACGACTGAGTAGTGAATTCCATCCTCTCTGAGTGCCCCATATTCCTGGCCTTGTGCCAAAATTAAGCTGTACTTAGTCATCATCATCACCATCAGACATTATAAGTTCAATGCTGGTCAAAGGCCTTTCCTGTCTCCTTCCATGATGAGCATGATTGCGCTAATCTCTTCCATGTCTGATCGGTAAATTTGTCTATCTTTTCTCTTCTTATTGTGTCTGGTTTTACCTTCTGTGTTTACAATCCCAATCAGCTTTTTGCTCCATCTATTGTCCCCTCTCGTTATTTGCTCTTCCAATCTCCATTTGTTTCTGCTTGATTACTTATACGATATTCTTCACCTTGGTTCTATCTCAGATCCATATTGATCTTTTTCTTTTGTTAAGAGTTATTCCAAACATTGCTCTTTACATTGCTCTCTGCTATTCGAGTGTAGGAGAATATGAAATAGGAAAGTGAAGTAAATAACCATAAATCATATGTTGAGACGCCCTGCGTAAAGTGATGATTAACGAGTAAGTCTCATTAGAACTATTGCTAGTGAAGTGTATTCATTGCTCAAAGGAAGCTTCACTCTTACGGCTTGTGCTAGACTAATACGGGTTCTAAAGACAATATTTTTCACAAATAAATACGTGAAAATAGAAAAAAAACATTTTGTCTTTAAACTTAATTCATGATTATTTGTTGTTTTTTTATTTATGAATTTTTTTTATGTACATATAATTTTTTTTTTTACTGTCCTTTACCTAAGCAGGGGTAGGGGTTCCATTTTGTAGATACCAGGAGGGCGCCGATCATGGTATCATGTTTAGCAAACTCGTCTCGTGGGCCTGTTCACTTGTGCAGTTGGCTTGTCTTGTGTCTGATTAAAGAAAACTTAGAAAATATCTCCAGAGACTTTGCTTCAGTAATATCTCGCAGAGCTAATCTCGTGGACAGTTGCTAGTTTGGTGACCTTGTGTCAGGTCAAACCAAGCTCAGTAGAGATAAGTATAAAGATGCTAGCGAACTCAGGCTGGGACAGTTTGTATCCCTTTTCCTTGGCAACCGACCTAACTGAAGGAGAAAGCTGAATTTAAAGCATAAAAATTCAGTGCTGTGAGATGCGGGTAACGGACAAACTGAGGCGCAATTTCCCGAAATGCATGTTTAACGGGGCTCTTGTGAAGCTTCAACGGGCCTGGCAAGCCGAAAGTGGATTATAATCGAATTGCTAGAGTAAAATAAAAGAGAATGAAAATATTGAGCGGAAGAAATAACGTAACTGCCGTTCCCCACCATCCCATGATACCTCGTGTACCAGTCGAAGATTAAGACGAAGTATCGTTCGATGTCTGTTTTTAGAGAGACTTAATAAAATATTATTCGCCTTCCCGACTGGTTGCAAACCAAGACTGAAGAGCGCTGTCTATCCTGCGATTTGCCCATAACTCACTTATATCTAAATTTTAATTTTTATTTGTTTTCTTTACGCTTCTGTCGTTAATTTTCGGTCATTGATGTCCACAAGAAACCCATTTGGGAGAAAAAAAGCATTGCAGTTATTTGCTGTTAATCACACAAAACAAAACATGTGCGAAAATTCATTTCGGCATCGTAATAGGTTTGATTTAAACGCAATTTGTTTTCTAGAGCAACTGCGACTTGTTATTAACTTTGTTTGCCGGTTCGGGAGATCACATGGAAGCTGATTTGAAAATCAATGAATATATCTTTGCCAAGGGCGAAAAGTCACAGTTCTAATGTAACGCTCTTGAAATTGGTAATGGAAGTTCATGCTAATTCAATAAAAAAAGAAACTATATTTATTTAGATTTCCACAAAAAAAAGAAGAAACAATGACGCTATTTTTTTTTATTGTTAAAAAATGTGTGTACGAACAATTTGTGTCTTTTTATCGCTTTTGTGGGGACTTCTGAGCACTTCTTTTTGAACGTAGAATCGATGGTTCGTTTCTTAAGATGAGCTATCGTTGGAGATTTTGCTTTTATTTCGTAAATTTTATTTCAGATAATTTGCTAAATATGAATAAAGTCTCTAACCCTTTGAAATGATGTCCCTCTTAACTGAGTTGCAAGCTTATACAACACTATGACCCAGTGATAGAGTGCTCAACTCTAGTTTGGTAGGTTGTACGTTCAATCCAATTACGAGTCGTGCCTTTCTGTTTATAAGAAATACTTGAAAGAGATGAGTTTCGTCTGGCTATCACGACCAAGACACATCTGGGGAAACATGGGTGGTCCCGCAAAAACCCTCTCCTGAGTTACGGGACTCGCAGGCTGACTAGCAGACTGGCAGACTGGCTATATTTCATGCGTACAGGTTGCACCAATCGGGCTAAAGGACTGAAAATTTGAACATTAACTCATTAAATTATTTTTAGTTGAAACTAAAGGTGAGAGGAGTGACATATATTGACCATCCCTTTACCCATTTTTTTCTAATTGATCACACCCATTACGACATGCTGGCAAAGGATATTGGTTCCGTGACTGCTACAGTTTTGATATAAGTTGTTTTAATAAAAACAAGTCCGGTACAAGGATAAATAGATAGATATGAACAAGTGACAAAGAAATATTGATGAAAAATTATGAACAGAATTAATAATGAAAATCTATCCTCCTATCTAATTTTTAACCCCTTTCTCTCTCTCTCTCTCTCTCTCTCTCTCACTCTCTCTCTCTCTCTCTCTCTCTATATATATATATATATATATATATATATATATATATATATATATATATATATATATGAGAGATAGAAAATACTTCTAGATATGAACAGACTAGCGTACCAGAGCCAAATCAGAAATCGTCTTTGACGTTGAAGAATAAGGTCTTTCAAATGATAGATAGATAGATAGATAGATAGATAGATACATACATACATACATACATACATACATAGGAAAGAAAGAAAAAAAGAAACAAAGAAGTGAAGGAAGAAAGAAAGTGATAAATTAAGTGAGCAAAGATTAAAAAAGATAGAATTTTGTCTACAACCACAATTCGAATGACAAATGAACTCACAAAAGGAAATGATTCTTATTTGGGGGGGATGGGGATAGGATTAGGGTAGATTTTGACAGGAATCGATGAGGTCTTTGCCAAGAGAGACAGAGAGAAGCCCAACTAACTTGCTGGGTGGGAGACAAGATTTAATACTGAGCTATTTGTGACATATGTTATTGGCAGAAGGTGGGGTTGGTGTTGATAGCAAATTGGGGGCAGGGGCAAGTTTAGTAGACAGAGATATAAACTAGTAATTTTGCCAATGGATGAAGTGGCGTTTATTTTATTTACCTTATTTTTTGATTGCTCTTCGTTGTTGTTGTTGTTGTTGTTGTTATTATTATTATTATTATTATTATTATTATTATTATTATTATTATTATTATTATCAATCTTTTTCATTGGATGATTTTTTGTCTGTCTCCACTATTTTCAGTTCTTTCTTTTCGTAGAGAAAATACCAAATTGGATTCTCATTTATTTATTTTCGAAAAACCATCATGCCCGCGCAGAGAGCTTGAACCTGTGACCCCCGCCTAGCAAGGGTCAGTTACTCTATTATTTTTATTTGCATTCAGACTTCAAATTTCGCTGCTGAACAGAGAGAAAGAGATGATTGAACACCAAATCTCCGGAATATCTCACCCTCATCCCGAATACGGTGACCCGTCCCCACTCACTCCAACACACAGAATAATAATAATAATAATAATAATAATAATAATAATAATAATAATAATAATAATAATAATAATAATAATAATAATAATAATAATAATAATAATAATAATAATAATAATAATAATAATAATGATAATAATAATAATAATAATAATAATAACAATGACGACGACAGTGATGATAATGATGATGACTGTTATGATGACCATAATCCTTCGGAGGAAGAAGAAATAGACAAATTAGAAAAAGAAGAGAGAGACGGAAAATACGAAGAAAAGGATACAATGAGAGGAAGATAAGTGAAAAGAAGGTGAAAAGCAAGAATGAAAACATATGACAGAAATGAAAGAATAGAAAAGATAGATGTATCATATAGTTCATGGAGGAAGAATGAAATATTGAAAAGACAGGAAGAAATCGAGATTACTTTGGAGGAAAGACAGAATTTTTAGAATTCTCAAAAAAGAAAGAAAGAAAGTAGCAAACGAAGGAAGAATGATAGATTATCGGAAATAAAAGAAAGGAAGAAAGAAGAGAAAGGAAAAAAAAGGAAGAAAGAGAGAAACGAACGAAGAGATCAAATAAGAAATGAAGGAAAGAAAACGAAGAATTCTGTCAATTGGCCAAAATGAAAGTGAAAAAGTAAATGGTAGAAATGGTGAGAAAAAAGGGGAGATAAATCAGTCTAGTGCTGTGCTTGGTAGGACCGTAACAGCCAAAGAGGAAGGAAGAAGAAAGATTTGGGAGATTTTGGCAAAGAGGGAGATTGAAAGATACAGCAAAAAACGAGAGAAAGGGCCCTGAAGACTTGAAGAGGAGTAAAAATAAACGAAGGAAATGTAAAATCAAAAAATGAAAAGAAATCAGGGAAAAAAGAGAATAAAATGTACAATTATATATATATATATATATATATATATATATATATATATATATATATATATATATATATATATATATATGCGTAAACGTTTTATTCTTTTTTTCCCATTTCTTTAGTTTCCAATTTGTCTGTTTTATTCTCTTTATATATATATATATATATAGAATTGCGAGATTTGTTTGTCTGACGGTCTGTCTTCCTCCCCCCTGTCTCTTTCTTTGTCTCTCTCTCTCTCTCTCTCTTTCTCTGTATATATGTATTTATATATATATACGAGGTCTGTCAAGAAAGTAATGAGAATGATTGTAAAAATATTTATTCATTATGAACTGAATTGTTGGATGTTCTCAACACTTCCAAAATTGAGACGCTAACGATATATATATATATATATGTATATATATATATATATATATACGTATATATATATATATATATATATATATATATATATATATATATATATATATATATGAAGAAATGGGTGTATTTGATCTGACAGAATGATTATAAATTGCGTTATATTATGTAGAAACTCTGAATTGAAATGATCTCCCGTCGTTACACGTTTAGTGTATCACTTGGCTTAGACAGCGTAAATAGAATAAACAATTAAAGAAAACGGGGCTGTAGCAGCAATCAACCGATGGGGTAGCTGCTTCAACATAACGATGTTCTTACCATTGAGCTACATTGTCGCCAGTAACGCACAGACCCAAATAACTATTCCTGCCACAGAACCATGTTCTTATTTAGTCTTATTTATATTGCTAATATTTTCATAATTGATAATTCTATTCACGTTGTCTACGCTAAGTGATACATTAACCGTGTAACGATGGAAGATCATTTCAAATAAGAGTTTCATTGGTCATTTTCAACAATGAGTTTAAGAGCTTAACTTTCAAATGGACTGTGGTATTTTTGTTTGGCTTTTTAAACTCGTCTCGAATAATCAGTAATTCAGAATTAAATATCAACTTACGTGCCTATTATATATATATATATATATATATATATATATATATATATATATATGTGTGTGTGTGTGTGTTTGTGTGTCTCTATATATGAACGTTTGCGTGTTCACTTGTGTACGTATGTGTGCGTCGCTATACATACATATATATATATATATATATATATATATATATATATATATATATATATATATATATATTTATATACGTATACTTATTTATACAATGTACTGATGGAAGCAAGATGTTATACGATGCGGAAAAATTACCTTTAAGGTTAGTGGAAGAAATTTTCAAATTCTTCGGTTGAATATGTTAGTAGAGAATCAACTCGATGTTTTTTTGCGTAATTAGTATTCCTAAAGATGATATTATAGGCTGGTTCGATTTGCATGCGGTCTGAGATTAAAACCAACACAATGGATTTAATATTCACAAGGGTGAACTCTCAATAGAAATGACATGGACAAAGAGTCATGTCTGTTGTTATACTCACAGATCCCTCATCGTTAAATTCTTTTTTGGAGTAACCACGAAAGTATACCCTGTTTCAAAAGCATAAATGATCTTTAGTATGAAAAAAGGCCCATATAGATTAGATTATGATAATACCCTATACAAAATAGCAAAGCACATGTAAGACATAGGCTATATATTAAAATCATAGCTTAGAGGGGGGTGTTTGATCAACACAGCTGGGATGCTATGTTAATATAAATGTTTTGTTTTCAAATCCTGGAAATGATTAATTTTTTCCACTAAAGTTATTTTTTCAACTGATGATCCCAACAAGAGAAAATTTGAACACAGTACCATAATAACAAAGTGTATGTAAAACGGAAAAATGACTGAAGAGAATTACAAGAATTACAAAAACAGATTTCAGAGGACCATCTTGGAAAACATCTTTCCACTATTCATAAAACATACTATGAATGTATGATAACAGCCATGACGAATGGATGGGAAACATGGAAACTAATAAAAACACTTGTAAACAAACTCAGAATCACCATTGAGATCAAAGGAAAGAGTAATGCAAGGAATAGAGATAGAAAAAAAAACAATATGAATTCGGGAACAGACCAAAATGAAATATATCATACAAGTAATTAATTGATGAAAACTGATTTGGGCTGGACACATCGCAATAAAGAAGGATGGCAGATGGTCTTATGGGTTAATCGATTGGTGTCCAAGTGAAAGTAAACGCAGTAAAAGAAGACTAGACATAGACTGAAAGGATGAAATAGAAAGCTATGTCGGTGAGAAATGGTAGAGGATAGCACAGTCACAGTCGGCATGGAAGGAGCTTAGAAAGATCTTTGTCTACCAGTGGACTTATGGTGATATGCACACGCTACCACACTTTCTTATATCATCAAAATATCCTCATTGAACACTTTTTGAGTTGGATCACAGTCGTTACCTTTTTAGAAAACCGTCAACCAAAACTGTCACCCTAACTGTTAAAATAGGTTTCTTCAGTTTTCAAGTTAAGCTGTATGACTAGCTGGCAGGCTGTATCTGTGTTCATGAATGTATGTATGTATGTATGTATCATGCATATAGGCCGCATTAATGAAGCTAGAGGGCTAATATTTTGAACATTTACTCCTTATCATGTAAAAAATTCTTTTGTTTCACCCCTAAATACCTTTCTCATTTGGAAGTTCAGTTTGGGATGTAAGTTCATGCTAAATTGACCCCTTTGTTTTTTTTCGAAAATTCTGACTTCCTTAGAGATCACTGACCAAATAAATTTTTATTTCATTAATTATTACTTTATATTTTTAATTATGACTTATATATTACATTATTTTTATTTATTAATCACCCCTTCATCCAATTTTTTAACTGATCACCTCCACACGGCATTTCTGCCGAGTGACTAACCATACCTGTTTTATGTTTTCTTCTCAATTTGTTTTTTTCTTCTCTCGGAAACCCTTTTAACATTATGGAGTTCGTGTTATTTATCCTGTATTAATTTGGGGGTTATATTTGATATAATCGAGGTTTTATGGAACTGCTATGTGAACCATATGAAGCCAAAATCTCTTCGTATCTATGTTCATCATTAAGAGACATGAACAGGCATGCATAGAATGATAGATGCGTATATACGATGAGTAATGGGAAAATAGATATGAACAGACTGTGATAGATAAATAATTAGATAGATATGCACATACAGATAGATAGAGAGATTGATTGATAGATATGAACAGGCTGATAGATAGATAGCTATAGAGAAATTGAAAGAGATAGAGATTGATATGAATATATATATATATATATATATATATATATATATATATATATATATATATATACATATATATATACATCTATATATATAGATGGATAGATAGATATGAACAGACTGAGATAGATAGATGTGAACCAAGATAGATAGATAGATAGATAGATAGATATAAGCAGACAGATAGATAGATATGAATCAAGATAGATAGATAGATAAATAGATAGATATGAACAGACTGAGATAGATAGATGTGAACCAAGATAGATAGATAGATAGATATGAATAGACTGAGATAGATAGATGTGAACATAGATAGATAGATAATTAGCTGACTGAGATGGATAGATGGATATGGACATGTATATATATATATATATATATATATATATATATATATATATAGAGAGAGAGAGAGAGAGAGAGAGAGAGAGATGAACAGACTGAGAGATGAATAAAGAGAGGACTGAAATAGATCTGGACGGAATTGGATATAAGCATAACAGGTCTGATTATCTACTAAACAGAAACCGTTATATAACCAACAACTTTTGAAAGCATGCCATGTTTTGGGTGATCAATTAAATCATGCGAAAAAAGAGGTGAATAATGGATAAGCGACTCATCTCGCCTTTTGTTGGGCAGCAGTCCGTAAAATGTCCAAATTTTCAACAAAAAAATCAAATGTGAACACTGCCAGACCTAAAGTGAGCGACCAATTTAGTAAAAACTTACATCGTAAATTGAAACACCCGCTAAAAACTCTCAAAATCATTTATAAATGTATTTTCTAGATAAAATAAGGAGTAAATGTTCGAAATTTCATTGATGCAGTCTGTAAACGCGACGCATACATACAAAACCTACCAGACAGAACCACCTAAAAATAGAAGAAACCTATGTTGACAGTTTTTGTTAACAGTTTCTAATTGATAGATAGATAAGTAGATAGATAGATAGATAGATAGATAGATAGATAGAAACATACTTATAAACAGATACGAACAGATTGAGATACACGAAAACGAAAAAAAAAAGCTGACTCTGAAGAATGATTTAATGGGAAAGCTGAGACGAGCAAAAGAAAGAAGCAAGAATGCTAATGAAAATATTCACAAACACATACATGGCACGTACATAAACATATGTAATGCTAGATTAAGGTTGAAGACATGCAGATTGAATGAGGGTGGGGATGGAGCTGTCGTGATTTGCTGGGGCAGGGCAGGGCCGATGTAATGGCACACCTCATTTCCTCGCGCCATATTGTTTCTATTCCCGCCAAGATGGGCAAACAGGCAATATAATACAAATTCGGGGAATGATGTATTTGAACAAGCTGACCCTTGACCTCTTCCCATATCCAACCATCTTACACCCCCAGCCCTTAAACCTACTCCCCCTGTCCCCGACCACACCTCTTGGTTCTCTTTCTCTTCCTTTTCTCGCTCATTAAAGTATTAGATTGTTACATATGAAATGTCTTTTTTTACACCATGGACGCATAATGTTATAAGTGAAAGATTTACTGATGTTAGTGCAATTTTTTTTGGAGATTCGATATAAATAGAGATATACAACGTTAGTATCGGGTATTTTTTGAGCCCTCAACAGCGAGGTTGTCTACTTAGGAAGAAAAGCTAATTTCTCAAGTACAATTTTCAAATTAAGACGAGTGCTCCTCAAGCTGCTGATAACGCCAACAAAGAATAGAGAGTGAACACTGCATTAGTTCGAAGAGTTCAGTGTTTCTTCAATAGGCTTTGGTCTGGAAATATGAATACCAATGATTAACCTCGAGTGAAGCTCAAACCTGGTCTTAATGATGAACAATTATCGACAGCAGTGGCTAATAGTCCATGTACAACGGCTCAAGCACTTCCTAGAGACTTTAGGGCTTCAATAGCGGCCATATCACGTCATCTCAAAGAAAGATTTAAAAGTTGAGAAAATAGGTCCCACGGGCACTAAATGAAATTCTTCATGAAAATTCTAGATACCATAACACTCAGATGAATGTATTTAAGATTAGGGATAAGAAGTCTTACAGCATTTCCATATTCACCAGACATTTCTTCTACAGATTATCATCATCTCAAGCATTTTGAACTCCATATCAATAATGAAGGGTTCAATAAAGCCATAATTTGTGCCTCTATTGAATGCATGGCCTTTGATCCTGAAAGATTTCATTGAGATCACATATCATAACAGTATCGTTACAAAGAGGTTATTGCTTCAAATGGGTCATATTTTGACCTTATGCTGTGTCGTAGCGTGATGGTTTGCAATACTCGTTTAGCGGTCTCATTAACAAGCATTTTGAGTTCGATCCTCAGTAGGTGCTGCACACGGCCTTGGATCGGACTAAACTGAAATTACAAGTCAATCACTTGGGCACTTACTGTTGCCTGGTTAATTCTCAAGTGCAGCCAGTTAATACTCACTGATGCGACCTTGTGTCATTCGCATTGTGCCACACTTAGATGAACTCTGTTAGAAGAAGAAGAAGAAGATGTCGGGGATGGAATAAAAGTTATGGTACTTTGATAAAAGAGAAGTGAGGCCTTTCGCCGTGGAGGAATAGTTAGTGGGCTCGCCTGACTGGCCTTTACGACTGTACAGTCAGTAAATACCTATTATGGAAGAAGAAAAATAGGTCTTGTTAGTTACATGACAGAAAACGTCACGTGATCAGCATCTTTTGACAGCTTGACATGTGGGGGTGATCAATTAAAGAATTAGGTAGAGGAGTGATTAGTGAATAAGTTAATTCTTTCACCTTTTGTTAGATTAATGAAAAGTCTGAATTTTCGAAAAAAAAACGTGAACACTGCTGGACACAAAGTAAGGGACCAATTTAGCATAAACTTACATTCTTAATTCAACCCCTTCAATTTCTTTTAAAGCTCTTGCAAGAAATAATAAGGAATAAGAGTTGGAAAATTAAGCCCTCAAACTCCATTGGTATAGCCTATACGCGTGGCGAAACGATATCAGTAACTCGCATAGATAAATCACTGTAGCCTGCTAGTATCCTGGAACTGATAATCAAATTATTAAAAAAATTCTTTTATGTAAATTATCTATAAAAAATACCAGCACAAGATTCAGTCATTGCTGATCCAAAATGTTTATAGACGCTTTAAGAAATACTTTTAGGGGAAAACTTTTTTCTACGTGGTACCTGGTAGAGAAGTCAATTTTAAAGTCGTAACCCTCAAAATGTGATTGGTGACTGACTCTCTCTCTCTCTCTCTCTCTCTCTCTCTAACACACACACACACACATACGGACGAGCAAAGGGTTAAGTACCCCATTACGTGGGCGTTTTGTTGGGCTACGGTGATTACATTGATAGATTGATAGAGCCACTCAAAAAAACGAAAAAACCTATGTTCATAGCTTTGGTCGACAGTTTCTTAGAAAGTTCAAATCGAAAATACATGAGTCTTGCAAAGGAAAGGCGGTCTAAGTGGCCCGATAGTTAGTGAGTCCCCTCACGCAGTCTAAGGCTACTGTCGTACCCGTGGGGGTTTACATATCATTCTATTTCGTCACCGGTTCCTGATATGTAAATTACAAGCACCCGAAGCAGCGTCACTCCATTCACCCTGCACTATTTCAACCATAGCAGGGAGGGGGGTAATTGATTCATGTCTTTCTAAAGGTTCTAGCTGGAATTTGAACTCGGCTCGCCGAGTCCATTCTCCGTGACGGTAACTGCTCTGCCACCCCACACCACCTAGCGCACCAAATACGATCAAAAACAGAAGCAGAGGTTGTAGACGATTGGGGAGGGCGAAAGATGGAAGGTCGGAAGTGGATAAGGAAAAGCGGGAAGTAATTCGCTACTGGCCAATCTTGCGATACAATTTCTAAAAGTTGTATGGCACTCAGCGTTACTGACAAATTAATTCTATTCATGAGCAGCGGGCGGATGAAGTTGGGATGGAGGGGGCAGTTCGGCCCTGACTCCATCCCTAACCTCTGTTTGTAGACAGTTTGGGGCACAGTCGGCTCCGAGAGCCGAGAGCAGTGGTAAGATCAGAACGTAGGAACCGAGTGGTAAGATCAGAACGTAGGAACCGGGGAAAATTAAAGATACTTGCAGTTGTACGCCATTTTGTTTAAGTTGATTTTGTTGTTGCGCATGCGTGAATCTTTTCCTTGCACGAGGATCCCCCCTGTTCTCTCTCATTCTGTTAGATGCCGGATTTTTTCATTTACAAAAAGGTAGTGGTTGCTGGTGAGAAGATGCTGTTTAGGATAAGGATGCTTTATAGGGATACAGAATCGTTGAATAATTACTCCCAATGTTACAAGAATAAAAGGGAAACGCAAGACAAGTATTAAAATCTTGGAAAAATAACAAAAAAGACATCTAGTGGTAAGGCTATAGAGTTGTAAAAGAAAGAAAGGAAGAAAGAAATGCACGAAGACAAGACTAAACAGAAAGAAAGAAAGAAAGAAAGAAAGAAAGAAAGAAAGAAAGAAAAGAAGACAGAAAAAAGAAAGAAAGGGAAAATGTATGAAGACAAAAAAGAGTAAACAAGACAAAAGGAGTGCTTCAAAGTGAGCAAGAAGTAAAGAATGAAAAAAAGTAAGAAAGAAAGAAAAAAGGATGCACTTCGGGAGGAATGAAAAAGTGTGCTCGAAAGAAAAAAAAAGGAAGAAAGAAAAGAGAGGGAACAGCAGGAATGGTTACGTAAGGAGTGAAAAAAGGAAGAATCATTTCATAAAAATGAAAGAGAAAACACGATATAAATGAAATTAATATGAAGAGGCAATGAAGGAAATCGAAAACCAAAAACAAGGAGAAAGAAACTGAGAAATAAAGAGTAAAAAGAGGGAAAAAAAGAAAGAGAAAAAAACATGAAAAACTGATTGAAAAAGAAAGATAGAGAAGCTGGAAAGTTAAGGAAGGAGAGAAAGAAAGTTTGCGCAAAGGATGAAAGAAAAAGGGAAAAAGTTTAGTTGCGCCAGGGTCAAACTCCCTTACTTCATTAAAATCTAAAAGGCAGACAGAATTCATTTCTCCACACAATATCATTCCAAAACTATGAGTCCCATTTCACCTCCTTTATTAGCAGTGCCTGTAAATGCAATTTGCAAACTATAGCAAATCAAGTCGACCTGAGTTGAACTTCAAAAGTGGGAGTTAATTCTTCATCAGCTTTTGCTTATGTAACTGCCACTGTTATTCGTGTATGACATCAGTGGTTTTCCGTCTGGTCTCAGTCACCCGTCAAGACGGGAAAATGCAACCAAGTACATATATCTCCCTAAGTTCATTGACAGAGGTATATAAAACATGAAGTGTCTGGAAAACACTCTGAGAGCGCTTACCTCCACTAATACTATGTCAGGCTGAGGGTGATTGTGCAATGTTGACATAGTTTAATCAGTTTTTCCACAAAATATCATTGAATTCATTGCGAACTTTTACAGATATCGTATCGATAAACATGATATTTTGGCGAATTAGAGTGGTTTGGACGTATAACTACAACGTTTTTTGCATAAATCCGCTTCAAAAGGGAATCGGTTCTTTCACCAAATTTCATTTGAATTTACAAAGAACTTTAGGAAATAGTGGGTGAACACTCATAAGCGTTTACATGAATGTATTGAAAAATTCAATCAGTAAGAAAACTGCTTGATCCGCCCCAAAATTTTACCACCTCTACCTCACTACGCTGCCCATTGAAATCCATCTAGTACTTTCGGAGATGTCGTGTGGACAGAAGAAGAGACGAACAGACGCGACCAAAATCATCTACTTCTGTTCAACTTCGTCGAAAGGTAAATAATAAAAATGGAATGATCATAATCCTTGTGGTATAGTGATACTTACCGCCAGTTCCATTAAGTTCTCCCGCCATTCGACAAAATTAGCCATGTAAGAAACAAAATGAACACGAACAGAATTAGTATAGGCGTTACCTGCTATAGGTGTTGGGGTTCAAGAAATCCAACTGCGTTATAACGTGAGTACGTTTAAAGAAAATGAGGCTACTGCAAGAATATATTTTTTCATATGCATATATGAAAGAAGATATTCTTACAGTAGCCTCGTTTTCTTTAAATGTTCACTCGATTTACGTTGTCTTGGGTGAGTAATGCATTAAGCGTATAATGACGGGGGGATCATTTCAAAAAAGAGTTTCAATATATATATATATATATATATATATATATATATATATATGCAATTTGTAGTCGTTCTGTGGGATCATATATATCCTTTTCTTAATGCATAACTGCTGCGCTAAAAGATACAAATAGTGCTGATACAGACTGAGAAGAAATGAGATGAGAATTCGGAGTGGAAACATTTATTTAGGCCTTTGCATTACCAGCAGCTGTTTAGCTCAATGATAAGAGCTACTCTATGTTGACACGGCTACCCTGTCGGTCAAAGGTCCGTTTCTTGCAGCTGTCCCGTTTTCTTTAATCGCCTATTCTATCTACATTGTCTAGACTAATTGATATATTAAGCGCGTAACGACTGGAGATTGTTTCAACATAACATTTCAAAAACATTTCACGCAATTTGTAGGAGTGAAAAGTGAAGGGAGACGTTTCCCTTCTTGTATAAGGTCAAAAGTGACGAACAACTTTTTGCTCTTTTCGGGTGTCAAAATTTAAGGGAGACTTTTCCCCTCCTTCGAAGGGGTCAGAAGTGAAGAGAAATGTTTTCCCTAACAAAGGGTCAAAAGTGAATGCAGAAGCATAGCTGAAAGCGGGGGCTTTGGCTCACTATGTATGGGGGTTCCGTAAACTTTATAAATAGTAGTTCATATACTGTATTTCTATTGACATTGAGCAATAAAAACTCTCATTATGGTTAGAGAGGATCCCTCAAAAAATTAAGCCTCCCAGGTCCCCAAATTCCTAGTTACGAACCCGAATAAAAGAAATCTTTTAATTGTTCTGGAGCTTCAGTACTATTTTTCATCGTTAAATATTTTATCCGGTGTAGACGGATATTCACCTTGTACATATATATATATATATATATATATATATATATATATATATATATATATATATATATATATATATATATATATATATATATATATATTCAGACATCTACTTAGCATTGTAATCTCACTTTTTAATTGCTCCTTTTATTTGTGAAGAAGTCAGAGATTTTCTCCGATGAGATCATTGTGACAATGGAAACTCATCAAAGGCGCCTGTTTGGATCTGATCTTTTGATCCATCGATAAACTTTCACGAATTTGTAACGCGATAGCACCATACAGACAATAAGAGAGACGCCGTTACGAGATGAAGGTCAAAAAGCGGTCGTCTTCGTGAAGCAATCGGTCGGGTCTAGAGACGTTCGTCAAATCTTATACGGATCATGGATTCAGGAACTGCCTTTATCGTACAAAATATCAAGTTTTTTTCTTTAGCAAGTTAGCCTAGCTTGCTAATGCTATTGAGTTTGATTCTCACCGGGTGACGAAAATATTGTGATCCTACGTTGGCTCGGGAAGAGAGTGGCGGGGAAATTTGGCCAGTTGGCACAGGCCTACAATTTTAAAGGGGTCTACATCAGAGGGAGTGCGTCATAGTTTTCACAATAGCTATGCTTATGTGCAGTTTGTAATGGGGTCTACAATTCCCATTGGGCCTGGGTCTATTACCAGCCCTGGTTCTGTGTAGGATAGCTGAGTCAAGAAAATATTTAGGTTGCCAGCTTTAGAGCGATTCTTCCCTTGCTAGTCCCGTAAGTTATATCTAAAAGGGTTTTATTTTCATTGTATAATCTCATCATCATGGCCCCGTACCAGACTCAACAAAATAACTAGATAGCTTTCAGTACAGTGAGCGTTAACAAGCCAATCTCACGTGCAATACGAGGCCTGTATCAAGCCACTTATCTCTAGAACTGGTTGCACAGCTTTTGTGTAAGTTTGCAATCCTTGAGCGCATGAATATGCGCACTTCTACGGAGTTGGTTCGGCTGCAAGGAACTATATGAGTGTGAGGACTATGTGACTGTCACAATCACAATGACCGAGCGACCGACTCACTCTTCACATCTCGCACAGGTTTTCTCTTCGTAAGACATTGCTTCATTCAGGCCTGTTAGTCCACTTATAGCCCCCTGTGACTCCTACCTTTTCCTAAAAATATTTCAGGCTGTGGCCGAGATTAAGGAGCATTCGACGAGGCAGATGATGACAATCCTGCAGATGATGACGATCCTGCAGAGGATTTTACTGAAAAGTGGAAGAGATCCTGGAATCAGTAAATGAGGTATTTTGAAGTTACTAAGTTTGCATTTCCCCAAGGTTTGCTATTCTAATACTAATATTTAGTGACTGAATACTTTCTTAGGTCGGCCTCTTTACTCAGAGACCCAGCTATCGAATCCTGTATTTTTCGCCAGCAAGTTTGATCATTGCGATTGTGGCCTTGTGCAAAACTAAAGTATGCTTGTCTATGATATAGTCTATATGTTCATTTATTAACAATGTTTTGTCTGTATACCCTTTAACCTTTGTCATAGAGGGAGAGAGGTGGACACAGGTCTTTATGGAATGAGGTTAGAATTAAAGAAAGGGATAACAATTGGTCAATACGACGTCTGAAATGAGCGGCACAAATATTTGTTCGAACCATTTAGCCGACTGAGCATCAATATAAAAAGCATTTTGGCACACTTTATAATAAGGACAATTTCTGAACAAGTAAACAGGTCACCAAATCAAGGGAAATTAGCAATAATTTTGCACCAAAAGACAACACTAATTTAAAGGGATATACATTAAAAAACGGAAGTGGCATGTCTAGTCGAATACGAACATGCGTTCTAGGATGTGATCCCTCATCTTAGGACAAGAATATCTAGCAAAGTCCCGAGGGTACATGGCCCATACGTTGGGAATACATGAACAGATAGACGAGGGAAAAGTTCGATTATATAATAGAAATTGGTTAATACACTCTGTCTAACAATATTCAGTTAAGAATTGTAAAGAATGCTAAGTAAGTGACTCTTCAGGTCAATCCTTCACTTATGGTTTCTTCATAAAATTCATTTCTTAAACTTGCACTAGTTTCAAATGGTCCAAAGAAAAAAATCATTTTTGAGAGTATCTAACCCTCAACATTCTCTTTGCCTTATATAAAAGCATTGTAGTGATAGTAACTCACCATTGCAGTCAATAATTGAACAACCGCAGCGTCAAAATTTAAATTCATGTAAAAAATTCATCGAAAAATAATATGGTCAGAAAAAATTCTATTTATGACATCACTGGTGTTTTCCACAGGAAAAATCTTAAACTGAGTTTTTTTTAAATATCTATAAACATCTAGATTCTGGATTATCTAGATGTTATTTCCGCTCGAAAACATCTAAAATAGATTCATACAAAAAAATAGAAGCATCAAGATTTTCAAGAATCTAGATACTATTGTTAAACCTGTCAAGCTAAGCCTCGAAAGGCCAAGAAAATCTTTTTTTTCCAAATTTTCCAGACGGCGTCTTGTGGCGTACTGGTGCCAATTTTCAAGTCTGTAGACAACTTAGTAGGCGTGATGGAACACACACACATACCCAAACAAACTTAAAAGGTTTGGGCATTGTTGGTATAATAGAGACCAAAAAAGCACTTGAAAAATAAAAGCCAAATAAAGTTTTAGATAATATGCAAATTATCCATGTTGTAGCTCCAAATATGTGACCAGGAGTATCCGGAGACACATACAGACACACAGACACCTGAAGAGAAAAAATAAAACACTCAGAGAGCGCATATTTCTACCAACTGTCATGAGGAGTAATTGTGCATGGTTTAAAGCTTTCGTAGCTTATTTCCCAACCTTCCATAGAATATCATTGAAATTCATTGAGAACTTTTGAAGATAGCGTGTGGACAAACATGAAGTTTTGGCGATGTTATGCCATTTGGATCTATAACTACGACGTTGTTGGATGATTGTGCCGGGGCCCGCTCCAAAATGAGATCAGTTATTCCGTAGCCTATTGTCTAGACCAGAAAGAAATTCATTGATAACCTCTTGAGATATAGTTCTATTCCCAATGATGCACCACAGTATCAAATCAGAGTTGTTTAGTATATATCTGAATTCTCGCCGTATTACAATCAGTACATTGGTCAGCAAGCCATTGATAGTGAGTCTGCTCTTAGCCGAGTGCTAGAGAAATGCAGTCTTATTCCAAAGCTACTCACACAAACACACACACACACACATATATATATATATATATATATATATATATATATATATATATATATATATATATATATATATATATATATTACTTATGAAGATTTCCTTAGTTTGATACAAAGCTTTGAGTTTCTTACAGTCCATAAAGTATCTTAGTGGTTACTTATCTAATAACTGAACCTCTGAACCTCGGTAACCACGTTATAATCGGTGCTTACAGTGCAGTTTCGCCGAAGGTTTGCTTACAAAGCCACTATAGTGAAGCATCTGTTGTGATAGAACTTGCTAGATGAGCGAATTTCACTTGATGTCAGCGCTTCGTTAAAATGCTTCTTTTTACGCAATTCTGTTAAAATTCAAAATATTACACATATCTATGTTGGGCAGTTTCTAAAACCATTATCATCTTAGCGCAATTTCCCAGTTTTCATGAATAGCTCAACATGGGGCAGTGCCGTAACGAGCAACTAGTCTCTTGAGCCACTGTTACTCAGTCTGTGTCCTCGACAGTGCAGAACGTACGCAGTTCACTACGGTTCTAGACTTCTTCACTGCACGTAAGTTTTTTGGACAGATCCCTAGGAGGGCAGATAAAACCTTAATCGTATACATCTGATAATAGAGCGTTGTTTTCTCAGAGGATCGAAAATGACGCCTGTTTTCTTTGATACTCAAACTGCAAATGAATAATAAAAGGGAATTATGGATCACCACCGAACATATATACTGCATTAGGGGTGATAAATCAAAAAGTCGGAAAAAGAAGGGATCAATGAATTAATTACTTCTCTCACATTTTGTTGACTGCTAAAAAAATGTCTAAATTTCACAAAACACGTGGTAACGAACTAATGACCTCTGTAGAATAAGTCAGATTGTCTATTGACCCCCCCCCCCATTAAAAAAACTATTTTGGATGTGAATTTTCAAAAAGCAAAAAACATTTTCCTCACTGATTGAGAAAAGTGTATGTAGATGTGTGTGTGTGTGTGTGTGTGTGTGTGTGTGTGTGTACTGGGTGGAGTCCGGGGAGATAGATAGACAAATATAGATTTCAGAACACAGGAATAACCTCAATCTAGCAACAGTGACTAAACCGCCCTGTTGTGGGTAGCGGTGAGTCATAAATAAACAGATAATTACATTTTGATAACATCTTTAAAAACCCTAGTTTTCTTAAAGGTTCGAAAATGATGTCTGTTTCCTTTGATTGTCAAACTTCAAAAATTAATCTGCTATAAATCGATATAAGGAAATAACTTTGGACAACCCCTAATGCAAATCTCCTAAGGAGAGCTCAAGATATATGCCTTTCGAATTCAAATCTCATTCGATAGTATTTTATATTTGAAATTCTCGCAACTCTATTTAGCAATTGGAATATAGAGCAAATGCAAAAACAACAAAAATAGATGAAAGATAGCGACTCAGAATATTTGTAATGGCGAAAATACTTCATAGGGAATCTTCTTTATTGAAGGAGAGATAAAAATAGACAAGCTTTGTTGATGTTATACTCAACATAAAGGGAAAAGATAAACATCCACTGAGTTGTACACTGTAGATTTTTTTCACTATAAGTCAATCATGACTATGAAAGAAGGTCAAATTCGAGTTGAAAAAACCAAGTAAATTGATCGACTCGAATATAAGACGAGCCCAAGAAACGAGGAAAAATGAAAGAAAAACAAACTCATAAGTTGGCTCTATATCTAAGATTGAACACGGATTAAATCATACATAATATTAGTAATTGTAATCTTTTATTTATCAAAAGGTAGCAAAGAAAATTACAAACCAGTATTGAAGCAGTTCACTCAAATTCACAGAAGTCTTTTTCATCAAATTTGGCTACTTACCGAGCCTGTTTTTCTGCATTACTTCGTCATGATTGTCATCTTTTGATCATGAGTGTTCCGCTCTTGACGCTTAGTAAATAAGTTCTTTCCGCAATTCTATCCATGGCGTGACTGATTCCACATTTCTTAAACCATTCTGAACCATTATTATCGCTCACTCGAACATCCGTCCGTAACGAAGTTTTGTCTTTTCTTTATGACGGACTCGACTCTAAATCAAGGTCTTAATTTTAGGCGACATTTTCGGAGAACTCGACACGTATTCAAAAATGTTAGATACATTCTGATTTACTTTGACTAGTGTCCACTTTAGGTTGTTATAATCACAATGCTCCAGACTTTGTAATCTCCGACTTCCTTCAGACGTCTATCATAGTTGGAAACCTTTTGGGAATTTCAAACCGAAGTCTTTATTCAATACAGACGGGTAGATTGTTCTTATTCAGGATATTTTGTATCAGGTAATTTTCCTTGCAAATTCGTTCGTACGATGTCACTTGTTTATTTCTTCGACTGAATCAGAATATACATGATTATTGCACCACTCTACCCAGGGATGAACTCCTGACTGACATGCAAGTTATTAGATACCTTCAGCCAACACTTTCAACCAGCCATTGACATCGGAAGAAGATCGGAGAGTACAACAGCTGAGACGTTATGACCAGCCTATAAGATTTAACTCTACACTCGACTCAGTCGAGTCAACCCTTTCTTTGGCATCTTTTATCATATTTCTAAAATCAAAAAAAAATATTCAACTGAAATGTCATCAGAGGTGGACGGAACGGAAAAACACCCCTATCGATTTCTCATCGCACGAATTTCAAAGATTACAATGTTACTGTATCCTTTGCGTAAGCATTTTTTCTCCGTAGAGTTTGTTCAATAGGCTCTGGTTTTCATTTTATGTGGAGGAACAGGAAAGGTAAAACAATGCGATCAAAGTCATCAAATTTCATTACACTTTATGATTTCTTTTCTTTTAGGTATGACTCAATCTTCTTTGTATCTGTTTTTCAGTCGAGTCAAATTAGTTTTGGGCGAGTAAACTTTCCCTCTAAGTCGACTGGCGGTCAGGTAATTATTAAAATAAATCTGGTTGTGGCTATAACGACCGTGGCAATTGGGCCAAGAGTATACCAACCAGATGAGAACACCAGTCCGAGTGAATCAGTATCAAATAATTATAATTTCTCATCTCAGAAATTCAGACAAAAACTCCAAGTCTGCATTGAGTAGAATTATCTCCTCTTCTACGTCAGTAATCATTCGTATCTTCAATTTTGAAAATGATTGTTGCATGTAGACATAAATGAAAGGACTTGCACAGCATCTTCCTCACCTGCTTCCTCATGCATTCAACCTTGTGACTGGACACTACAAAGTTGATTGGTGAAACAACCAAAATCAGTAATATTGTAGTACATGCCTTTCCGGAGTAAATTAGCATTAAATGATCCTTATGTTCGGAAGCCAGAATTTGAAACTCTTCCGCCATTTCCATTATCTGATGTTCACTTTGTTCGACCACTTCATCGTCGTGATTCCTAATCAAGCAGTAACACACGCGCGTGCGCACTCTCTCTTTCTCTCTTTCTCTCCCAGTCATTTTCACACACAAACACACACACACTCACACACATTTACACACACTCTCTCTACTTTTATATATATTGCATCCTTACTCTCCTCTCTCTCTCTTCTATCTCTTATAAACTCTCTTTCACTCTTTTATTCAAACCATCAAGCCCCTTTCAATATGAAAATATCTGTATCAGCTACCCTCCCCATCACCACCTTAAAGGCTCTCATTTTAAAGCAAAACAAGGTCAAAAAATATCCTTTTTTTCCTCTCCTGCTATTCTTTCTCGGAACTTGCCGCTCCGAAATGGCCTTCATGACACCCAGAGACAAACTGATGCATATGAATGAAGGTTTCGCCTTGCAGCCTATAATTGCCCGAGGCGTAATTATTCACCGCTTGCCAACGCTGGACGCAACGAAATGAGATTTCTACTAAACTTATCGATGAATCTCTTCTATCGGCGTCCATCTCTTGCAAGACCATCTGTCCGCTTCTGACCATGTGACCGCAAGATTCGGTCGGACAAGGGAAAGAGATAGGGAGTTGCTAACACGGATCTATAGGATAGTACGTCGATTTGAAACTCAAGCGTTTTTGGCTGAACCTGTGCGAATCCTGTGTTTGTTACAATGACTTCTAGTCAACTCTAAAAACAAAGCTGACAAAAGACTTTTTTGGGGGAAGTTTTGGGAGAAGGGTTTGGGAGATATGGGTTGGAATATTTGGGGGGGGAGCTTAAGGGGCAGGTCTGGGAGAAAGTTTGAGTGAAGGTTTAGGGGGTTTGGGAAAGGTTTGAGTAGAATATTTGGAGAATCGTTTTGAGGAGGTTAGGGAGACGGTTTGGGGGATGGGTTGTGAGCCGAAACGAAAGTTTCATGGTGGGTGAGTGCCTGCCAATTGGTTAAACATTTAATTTGTCCGTTAATCAATTACAAACACTGGATGGTGACGAAACTATAACAATGACCTAAACGCTTCTTGGAATGCCTGATGGTTGAGGTAGTTGCATATTTTGCTGATTGGAGTAGGAGGGTAATATTCGAGCAAGGATTTCGAATACTGTTTTCTATGAAAAAACTATGCACTAAACTATTATTGCACCATAATCTTCCTCCCTCAATCTCCCTTATTTGGTTTGTACCTCACTAAGTAAAGATATATA
This sequence comes from Thysanoteuthis rhombus, assembly GCA_963457665.1. Lineage (NCBI taxonomy): Eukaryota > Metazoa > Mollusca > Cephalopoda > Oegopsida > Thysanoteuthidae > Thysanoteuthis > Thysanoteuthis major. The sequence continues at coordinate 36,586,569 of OY735226.1, read as the reverse complement.
AATGTTACCAAAGCACCTGTTAAAAAGGATGTAATGTTGTTGCTACACACAGACATACACGTGTATGTATGTGATGCAAAGGAACCATGCGGTGGGGGTGTAATAATGACTAATAGTATGTAAAGATATTGATTCATAGAGAAACACCACAGATGAATAGATGAACAATTTAAGATAGATAGATATGAACGGACATAGATAGATGTATAGAGAGATTTGACTATCTTGAGATATATGAAGACGTAGAGCTATGAGGATGGATGAGCAGAAACATGAAAAAAAGACTCATATGCAAATATATGTATTTTTCCGAATTTTCAAACTGCTGACAATCAGTCTACAGATTGCCTTATCAGTCACCAGCAGTTCATTATCAAATGCAGTAAATCTATTGTCGGGATGTAAGTGAGTAGTGCCCTTATGCTGGGTATGGATCCAGCCGTACATATCTCATTAGTACTAACTCGGCCCATTTGCGATTTGTGAATTAGACTTAGAGGCGCAAACACCCACAGTGTCGTCACTTACTTTACCCTGTACCATTTTATTCACAAGAGGGAGATTAGTGGGCATTAGTGGAAAGTGAAATCAAACAGTCCAAACTGAGGTTTGAACTCGGTTCACCGAGTCCATTCTTCGTGTCTTTACCCGTTCGGTCACTTCGCATCTCCTGTTATGATGTGAGGAGCAATTTCGAATGTTGGTCGCTCAAAGCCCCCAAAGAAAACAGTTTTGAATCATCTATCTATAATTCAGCCTTTCGATAAGTCTACTTTTACAGATTTACCCATTCAATAAAAGAGAGTTCAACAGGGCCTGAAAGATTTATAAGATTGGTACAAAAATAATCATCAACAACTTTAAAGCAGTATATCTCAACTCAGAAGTTATTTACACATTTTTGCTATCTAAGAAACAATTCCATTTATTCCGGAACTATAGAATTCTGAGATCCTGGACCAATGAATTCTTCCGAGGCGCTGCCTGCTGCCTACTTGTTGAAGACTACCCTCCCTTTGCAGGAAGGAGTCAAAATGTTTGAAAAAGTGGTAGTCGGTAGGAAAAATATCTGGTGGGTAAGCTGGGTCATTCACGTGACATTCAAACATTCTAGTCTTTCATCCAGAGTCATTCGAGCCTTTCGCTTCCTCAATTTGGTACAAATGTCGAAAAACTTTTGGATGGTCAACGTTTAGTTCCTCTGCAACCTATTGAGTTGTTTTGAATGCGTCTCCCTCAATAATGGCCCAAATACTTGGTTGATATTGCAAGCAGTTTCTGCTACTTTACGTCTCATTTTAAACTCATACAACAAAATTGCTCGAGTTCTTCTTTTTCCATCTTTGATTTGACAGCCTTAAAAAAAGCAGAAATGAAAAGGAAACTTTTGACTTGAATAAATAGAACAAAATTCACGCTTAGAATGGCATATCACATGAACATAGTCATATGATTGTTCATACATGCAAGTCTAAAATAACAAAAATGCAATTATTGTTATATGATAAAAAAAAGCCGGAGAGTTAAACTTTCAAATTGATACGGTATGTCCATCAATAAGATAATTTCGTTATACCATTTACCGATAGCTGAATATAGTATGGTGTACAAAAAGATGACAACAGGATGGCTAAAGGGAGAGGGTGTTTGAGCCGGGTGTGGGTTTGTGACAGGATAGAAAACAATAGTTTTGCACCGCCTTGAGTTTTCCACATGATGATCCTGCATCGGTTACATGCTCTAATCCTTGTTATTCGAATGGCCTTTGAAAAGCCTGCCTACTAAACAAGCATACGGACCCCGAGGAATAACTCTGTGAACTCGAAGCAGATCATGGACCCCAAGTTGGAAACCGCTGGTCTAATGAAAGCTCACATTTACTGAACAGATGCCTTTCTATTTGGACATGTCAAATGCCGACAGCCCCTTCCCCCAACATAACCACAAATGCCTACTAACACGTTCAAATTCTTCTGTTTCACTTTTCGTATCGACCAATAAAAAGATACACTCGACTCGTACCTTACTCATTCTGTCCGTATATGCCAGTCTTCATCTATCTACTTTAATCGACACATATCTATCAATCTATCTATCCATCTATCTATCTATCTATCTATCTGTCTAACTATCTATCCATAATCTGTTCATGTCTGGTCGCCTGTCTATCTCTCGCTCTCTATATATACATATTTAGCAGTTTTCTATCGGTCAGTCAGCATCAATCTATTTCAATCAGTTCATCTCTCTCTCTCCCACTCTCACTCTCACTCTCTCTGTACAAATATATGCATGTGGGAGTGTGTATCCATATATACTAGAATATCGTATTATATCTCTATATATATATATATATATATATATATATATATATAGAGAGAGAGAGAGAGAGAGAGAGAGGCATATATGTATGTATATGTGTACTTGTGTTTATATCAATCTTTTCCGATCTGTCAATATCTATTTATTCTAATCAATATTTTTTTTTTTTTTTTTATCTGTCCATTCCTAGATCTTAGTTCTGACAGATAGATAGATAGATAGATTGATAGATAGATAGATAGATAGATAGAAATTCAGAGTTCAGTTAGCTAATACTACAGATATTTTGAAGTTACCGGATGTGACGTAGGTTTAAAGACGGAAGAAGTGTATCCATGCCTTAACGTCGTGATAAAAACAACGAAGAAATATTAATTACAATAAATTTCTTTTTTATATCCTTATTTCTAGGTCCAAGTTTTAAAATCAGCATGTGCGCCAGGGTGTGTGCAAAGTAAGTGGTGCTCTTACGCTGGCTACGACTTCAGTTGTTCCTGTTTAGGTGCCTCATATCTGCATACTCGCAATAATTTGCGATTTTTGAATTAGTCGTAGAGGCTACAAGCACCCGAAGTGACATCACTCACTTCACCTTGCACTATTTACCCATAGCCAGAGGGATATGTGGATTCATGCCTTTTGTAAAGTCATTTGTGTGTAGTGAACATAAAATGTCTCTACTCGAATGAGTCCATTTCCTGCACTTCCCAATACGCATACACACACACACAAGCAGTGTTAATTTACTTACAGGGGTTTATTCGAGTTCAAGTAAAGGTCATCTTTGTCCTGCTTCGTGGCTAAGTTAGATACATATCTCATACTAATGCCAGAGATCAAGCCCAGATAAAGAAACTGGAATTTTGACAAGCGAGGATTTCAAATGCTGATTTTCAAAGTATGAAGTTCCTCCTCTCCTCACATATTTGGGCAACATAATCTTCCCATTATCATTTTTTTTATTTCACTTTTTGCCGGGCTAAGCAAAGCTTTGTCATCATCATCATCATCATCATCATCATAGTGAGTTTTATCGTCCGTCGTAACACTTATACTCTCCCCGGGATTCTTTACTATGGGCTTCGCGAAGCCAATATTTTCAGAACTAGTCTAGTTCGTCGCAGCATCTTATCTTCTGCCGACCACAGTTTTCAATATGATCTCTGGGTTACCACGTTTTGAGTCGTAATGTATAGAAGTTGTCTGCCATTCTCACAATATGACCAGCCCATTGCCATTTGAGTTTTGATATGATATATGTGGCTCGAGCTGTCTTACGATCACTTCATGTGATACTGAGCATGATTTTTCTGTGGATGTTGCATTGTTCTCAGTCTTCATTATGTGTAAAATATAGAGCTGCAATAATCATATCCAGTTGAAATAGAAGTGGAGTATCACCCTGCAGTAGTCAGGCATGTTTAATCTATAATTTCATGATAGTATCTCAATTATTGAACGATTGAAATGTTTGTGTATCTGATTGCCCTCCATTCATCCGCCATTGTTTTTGGCAGTTAACATAGTTTGGGCGGTGCAGAGTGGCAGAACTTTTAACGACACAGAGAATGCAATTGGCGAACAAGGTTCAAACTCCAGCTGAGACAGTTTGCGATCACTTCACATTAATACTCGTAAGGGAGGCATGAACCTATCTCTTCTCCAAGTAGCTATGGGTGAATAACAGAGCAGACTTAGCTCTCAAGTATGGCTGGCAATCAGTCTACGAGACCGACAATTCAACAAACTAGTATAACGGACAACAATTCCAAACTAGTTTAAAGAGGAATGGGTTCTGACAGGCCATATCGCCATTGATACACCCATGATGAAAATCATCTGCGGTGCCCCAACGACCTTGCACTATGTTATGGGATGTATTCAAAAATATAAGTATATAAGATTGACAGCTAATTACCCGCTGACCCCAAACCACAGAGGAATAATCTGATCATCTAATCTGCCGTTTAACCAACATAGAATACTATTAGCCGCTCTTAATTAAATTTCCAGTCTCTATCTGTTATTTCTGCTATTCGAAGCCGTCCACTTTGTACGAACAGATAATATCTGTCAGAATGAGTTCTATTAATCGCTTGTATTGTTTGCAAACAGAACTAATTGCAATATGTTGTTAATCCAAGCAATACACGTTCTCACAAAGTTAAACGTTATCCAGAGGGACAGATCACCATCATCTTTATTATCATCATCATCATTATCATCATTCTTTTAACGTCCATTGAACTTCATCAGATTCATCAGATCTCAGATCGGGCGTTGTGTTTCCCATATCACCGGTCTGAATCGTCACACCAACTCATTTTCTGCCGTTTAGACTTTCATATATGATCTCTGGGAATTCACTTTGTGAGCCATGATGCCAAGCGATTGTCTGACGTTCTTGCAATTTGACCAATCCATTGCCATTTGAGTCTTCTTGTTGATTCTATGATAACTTTGAGAGCTGGTTCAACCAACAGACACACAGGCAAATCATATTGAAAACTATCAACCAAAATTGTCACATTAGGTTTCTTCAGGTTTTTCCCTTTTCGGCCATGTTATCTTGTGGCCTTGACAGGTAATATTGAGCATTATACCATCTTCGGCACGTTGCATGGCTTTAAATGTAATCAACATAATCTCAACCCTCAAAAAATACCAACAGCTACCAAAAAAGCGAGGTAAGCCACCAATACATTTGGATGTGGGCGCACAACATCAAAATGAAAGTTTTCGAGCCTTTACGGAGATGATTCGAAAATTCGTCTTGTTAAAGATGGCACAGGTGGACGAACAAGACATTCAAGCAACATCTTGATCGAAATAACATTAGAAAACCATTTAAAATCAATCTTTAAAGGATAAGATCGGGGGTCCATTTTGGAATACCTGTCATTTTAGGATAACTCAAAGGAGGGAACAGTTCATTCATGGGAAAGGAATAGAGATCTATACTATTTTTGTTCATCTTGTATATTTTATCATTGTTATATATTGATATATTGTACACACACACACCACACACACACATATATATATATATATATATATATATATATATATATATATATATATATATATACATATATACACACACCACACACACACATATATATATATATATATATATATATACATATGTGTGTGTGTGTGTGTGTGTGTGTGTGTGTGTGTGTGTGTGTGTGGACCTTGAATAGTGCTGTTTTCATGTCGTACGGTTACGATATTGCAGTACAGATTAATGTTACTAAGTATAAGCCGGAAAAACACATCAAATCATGAGATTAACAGTGCAGTTTTGAACACACACACACACACACATATATATATATATATATATATATATATATATATATATATCATTAAAAATTATGGACAATGGGCATCTTTTAGCAATATTTTCTTGTTTTGTACATTATACCCATAGCACAAAATCATCCGGGCCAGGTGTAGACGCCCACGTCATAAAATTAATCCTCATATGCTGTTCTATTGAATTTTTGTTTACATTTGATCACCCTTTTCTAAAATTAGATATCGTGTACAATGAGTGAATTTTTTAGGATGGGGTCATCTGCTGTATCATGTAACCGTTTCGATCATATGGGAATAATACTAAAAATCATTTATTTATTCATTTATTTATTTATTTTTTGAAACAATTAGCTCACTTATATATATGTATCTATTGATAGAGAGAGAGGGAGGGGGAGAGATTTAATAGTTTTTCAAATGATTTGTAAAATTACAAAAAATGAAAGAGAAATTGTTATCTGTTTCAGACGATATCTCATCACAGAGCTCAATATCAAACAAAGTAGATAGAGATACTGAGTAATTACTTAAATCTATAAGGAAGAACGGCGAATACTTGGTACATTCTGTTCGAAAAATGAGATTTGTTTTCATGAGACAATTTACAAAAATAAATCTCATTCTCGCGCCGAAAATTGTACAAATATGAAATACAAAGTAATCTTTGGTTCCCTCTAATCAATTAATCATATAAACTAATGCTGCTTTCTGTTTGTTGGTTTATTTTTGTTTGGTTTGCATCTGTCACGCTAAAGCAAACAGAAAGGAAGGTGAGCAGTAAAGTAATGTTTGTGAATGTGTGCTCATGTACGCTAAAGCAAAAGACTGTGTATTTGTGTTTTGGCGTCTACATCATTAATGCTAATACTGCTGCTGATGAATACGTAAAGGTAAAGTGTCCTGTTTCCATTGCATGCATCAGCTTAAAGATCCTCGCAAGTTTCAAGTCTGGTCAAGACCAGGACTCTTACTAGTTTTTATGACCCCAAACTCCTTGGCAGGATGTATGTCCACTGAAAGGATACCTTCATCGCTTAGACTATCCTCTGTTATATGCTGAGTGCACAGGGAAATTTGTCCAATTGAGAGTTTTCCACAATTTGCTCAACAACAGGAAGCAAACCCGAGACCCTCTGCATTTTAAGTAGATGTGCTAACCCTTATACTTTCGGACGATGTCTTCTTAGTAGTGGAGCAGAAATCGAGGATAAGCATCTCTGATTTTTCATGAATAAAACCAATGTTTTCCTCATATCAAAATTTTTTCAACCTAATTTTGCTGTCCTTTTGTTCACAATTATCAAAAATTAGAAGAAATTGAAAAATTGTAGAAAATCGACAAAAAAATAGATCTCCTTCGAGGTACGCATTTTTTTTTTTTTTTTGGTTGTTGTTTTCGAATAAATATATTTCAAATAGAATTCACATTCGTATAATTTATCCCTATGGAATTTATACCATCATTCTACGGACATTATGTTTGTATAATCATATATTCCTTTACATTAGAGTTTTCCGAACTGTGTATCATGACCCTGTAATATGTCACTTATAATTTCTGAATGTATCGCGATATTAAGTATAATTTCGTATGCCTTTCAGAAGTTACTTTCTTCTGAGTCAGTTGATCCGCTGGAATGACACTATGTATTTGGCTTGGCTAACAAAATTTGAATTATGGGTCTCAAAAAAAAAAATGTTTTCAAAAAATGTGTCACTAATACAATAAGTTTGGAAAGCTCTGCTTTACATATATGCGTATATAGAGTTTTCCACATTTTCCAAGACACACATACATGTGTTCATACAGTCCATGACGCATGACAAACATACAGAATTAATACCGACATTTAGGTATGAGCAGTTAAACGAAATCGTGGCTGAAGTCAGTTCATCCAATCAGTAGAGGCACATAAACGGACCAATCAGTACAGGCCAATGCGCACGCATGCGCATAAAATCCCATCGCCCATGGGGATTCCCCGGGCCCAGCCAAGCGGAAAAGAGATTGGAATTACAATTTCATTGTAATTTTATTTGATTAACATTTATATTGAATTTGACAAATAAAACGCAATCAATGCGGCCATTTATTTGCAACGGCGGATAATTTCAATTTTGCGAGCCAATTGGCCAAAAAGATAGTTTCACGTGGTGATCATGAGATAGGGAAAGAGACAGGGAAAAGAGATTGATTAATATTCAGAAAATAAAGAGAAAGGATAAAAGAGAGAGGGGGGGTCGTTCTTAGATCACCCTTCATCCGATGTATTGGGAGCAGAGGGAGAACGAAAGAGAAAAAAAGAAGGAAGGAAGAAGCAAGGAGAAAAGAACGAAAGTGAGAGAGAAAGGGAGAAAAAAGCGAAAAAAAAAGAAGAGAAATGAAAGAAAAAACGAAAGAAAGAACGAAAGGGGGAAAGGGATAAATAACGAGAGGAGAAAAATTTTTTTTTAAAAAAAAGGAGAGAAAGAAAGAAAGAATAAAAGAGATAAAGAGAGGAAGAACCAGAGAAAAGAGAATGAAAGCATGAAAGTACGAAAGAAAGAGTTTAAGAGAGAAAGAAAGAAAAAAGAGAAGAAGAAATAATTTTAAAAAAATCACCGGAAACAAAAGGGAGACAAAAAGAAAGAACGTAAAGAACAAAAGACAGCAAGAAAGAATGTGAAGGGAAAAAGACAGAGAGAAAGAAAAATTTTTATAGATGTCAACCGAAAGAAAGAAAGAAAAATCTCAGAGTTTGAAAGATAGAGAGAAAGAAAGCAATAGAATAAAAAGTGAGAGTTGTAGGCTAACATACACATTTGGTTGGCAGTGGCCAATGTGGCAAGATGGCGAACACCACTGACCTTGCTTTTTTTCAGCAATGACTGTCGGCCAGCCATCCTGCTCTCTGGTATGAAGGTAATCCATCAAAAATTACTCATGGCGAATTATTTTGTAGTTATCGCTAATGAAAGATGTCGTGATACAAATTGAAAAGGAAGCATCCCCAGCTCCCACTCACCCACAAACAAATCGGTTAGGCAAAATTCAGGATTTCTTTTTTCGATTCAGTTTATTTTTTTAGTTTTTTTACTATGTTTATTTTGCCATCTGATTTCTACGCGCATCTCAGCGCATATCTGCTTTTCCGCCATTTTGAATATGTCCTTTCCATCGGTTTTATTCTTTGAGTTGGCAGTAATGGTTGCAAAGACATTCAGAGAAAGACAAGAAGAGTTTGATTTTTCTGATATTATTGGTACTTATAATGTTAATAATAATAATAATAATAATAATAATAATGATGATGATTGGTCTGATTAATAACTCAATACAAACCATCTCAGGACATGAAAACAGATTTTATGCTTATTCAAATACTTATGAGAAGTACTTTTTTTGTCAGTGATAATTCATACATAGGAAAAATATAGCTCATAAGGATTTGAACGAACAAAAAAATCTATTTTCATTTCAAAGATTGCAGGGGCCATTATGTATTTTGAGATGGGGGAAGGGGAGTAAAATTAACTTATGAGATAGCAACGTGGGTTCACTTTTTCAATCTCATCGATTAATTCTGAACAAGATTTTTGAAAAGTAGAAACAAAAAACTTTTTTTAAATTTAATAACTCAATTCTATTTGGAAGAAAACATTTGGAGAAAAATTAGCATCCAGAACCACAAAACATGATTAAATCATGTCTCGTTGTGTTGGAAAAATGTTTGTTCACACAAAAGCGATAAGATAAAATGGCTGTCTGTTGTGACAAGTACTGTGTGCGTATATATATATATATATATATATATATATATATATATATATATATATATTGACAGATAGAGAGAGAGTTAATTAATATAAAATTAGTTGAGTTATTTATTGGTAAAAAATGCTCGATATCAACGATAGAGCGAATGTAAATAGACATAGACAAAGAAATCAGTGCTTCATTGATCTGAAGATCGTAGCAATGTGAAACTCGGAGTCATCATGAAGCACTGATTCTCGGTCTATATATGTGTGTGTGTGTGTGTGTGCGCGCGTATGCGTGTGTGTGTTATATGTGTGTACATTATTATAAATATTCCAGCCAGGAATACCTGTAAACTTTTACTCAGAATTAAGGGACGACAAATATCCCTGTCAGAGTGACTTTTCTGTTTTCAATAATGTCTCTCTTTAGGGAGATTTTATCCCTCTTCGGGTCTTCAATTCTTCGAATGTTTATGCTATTTTGGGGGTATAGGGGCCTGTTCCAAGTGTTCAAGTGATTATAGGTACTGCTATCAATGCCATATTTTTTAGCTCTCTAGCTAGGTTATGGTCTTTATCAAGTTTTTCAATTTCTTTCAATTTCACTCCGTGATCTGCTGGATTGGACGGATCTCAAACTGATCAGCTTGTCTTCGTTTACGACGTCATGGTTCTGCTCTAAGTGCGCCGATCATGATGGAAATAAGTATTTCCTCCATAATCACCAATTCTTCCAATTGGGCTGTTGTTAATGAGGATTCAGTTTCTCTCTTTAAATGTCCTCTGCTCAAATTTCGTCGGCTATTCTTTTTGTTTATCTCTTGAATTCTCCGTGATATTGTAGAAAAAGTTTATACCCCTACGCTAGCTACGGGAACAGCCATCCCTGCCCAGGGTTTACATGTTACAAGTTTGTCTTGTTCCTTGAAGTTTTTTTTTTTTTGCGTCATGTGAAATTAGAGGTGTCACTCACTTCGCAATACACTATTTTACCCATAGCTGTGGAAAAGAGCAGGATTCATGCCTTTCTCTGAGGAATTAGTCCCGGTCTCATGATATCGTGTCCTTTTCATTTTCTGTTTCTTATTTTTTGTGTCCTCTAATCCAACATTTGTCCTCTGGTCGGGTTCACTGCTGTTTCTGGCGCTAATAATCATTTCCTCATTACTCAACCGGATAGAGTTTTGTAACAAAGATGACGCACTTTGTTATTAAAATAATTAGAATTTTTGTTTCCATCTCTTATTAAAACCTGACAACCAAACCTGTCACCAAAACTGTCAGCATAGGTTTCTTCAGTTTTCGAGATGGTTTGGCTGTCTGGATTGCAATGTGTGTACGTATCACGCATGCAGGTAGCACCAATGGGGGAGGAAAATTCAAACATTTACTCTTTATTTCGTCAAGAAAAGACCTTTTTTTTTTTTTTTAAATTCACCCAAAATGGGTTTCAGTAAGGGGCTTCAATTTACAATGTAATTTTGTCCCTCGGTTGGTGCCTGACTGCATTCATGCTTGTTTTTCAGACGTTAATTCAGACATTATTTTTAGTCAAGAGATATAACCTATCCATTGATCAGCCCTGTTTTCAATTTTCAATTGATCAGCCCCAACACGGTATGCTGCCAAAAGACGTGGGTCACGTGACAGTTTTTATTGAATGACTCTCTAGTACTTCATTATTATTATTATTATTATTATTATTATTATTATTATTATTATTATTATTATTATTATTATTATTAGCAGCAGCAGCAGCAGCAGCCAGAGCATCAATTTTCTCATCTTTAATTTCACACTTTTCATATATATTTATTCATTGGAATCGCTCACTTATTTTTTTCTATTTATTATATACCAACCATAAAAATAATTTGCTCGATATCATCCTGTCGGACTTTTCTCCTGACAATGTCGATTTCTTTCCATTCGGAAATCTAATCAGAACGTTTTAGATAAATGCTCAAATGTCACTTTCCAATTCACTGGCCCAACCCCGGCAAAGAGAGAAATTATAAAACGGATATCTTTGAAATAGAAATAAAAAAACAAACCTTCCTTGCTGGGTCTTTGTTGGGATCTTTTGTGGGGGAGGGATATTATCCGTTGATCGAATTTTGCTGATTTATTCTAGAAACTGTTAGCCCAAACTGTCATGAACTTTCAGCCTAGGTTTCTTCAGTTTTCATGTTGGTCAGGCTGGCTATCTATCCATCTATCTATCTATCTATCTATGTGTTGCGCATACAGTCCACACTAATGGAGCTAAAGGGCTGAAAATTTTTATAATTACTGCTTATTATGCCAGGAAAAAAATATTGATTTTCAAAATTCCCCACAATTTTTGGGGGGCGGGGTGGAAGGTTCGATTAACAATGTAATTTAATGCTAAGTCGGTCCATTGGATTGTGTCCAGCTGCTTTCATGTTTGCTTTTTGTTTTTCATACTTTTTAATGATCCAACAAAAAGTGAGAGAAGTAAATTCATTAATCACCGTTTTTCCCATTTCTGTAATTGACCATCCCCAACAACACAACATGCTGCCAAAAGATGTTGCTCGCATGAAGGTTTATATTGAGTGACTGACCGGACCTATATAGATATTTATTAAGATTAGCTTAGTCTGGTACAGGGACACCCGAATGAAATACCCATCGGGTCATTATATTATCCATGATCTGCAAAGCTAGCTTGTTGACCATCACTCCACAGCCTATGCTCTATGTATGAGTTGCGCTTACATGTCGCGTCAATGAGCTTCAGAGCTTAAGATGTTAATATTTACTCCTTATTTCGTCTAGAAATTGATCATCCCAAACACGACATGCTTTATTTCAGTCTATTTTTGATAGCGCTTTAATTGGCTCCCAGGCAAGAGAGCCCAGCTGGGAGAAGATAATCCTTAAGGGTATCTGTGTGATAACGCAGTCTCGGACAAACGGACTTTGAACTTGGTTAGCCTATACAATTGTCCGCACTGCTAACCGCTACGCCACTTGCATCTCCTAGATATTTATGAAATTTAACATAGTCTGCTATAAGGTAAGAATGATAGGGCATCAAGAGAAAATTGATCTCAGTGCACTAGCTATGTTATACTCCGTTGTTGTATGAATTGAGAGTCGTAGATATCAACACTGAAATAGATTCCTATTTTGACGCCAGACTGAGTTATACTTTGTAAATCTTGAATATAATTCATCAAATGTCTGTTCGTCTGTCATCGCATAACTCAAGAACAGCCAGGGCTAAAGCAGCAACATCTTCTGCGATTATTAATGAAACCACGGTACAGTTTTTTTTCAAAAATCTCCACCAGAATAGGTTTTTAGAGTAGGGTTCAATTTACACTGTGATCTAATGCTAAATTAATCCCTTATTTTGTACCTGACTACATTCATGCTTGCCTAAACAGTTATTATAATACTAAAATTAGCGAAATATTTATCATAGCATGACTCAAAGACAACCAGAGCTACAACCACCAAATTTCCAGTGATTACTATTGGGACCCTGGGACAGGTTTTTAGTAATTTGGTTTTTGAAAAAGTTCCTTCCCCCAATAAGGTTTAAATAAGGGATTCAATTTACAATGTAGGTTTGTGCAAGATTGATCCCTTTTTGTGTCCGACAGCGTTCATACTTACTTCAAAACAGAAGTAATCAGCTGAAGATCGGCCCTACGGGCGGCGTTTCCAGCTACTAGGACGCAAAATAAATTAAGACTTGCACATTCTTGACAATGTTTTTCTTTTCTTTTCGAGTGATTAAAAGGGAACAAAAATCAAGCAAAAAAGCCAACGAAAAAAGGAAATCTTTTCCCTTTCGACTTACTAGTGCGTAACTACAGCCGTCATATATAGCCTTCCTCAACGTCCTCTCAGATCTCCTGACCCCCCTCTCTCTCTCTCTCTCTATTTTGAAAAGCATCTTCTCGTAAAGACAGTTGAAGTCAACGTCAAGGTCTGAAGAGTTCAGGGCTGTTTTAATTTATGGATAGTGTGAAACAGTATATATTGGTGTAGGGTTATGATACCGGGTAATGATGTAATCCAGAACATGGAATTGTAGAAGAGCCGGCGCCGTAATCTCTACAGTCTGCAGTGGTGGTGGTGATGGTCGAAACTGTATGGATGGGGTGGTGTATTTCTCTCAATGGGTGAGGAATAGAGAAATGTATACGTCTATTTTGATATATATATAAATAGATATGTGTATGTGTGTGTGTTACATTGTTCATCCACGTTTACACACACACACACACACACACACATATATATGTTGACGCTTGATTAACGACAACAATCAGGGAATGTCTTTTTTTTTCTTTTTTGAATTTAACTTTTCTTGTTTACATACAAGAGAACGTGTGTCTGGATCTACTGAGTGTAAATATTGACTAAATGTGTGTCTTCAAGCGCTTCCGGTCGTGCTTCTAGCTATTACAAGTATTTCCACCAGCATACAGGAAATACTCATAAACAATGCTAGTATGCTAAACAGATTTAATTGTAAAATAAAAAGGTTTCAGATCGATGAAGCCTTCATTATAAAATCAAGAAAAACAAAAGATCTTTGGTTTGGAAACTGACAGCTTTTAAAATAATCAACAACCAATACATACATTTGGCCTAGCGATTAATTTCTCTAGCTCGTCACCCTGTGCTTGACGGTGTGTGCACGTGATAAAGTGTCTATATATTTTGTTATGAATTAAAATGATGTGTTCCATTTACCTTGATTAGTACAGTTACTTCGTTTAAAAACTTTATGCTCGATTCAAAAGTACATTGTTCAAGTTTTATGATAATTCAATGTTTTTCAAGCTTTCATTTCGCCACATTAATTTGTACAACTTCAACTATATTGTATAAGAACCTTGTAATACTCTTGCATTCAAGTCCAATTAGAGAAACATTCCACCAACAATTGTCCAAGGTATATATATATATATATATATATATATATATATATATATATATATATATATATATATATATATATATATATAAGAAAGCTTTACTACTTTAAACACTCAACATTAAAAAAACTTTTTCATTTTTTTGTTTCATGTCAGTCACATCTTTCCCAATATCTGTCAATGTAAATTTATGCAATTTTCTGTGGTGATTTATCACAGTGTGTGAATATTTTCTTGTTGGTATCATCAGTTGTTTACCATGTGACTGTTTCGGTGATTTTAGAAACAAAACAGTCATATTAACATGGTACCCTGACAGTTATGATTTTAATACATTGTTCATGTTATACATATGGTTTGTTATCTTATATAATATATTATCATAATGTATTGCATATGGATGTTATTTTATATTACGCATCATTTATATTTTGAAACAGGGCTTATTTACGTAGGTTACCCAAAAAACGTATTTAACGATGAAGGATCAGCACGTATAACTACAGACGTGACTCACTGTTCGCGTAACTTCTATCGAGTGTTCACCCATCCGAGTATTAAATCTGTTGTGTCCGTTTAAATTTCAGGCTGCATGCAAACCAACGTATGAAATTATCTTTAAAAATACTAATTACACAGAAAAACTTCTTTGTGTTGATTCTCTGCCAGCATATTCAACCGAAGATTTTGACAATTTTTCCACCACATATACATATAAACCTGGCTAACTTGAATAAGCATCTCTCTCTCTCTCTCTCTCTCTCTCTATATATATATATATATATATATATATATATATATATATATATATATATATATATATATATATATATATATATATCATCCTTCTGGTCGCTCCTTCAACCAATCTGATTCCAGATGTATAGCTCAACATGCACTGCATGCTATTAGGGTGTTCCATAGTCTGTACGGGGCCGCTATATATAGAGAGAGGTGGGGATAAACAGTGAGACGAAGAGGCAGAGGGAGAGAGAGAGAAACAGAAACAGTGACTTGGACAATGAGCCTGAGAGAGGAGGAGAGAAAGTCAGAGATAAGTAGATAGATAGATAGATAGATAGAGAGAGAGAGAGAGAGAGAGAGAGAGAGAGAGAGAGAGAGAGAGAGAGAGAGAGATTTAGACCTGGTATTACAGATTTTGCTAATACTCCAATATATTGACTGCTATGAGACATAACATCCTGAAGAGGGATGGGCTCCGTCTTGACATACCTAGGGTGAAAAATCATCTGTCTTGACGGCCCTGCACTAAGTTAGGGAATATGTATACAAACAAGAGATGTGGGAAAATAGTTTTCAGCAAATACTCCAAGTAGGGTAGGACTGAATTTGAAATCGTTGCCTCAGGTTCGAACATCGATTTTAGGCTCCAGAGGGGGGGGGAATATTTACCTCAGCCAACAAATAGATGTTGTTGTTGACAATACCCCTACTTCCTCCCCTCCACCTATCTATCTAAGTGGCATTAATTTCGTTAGACACTTGCAACATTCAATCCGTTCCTTGTTCACGGTTCGATCTCATGTTACAAAATTCGCCGTAATTTGAAGCGCCGGTCAACGAGGATTCAATTTACAAAATCTTTCGCTTCGAGCTGAGAAAAAAAACCGAAATCAAATTCTCAATCCCAACGTTAACCCTTTCCTCGTCTTTTTCTTTATATCTCTTCTCTTTCCTTTGTTCCTCTTTTTTTCTTTCTTCTTCATTGTATTTTTTTCATTTTTTTTACATTCTCTTATATTTTCCCACTACCTTTTTTTATTTCTTGTTTCATTGGTCAAGTTTTCACTTTTAGTTTCCTCTTTCCATTATATTTATCATTCTTTCCTTTTCATTTTATTTCCTTTACTTTCCTTGCTTTCTTTTTCTTTCTTCTAGTTTTTCTTCCCCTTTCTTCTTGATTATTTTCGTCTTCCCTTGTCTCTTTCTCACTCTTCCTTTCTTTCCCATTGTTTTTTCATTGTTTTTTCGCCTTCCTTTTACATTATATTTTTCTTCCTCCCTTATTTCTCTCTTCTTTATAGTATTACCATTCTTTTCCTTTCATTCTTTTTTTCCTTCCTTCGTTCCTTCTTCCCTTCTTTTCTTCCTTTTTTTCTTTCTTTTTTTTTTTTCTTTCTTTCTTGTTGATTGCATTTTCTTCGTTTTTCATTGAGATTTTCTTTGTTTCTTCTCCTCCAATTCACTTATGACTCTGAGCCGTCGATTTCAGTATTCTGATTGTATCAAGTGGGATTTGGAATTTTACGAGAGAAGAGAAAAAAATGGTCGAGGAAATTTGCAACTAACATCTTCAGGATAGATTTTTCTTTTTTTTTTCTTTTGGTTTTGAAGAAAATTTGATGAAGGATTAATCTGGTTAGTCACTCAATAGAATCCGTCATATGACCGACATTTTGACAGCATCTTAGGTTGGGAGTGATCAATGAATTAGTTACTTTTCTCTCCTTATGTTGCATCGCTAAAAAGGCTGAGTCTTCGAAAAAAATAGCAGAAATCTCTACAAAGAAATCGATGAGTAAATGATTTTGCTTTATTCCCAGTTTTATGAAGATTAGTTGTTCCCCGCTCTTCTATTTGAGTCAGATGAAACAAATAATTTGCCGCTAATTACACAGCTTCATAATAATAGTTAGTTTGATGTCATAATTGTACAACTGCTGGTGTGTATTTGTCACTTAAAGGAAGCAAGGATGAATAATTAGAAACAAATCATTTGAAAACAACGCTGGTAAGGAAAATTCAGTCGCTCGGTTGCACAATTATACTCCATCTTATGTGACACATCCCAGATACCGTTAAGTCAAGAACATTCACCTCGACTTTCATTTTTATTTAATAGTCTCGTTCCCTCCTTTGACTACGTAAATTCTTCCCTTGGGGAGATCCCAGTCCGGTTGGGAACCACTTGATTAGACCAAGTGTTTGTGTTATGGGATATCTACCTGTGGGTATTGAACATACAATAATCGACTCAAAAGCATCAAGTTACTCACCGTTTCTACTGTTTTTTTTAACCTATGTCAACATCTATATGTGTGTGGGTATGCGTTATGCAAGTATGTGTGTCTGTGTGTGATTGTATGGCTTCCTATCATCATCAATGCCCACCTGCTGGTGTCTTTAATGTGTATCAGTCGTTTTTAAAAGTACCAATCCACCTCTTACTCCACTATCGGCTCGGCTCAAAGGACACGAACCATCCCTTGCAAACGAAGGCGAGCAAAACACAGAAATGCCAAGGGGTGTCCTTTTTCAATTCGTTTCTTGACCTTACACTCACACACACATATACATATACACATATATACGTATATATCGTCATCACACGTATTATCATCTTTACCTCCTACACTTTTATCGTCATCTTTACCAACTACTCTGGTGCACTGGTGCGTATATGTAAGTATACTCGCATTGTGAGTGTGTATTTTATGAATATGTGATTAAAAATGTGCAACAACACCTATTAATCAATTGAAAATAAGTAGGGTTTCAAATCACTACTGTCGTAGATGCGAAGGCAAAGTTTGAAGGGGTAATTGATATTTTCTATACTTTTTAGACATAATCACTCAGAAAATAATACTTACTACCCAGGAACAAAGGAAAAGTTTTAAAAAGTTGCATAGTGTTATTATCATTATACGAGTTGTTCAGATTTCAATGTAATGTTGACATCTGGGCTCAATAAAGAAAAAAGAATTGCGAGAACATCTCATAACTGAAAAATCGTATCTCCTGTGTCTTGTGGGTGTACTGAGAAGTTAAGCTCATATGTTGATGTAGTCCCGTAAAGGACCATTACATACGATGAACTAAATCTGTCAAAAATTAGTCAGTAATTAAAAAAAATTAAATTAAAAAAATGATAAAAATGTTCCAACTGACCACTGGTTAAAAACCAGAAAACGGGTTCGGTTAGTCATTCAATAGAAACCATCACTTGAGGCGACGGAGATGATCAATTGAACATAGGAAAAATGGGTGATTAATTAAAAAGTCACTTCCCTCGCCCTTTGTTGGGTCGTGATAACTGAAAAAGTTCGAATTGAAACATGAACCCTTCCAAACTCAAACTAGGCGATCAATTTAGCATAAACTTATTGACAAATACACCATCTTCCAATGAACACCTTCAGGGGAAATTGGAAAAAAAGAATTTAAACATAATAAGGAGTAAATGTCTAAATTTTCAGCCCTCTAACTCCATTGGTGCTGCCTGTGCATGTGATAGATACATAGCTAGCTGGTGAGGTCCATTTAAAAACTGAAGAAACCTATTTTGGTGATGACTATGTTGATGTTGATAGCTATGGTTGATGGTTTCTAACGATAAAAATGTTCTAATTAACCATTCGGCAAAAAACAGTGGATTGTTTTCGGAGAGTGTACGCACAAACCAGAAAAAAACCTTTGACAAAAAGCGTATCTTTTTTGCCCCAAATATCGACCACTTGCGATTGTGTTGAAACCGGAAGATCTGTGTACGCTATGAGCTTCACACTTGACTAATTCTCTACATAAATTCATCAACTTGTGTTCATAAATATTTTATGTACCGTGTCTACTTACTAATCTGTACAAAAGACTTTCTCATTTTCATTTTTTTCCTTTCTTTCTCTCTCTCTCTCCCTCTCTCTCTCTCTCTCTTCTAAATTGCTCTTAAATATATACGCAATGACCACTGTTTCGTTTGTTTTCTGAACTACGAATGGCATTCCATCGATAATCGAGAACGTTAACATCCACAAAACAGCCAAATTGCATTGAACACACCGCTTCTCGTACGATCATAGAAGTCAATCAATGTCGAGCCTGGTCAGTACATAGGTGGATGACTGTGCGGGAATATCAGGTGCCGTAAGTTTACCTTGACAGAAAATCCAAAAAGAGGGAGGTTCTTAGATGGAGAATAGGTTTAGCGTAAAGTCTGGACACGAAGGTGGATATGCATAACTTTATTCAATGACGTGTTCAATATTCTCAATTTGCAATGCACAGTTCGATGCAAGATGTCCCGACTTTATGCCTGTCCTGTATTTCCATTATTCCTATACTTCAAACTTGTAACTTCTTGTTTTGGTTGTCACTGATTTCAGAGGCCGAGGAAATATAAGCTTTGCCACATGACATCGTAAGCTTCCCCGGTACAGGATGCAAATTCGAGTTTCTTCGGAAAATAACTATAAATCCTTGCAATTTTAAATTCAAGTCTGAAGAGTATATCGGTTGTTAGCATTATGATGAAGAGAATGAGTCTGAAAGTCAGACCCCAGATGCGTTCGTTTTTTGTGTGTATGCCAGCCAGGACAGTGCTGGCAACTTAAATTTTCGATGCAAAAACTATCCCTGCCAGTTCTTGATAGTACCAAAAGAAATGAAACGTGGAGCAGGAAATGACATAGAGTTGGTTGATGCTTGATAACTAGTAGTATTGAGAAGTGACCGAGAATATCAGACAGTGACGGGGATGAAAAGTAATGCCCGTGATCCTGGCGGATGCTGAGAGAACTTTATGTCTAAATACAAGATGACTGCTGATTCAGTTGATCTTGAACTAACATCATTTATTACCAAAATAAAGAAGAATATAGCTGACGGTTTAAATAGATGAACCACGTTACCTGCCCTGAAATATTAATTTCTTCCACGTTCTCTTCTGATGAAAACTCTGTTGGGTTGACGCACCAATGAATGCGACAAAACCCGCCCCTCGGCTAAATGTATGAAAAAAAGTATGATAATCAATTGCAGAAACGGATAAATACCAACGTCATAGTTATTTCCGCAAGTTTTCAGAAGATACATTTCAATTATTCGGATATCCTTCTTTTTTTTCTTTTTTTCTTTTTTGTTTGTTTTTGCTTTTGTCCATCTCCAGTGCAAGTAGACTAGAGTTAACTTTGTTTTTTCAACGTAACAAGACCAACAAGAACAATCTCCACCTAATTCAGGACAGTAAACTATCTAATTTTAGCCTATCCCGTTCATCATCGTCATACTCAACAGCAACCTTGTAGCGTCCGTCATTGGAAAAAGACTTTCAGTGGGATTCACCAGACATCTCTATCATGGGCGTCGTACAGCAAATACTCTCTGAACTTATCTAGTTCGTTACACAATTTTATATTTTGCAGGCCACAGTTTTGCATATGATATCTGGGTATACACTTTGTGAGTTGTGATGTTTATTGGCTGTCTAACACTCTTGTAACATGACCAGCCCATTGCCATTTGGGTTTTCTAATGGATTCTATGATATCCCTGACCCCTGTTTTTCTCTAATATACTGCGCTCTTTTGTGATCTCCGATGTGATGTTGAAAATGCTTCTCTCTTGTACACGTTGAATGGTTCTCAGTTTGAAGATTAGGTTCCATGTTTCAGCTCCATAGGTGACTATCGGGAGGATACTTTGGTTACAGACCTTTCTTTTCAAAACTGATGGGATTTTTGTTCTTAAAGGTTGGGCTTGGTCAACTGAAAGCTTGCCATTGGAGGGTGATCCTTCGTTTGATTTCTTCCTCTTATTACGTTAATCCAATTCGATGTATAAAATCAACATTTCCCTTCTGTAATTCAATATCAAGCCCAACTAATAGGCGGCTCTATTACTGACTGAGCCAAAATGACTAGTCTTACATATCTACGGAAATATATGTGTCAGAAATGTGCAAGGGCACTTGTGTTTTTTGTTTTATTTTTTTTTTAATTCTAAAAAATAAGTAGTTATATCAAAAGGTATATTTTTATGTATTTTCCCAATTAACATGAATACAATGCAAAAGTTGCAGTAATGGTCTTCAGTCAGGGTAGAAATTTGAGCGGATATGCACCCTACAGCAGCCAGGCTTGTTAAGATAACCTCAAGCATGATATATCTTCAGCCTTCACAGGTGGATGTTGAATACATTGGTGCTTAGTGACTGAACATCAACTGAAAATAAACATAAATGAATAAGAAAACGTTTGTCAAATGAACAATATTTTACATACATGCAGACACACACAAACATATATATATATAGTGACATCCGCAGACAGCTGTTTCAATGTATTACATCTCTTCAATGTGGCTACAGTCATTCCATTATCCCATCCAGTACCGTGAGACAGAATTGAAAACTTCACTTCAGTCCCGTAGGCTGATACTCTACTACTGGACAACGGAACTGGACAGGCAGTATGGCTGAATTTAAGTTTTATATTTGAACACAGAAATCCCTCACCCACCAGAGTATTCAATTCAATTAGAAGAGCATTATATATATATATATATATATATATATATATATATATATATATATATATATATATATATATATATATATATATATATATATATATATATATATATATATATATATATATATATATATATATGCATATGCATGCTCCAGTATACGTATGTATATATGTTTGATAAAGGAGAGTATAATGGATAAGAATACATACGTCATTCGTAGAAGAGCAGAGGGTACCGAGTGCGAAACCCTCGTGCTGAACTAATGAGCGGTGCCACGTCTAAACATTGAATTATACATCTATCTGAAGATGGGATTTCAGAAAAATTTTGTTGAATACAGAAAAATAATACAGACTAGACCCCTTTTCAACTTTGAAAAAAACCAAGATTTCGTTTTGTCGAAGGGGGTTTGTAGCGACTCCTCGATTTAGCTTAAAGAGACAATGTATTCATCTTTTTCAGTTCGCTTTGCGCCCCTACAATTGCTGCCAAATACAAAAAAGTCATGAAAGATTAGTCAACTTCACCGAGTTAGAAATCATGAATTAAAAATATCAGCAAAGGTTACTAAAGTCGATCTGGCTGGCCATGTATGTATCGCGGATACAATGGAGCTAGAGGGCAGAAGATTTGAATATTTACTCCGTATTATGTCTGGGGAAAAACGATTTTTATCGTTATTTTAATTTGCTTCAAAATAGGTTTTTAGTGAGGGGGTCAAATTGCAATGTAAGTTTATGCTAAATTGGCCCCTTTGTGTCTGGCAGCATTCAGGGTTGTTATTTGAAAAATTTGACCTTCTTAGTAAACGATGCCCAACGAGAGTTGAGGGAAGTAACCTATTCATTGAGCACCCCTTTTTCCACTTATTTGATTAATCATCCCCGACATAGCATACAGCCCAAAGACGTTTTCACATGAGGGACTAAGAACACCAGTAATTTTTGTTGTTTGTTAGTTTTCTTAGTCAGGTCATTGGATTTTAATTAAAATGAATACAAATGTTTCGTGTACTATAAAATCATTTATAGTACAGGAGTAATTTCTACGGCCTGATCGGATAATAGCTAATCCAAATCCATGGAAAGTTTAAAACGATTTAAAAGAGTTGTGGTAAAATACGAGAAACAACAAAAAGCACCTTGAGGTGAAACAGAGATATGATTTACAACAAGTAAAAACTACCCTAATCAATAAATAACCCAAAACTCTAACCTGAATTATTTAATTATACATCGCCAACTTTTGCTCATCATCGTTTCTCGTATTTTACAAGGATCTGATTGTAAATGTTCGGATTCTTTTTCGATTTAAGTTTATGGCAGTATTGGTGTCTTCAACTGGGATTGTTTTATTCAATTATTGGTGTGGGATCTGGATGGGTTTTTGAAAAAGAATAGAAATCAGTCGATGAGGGAAATGGTGTTGTGATTGCAGGGTCAGTCACGCCATGTTTGTAACCAACGCTATGGGCTGTGCCGTGGGGTAAAGGCCGGGGTAAGAGCGAGGCGTGGCACTGGCTATGGGTCAGAAGCGCAGCGAAGTAGACGGAGTGCAAAGTCCAGTGAGTATTTCAAGACACTCGCTGCCTTTTCGTTGATTTCTCGAATCACCGTCCCATCACCCATGTCACCACCACTCCCGACTCCTGACTCAGCAATCCCCTCACCTTCTATTCACGCCTACCCGATTCTATACCCGCTGAGCAGGGCAGCATGCAAACCGTATCGAAATAACATCAAATTAACAAACAACTTCCGGCGAAGAGTGGCACGCATGCGTGGTTTTTGGCGCGAATCTTCTCTCTACCGGGATCTTTGCTTTGTCACTGTTACGCACACATTGACGACTCGAAAGTGTTGTGGTATGGATGGCAGGTTGGGGGTTTTGTGGCGGGATAAGACAGCGAAGTGATGGAGTGATGGAAAAGATGAAGGTTTTGACGTCGATAACAATGAATAAACTATGATTTTTAATGAAAACACCCAAAATACAAAATGTTAAAAAAGGTCATTCAAATTATCAACTCTCCGGATAATTTGAAATTACAATTAAAACATAACAAGTAAAAAACGATGATAGAGAATTCATTTTTCTTCATATTTTTAATAGTGTATTTAAGAGCAAAATGTCTTCTGCATAAATCTTTTTTTCAATTTCACTATAAGATCCCTAATAATGTGAAATAGATAGATAGGTCTTGTTAGTCACTCACTAGAAACCAACGTCTTTTGGCAGCATGCAGTGGCTGGGAAATCAGAATAGAATTAGACAAAGGGGTGGTCAATGAAAAAGTTACTTCTCTGGCTTTTTGTTTGGCAGTGATCACTGAGAAAAGTTTCACCCTTCACAAAAAGTGGACACAAACTAAGGGATGGATTCAGCATAAATTTACATTGCAAACTAAGCCACCCCTGTCGAAGATGTTTTTTTAGACATAGTGAAGAGTGAATGTTTAAGTTTTCAGCCCTTCAGCTCCATGGGTGCGGCCTGTACGTGTGATAGTTATCTATGCATGCATACCAAGCCAGACCGTCGAACAAACTTGCAACCTGAAGAAACCTATGGTGACAGTTTTGGTGACCTCAGATGGTTTTGTATAGACTGAAAGATAGAAAGAAACTGGAAACTATAAATGGCTTGCCAATTTAGGTTCCTGAATACCAATTTACTACTGGCATTGCTCATCGTATTATATACAAAACGCACTGTGTATCCATTCAACTACATAATAATATAGTAATATCCTAATTTTTCTGTTTGTTTGATCATTTATTTATTTGTTTGCGCTCAAATGGAAAGATCTTATTTCTTGATTTACCTTCCTATTATGACATATCAATAAAAAAAAATCATGTAATATAAACTCTCAAGACTTCATGTCTGATCATCACACATTAAAACATCTTGAGACGAGTTGAGACTTTGAAAAAAAATTAGAATCAAGATGCTTGAAATATTCAAATTGAATCACCTAATAGAATACATGAATAACTCCGTCATTTTTATGGGTATATTCTAGCATACGTATTGCGCGTGTGTGTGTATGAAACAATGACGTAAGATATTTTAAACAATCAATTAGACAAAAACTGTTACCCAGCAACAGCATTTTAAAAATCCAAACAACAATAAAATGCAAATAACAATAAAATGCGAGTAACACTTTTCATTGAGCGCACAGATACTTTACTTTGATCCATATTTACTCACTCCTCCATGACAGTTATATGTGATATGAGTCGGTTTAATGTAGGGTTCCGTATACGATAAGTTCCCGCAAATAGTGTTGCGAAGGCGTCAGAGAAAGCCCAACCTTTCCCTTTTTAGTGATAATGGGAATGTGCAGCCCCGGCGCTTAATGATCCTCGGAGGCCGAGGGGTTTTTTTCTGATGCCACAGGACAAACCCTAGACCTCTTGCGTTTAACAATACCGAGCCCCAGTAGGCCATCATAAGCCACGGTACTGCAATGAATGTACTGCAGGTAGATACTACACTCTAATCATATTTACTTAACTTACTACGAGAGCAAAATATGACATAAGGTCGTTTTAAATGCAGGGTTCCACGGAGAAAATCACCGTATGATAATTTGATCCTAGTCAAGGAGTACTGATACTCTGATCTCAAGAAGAAGTGCCGATCCATAGGTAAATGATCGCTTCTGTCGGGTGCAGTGCTAATATGTTTCGAATACTCATTGTATCTAAGAACGAGTATGAAGCGTCATATTATCAACCTTGGACACCGTTCGATCTTTTTTGGAAATTGATCAACTGATAAACACTTCAGAATGACGTTTATACAGACTAAGCCCATGTTGGCGCAGTTCGTTATAGTGCGGGTTGCTAAATAACACAGGTGGACAGTGAACCTCCAAATATCAATTTAGCTCCGATATAGATAGAGTTCGCTACAAAATAGCTAAGTTTATCACAGCTTGGTTATAACGCAGTTTTATCTTTCTTGGACTCCGCTTTATAGCGGGGACGACTGTATTTCCATCGTCAGTGGCACGGCAACACGCAGGGCGAACTTAATGTCTTTCAATTTCTTCCGAACAATTATTCTACAAGTTCATATCTTCGCAGCACCAATCCACTACCCGGTTCCGGACTTACTGTAAGTAAATCAACCGGATGTCCACCCTTTTCCCGCAGCCGTTTTAACCCTGAAATAACATCCTTGGCAAACGTTACACGCCTTCCGTTCGGTAATGGCTTCAAGAACCTATTTTCTCAATGTCTGAAGTTAAAATATTAATAGAACAAGGTGGAACTATGAAAAGGACAAACTCAAAAATGGACATTGTTGAAAGAGCGCATGGATTTCGGAAAGTCTATGCGTGCTGCGACTCATCGAATCCGAAAAGGTTCCGCTTTGGGGATTCTTAACTAAAGTGCACTCTTGAATATGTACTTCCGGTGGTCATGAGGATCGCACACTACCAAACATCGATTCAGACATCAGCAAATGGTTTCACACGTAATGCAAGAATAAAGAGTAAGTGATGACGGGGCCTTGCGATGAGATCTTTCTGAGTCGCTCTGTTGAGGTTTCGAATTCAGATATCGACTGCAAGAAAAAAAAAGATTTATATGGACTTATATAAGAGCAATCAATGATTATGCATTTATATTGTGATGTCATTGCTCCATTGAGATCATGGTTTGTCGTTTATAAACAGCATTACGAAACCAAGGTCTTTTGGCAGCGTGCCATGTTGGGGGCGATCGATCAAAAAAAATTTGGATCAGGGATGATCAATGATTGAGTTAATCATCTTGTCTTCTGTTTGGTTACTAAAAAAATTTCAAATATAAAAAAAATACAAGCGGGCAAAAAACTGGTGATCACTTCAGCACAAACTCAAAGTGTAAATTATATTCCCCACTAAGAACCTATTTTGGGTGGCAATTTTTAATAAACAAAAAAAACTTCTTGCTAATCATGATAGTGAATGTTCAATATTCCAACGTTCTCATACCATTGGAGTGACCTATACAGGTGATAAAAGCATACATTACAGTCCGACTTAAAAACTGAAGAAACCTGTTTTGATAGTTTGGGTGACAGTTTTAGTTCACGGTTTCTTTTATATATATATATATACCTTCCTATTATGACATATCAATAAAAAAAAATCATGTAATATAAACTCTCAAGACTTCATGTCTGATCCATAAGATCATGTCTCTTCCATAAGAATAGAGCACTCTGGTGGATGAGGGATTTCTGTGTAAACAAATATATCGCTTAAATTTAGCCTTACTGACTGTCAAGTTCCGTAGTCCAGAGGTAGGATATCGGGTCTGAAGTGAAGGTTTCAATTCTGCCACACGGTACTGGATGGGATAATGGAAAGTCTATAGCCACGCTGAAGAGATGTAATACATCGAAACAGCTGTCTGTGGATGACACAATAATATATATATATATATGTGTGTGTGTGTGTGTGTGTATGTGTGTGTGTAATGTCTATGTAGATAGAGAAATCTCTATATCAAATCCTATGTATTCAAAAATGTATGTGTTACAACCTTCTACTGATCATTGCAGCTTGTTTGTCCACTAATTCGGATCATCACATTCTGTCATTTCGAACGCCTTTCGAAAAAGAATCTCAAATATTCAAAAATCAATCCAGATTAGAACAAAATCCAAAAATATGCCACAGGGTCTTCCGGTAGAAAGATCTAACCGAAGTGGAAAATTAAGTGGCGAATATTTTAACCCGAGAGGAATTTAAGTGAAAATGCCAAATTCAATTTCCAACAACAAAACTCGCCATAATCTCTGATAAAAAAATGAGAGATGCTAAAAAAGAAACAATTATATATATATATATATATATTTATATATATATATATACATCGATTCATATAAAATTCATAAAATATATACGTAAACACATTTGTAATTTGTATTTTTTGATTCATTGAATCCATTAAGCATATAATATATAATTCAAAAGCAAAATTTATTCTCAAAAATAAGCAAAAATTGAAGGAAAAAATAGGAAAAGTGACTTAAAGAAAAAGAAATAGAGGTTTGGTCGAGGGATAGTGTGTGCGTGTGCGCTAACGTATGTGCAAATGTTTATTTGCATTCGTGCATTTTGTGTGTAGATTGTGTGCCAGTGTATTTTTGGTCGTATTCTAATGAATGCGGTGGAGAGAGAGAGAGAGAGAGAGAGAGAGAGAGGGGATGAAGAGAGGGATATATTGAAAGAGGGGGAAAGTTGAAGGAAGGAATGATATATAGTGGAAAGGAGAAAAGATTGAAAGAGTAAAGGAGAAGAGTAAGGGAGAATCTGAAGAGGAAGAAAAATTGAAAAAGGAAGAGAGTGAAGAGAAGGAAAGATCGGAAAGACCGAGAGGAAAAAGTGTCAATAAAAGACATTTACACAAAGGAAAAATTAGAGTGAGAGAATTAGAGACTGTCAACTAAAGCTGTCAGCATCGACATGGGTTTCCTCAGTTTTTTAGCTGGTCTGGCTGTACGTGTGCGTGTTTCATGTGTACAGACTTCAACAATAAAGCTAGAAGGCTAAAAAATTAAACTTATGCTCCTCATTATGTCTAGAAGAAAAGTTTATCTTTTAGGGTCTTTTTAACCCTAACCCAATGGATTTCAGCAGTGGTTTCAATTTACATAGTATGTTTATGCTAAATGGGTCCTCTAATTTGTGCCCGGCAGCGTTCACTCTTTTCTTTTCTTTTTATTGAAAATTTGGTCTAGTTTAGCGATCAAAATCCAATAAGAGGTGAGAGACGTATCTTATTCATTGATCATCTTTTTTTTCCAATCATTTAATTGATCATCCCAACACAGCATGCTACCAATTGACGTTAGTCACATGACGTTTTTTATTGAGTGACTAACCAGACCTGCCTCTCTTTTTTTCAAAATGGTGGATGCAGGGGAACAAGCAAAGTACAAAGTAACTAATTTGTCGGCAGAACGGGTAATAAAGTCAACCGATTGATCTTTGCGTGGAAAAAGGCGGGAACGACTAAACGGACATTAAAATCAAATTTCATTCAATTTCAATTGCTTTTGTACAAAGATGGCGTATTTTTTTGATCGTTAATGCGATACCTGCGCAGGCACACACATGCGCACATACACCACCCGATAGATATGAGCACATACAAACACAACAGACACATCGGCGCGGACACATAAAAATATGTGTCAGAACATAGGGGAACCAGTGTGATAGATAAGCGCACACAATCAATCATTAAAACACTATTACATATGTACCGAGCGCCTACTACAGAGCAATGGGGCAATCTAATCTTGCAAGCTGTGGTTACTCTTGTGATTTCGATCCTCTCTAGGTGACACACTATTGCAGTCCCGTGTCAGACGAGATAAGCAAAATAAGTTTCACGCCTGTAATAGAGCCATGCTCACTGAGCTTCTCTAGCAAACCGTTCTTGGAAGCTTTTTATCTCTGGATAGCCTTATGATAAGATTGATAAATATCTGAATTAGACGCCTGTTGTAGGGTTATGTTTGGAAAGGTAGAAGTGGAATTAGTTCATCCCTTACTGAATACTGTGACCATGTACCGGACAGAACAAATAGGGCGCTTGCTATAGAGTGACGAACAGCAACCGAATTTTGCAGACTTTACTCTGCGCCAAGTGACCGACCAGTTAGACCCAGGGAAACACATCGACCAAAATCTTGTCTTAAAGACACTGAAGATGATAATACCAGTCTGATAATGCATTGAATGATCACTAAAGAACAATAAACAATTTGCGTAAGGATTTCGAAACACAATGTTCAAGACCTACAGACCAAAACAATCAAAATGGGGATCTTAGTTTGAATAATTAACGAAGTAATGATAATACTTCATTCCAGACCTTCAGACAACATTAAAATCTCTTAATTGAAAAACGATGAGAAGTCTCGGCTTCATAAGAGCACATGTTTGGCAACTCTAAATAGAATCATTTTACTTTTTATTTGTGTGAATAATTAATTTAATCACGATGTTATGGTAGGACTCAAATCTAAAATTAAAGAAATCAAAATTTTGAAAAATGTATTTAAAAAGAACTCATTGATTATTATTCTCTAGTTTGATTTATTAAAGTTTTCAATTTTTTTTGTATGAATTTTCTTGCTTGTTTGCCAGCACGTTGATTTTAATATCGATTCACTCCTAAAAATAAACGAGAAAAACAATCTAGAATAAACATTAACGGCAGAGCGAATGGCAACACAAAGCCATGGTCCATATTTCAAAGTTGGCCTTTCATGAAATGAAAATATTGTTAGTGCCAAATTGATAACAGAAAAGAAAAGGTGGAGTAGCAGACAGAAGGGGGAGGATCATATAGACGAATATTTTTAAAGATCAAGTTTTATAAAAAAAAATTGAAAGAGAAAATTATTTAAATTCTTTTCCCCTTTATCTTTTGATTTTCAATGTTTAGGTCTTGTTTTTCACCCCTCTTTTTCCTTTCTTCTTTTTCCTTCCTTCTTTCTGTTTTTTTTTTTTTTTCGCCTTTCTTTCCTTCTTTCTTCCTTTCTTCCTTTCCTTCTTTCTTTCTTTCTTTCTTTCTTTCTTCCTCATTTTCTTTTTCCTTTCTTGTCTTCAGTTTTTATTCCCTGATCGAGCCCTTCACTCTGACCCACTTTTACCAACATCTGTTCATCGATTCATCCTCAAGCCATAAACGGTTTACATCTATCTATTGGTAACCGTCAATCGAAACTGTCACAAAACAGTCAACATAGGTTTCTTCAGTTCTTAAGTTAGACAAGTTGGCTGGCTGGCTGTCTGACTGGCTGTCTGACTGAGTGGCTATGTATGAATTGAGCGTAAAGACCACACCAATGGAGCAAGAGAGCTGAATATTTAAACATTTAACCATAAACAGTTGTTGGTGTGTTTTTTTTTTAATTCACTCCCTGAGTAATTGATTGGTGGTGGGTTCAATTTACAATGTATGTTTATTTTCTAAATTGGTTCCTTAGTTCATGTCCGGCAGCATTCATGCATCTCCTTTGGAAAATTTGGACATTTTAGTAATCACTGCCCAGTAGAAGGTGGGAGAAGTAACTTATCCATAGGTCATCCTTTTTTTTCAATTTTTGATAATTGATCACCCTCAACACAGCATACTGCCAAAGGATATTGGTCACAAAACAGTTTCTATTGAGTGACTATCAAGACCTATCTCTGTTCTTATCCCCTCCCTCTCTCTCTCTCTCTCTCTCTCTCTGTCTCTCTCTCTCTCAATCTATCTGTCTATCTATCTATTACCTGGCTTTGCGAAAGAATATCCAGGAGAGTTTTCCCATGTCTTTACAGGTGCGAAGGTGGAAAAACAGGGGCAAGGTCCATACGTAGGTCGTGTATATGAGTACACCCCCACCCTCTCTCTCTCTCTCTCTCTCTCTCTTTCTCTCTCTCTGATTCAACTTTCTCTTCAATCCTCTTTGTGAAATCATTACTTCTCTTTATAATATGAGGAGGAAGTTTCGAAAGTGTTGATTCAGATGGCCCAAACTCTTTCCTTGAGAAACACATTTGAAATCAATAAACCATTGCCTTTATTGAAGACTCCCGGGATTTTTTTTTCATGCAATATTGATATAATAGTAAATTTGGCAAATAAGATTTGCAATACTTGAAACAAATATTGCGAATCAGGGAAGTCAAATGCTGACATAGCGAAAATACCGTATTTCACCCTTCGCAATTTTCTCCGATAATATTGGGCAAAGAGCAACCATTGCCATTGACATTTAAAAAAAATATATATGTGTGTTTGTGTTTATGTCTTTGTGTGTTCAAGTGCTCCTGGCCATACCGTTTTGTCAACAAATTTTCATCAATACTCCACTAAACCCTTTCAGAATATTTTTATTTCCCTTATTTGGGTCCTCATTTTAATGGATTTATTAATAACATCTAGATTTTAGAAGATTCTGGATGTTGTTTTTTTAACTCTATTATAAATGTTTTCCCGTTGGAAACACCAATGATGTCATAAATAGAATTTATTCTGACCATATTTATTCTTCAATTGATTTTTTCAACAAATTTGTTTCAATTATTGACTATTATGGCGAGTCCAGGTGCGTATTATCCATGGAAACATAATCCGTATGCACATATATATACATAAATTTATAAACGGGATAATACATTTTTCGTTTTAAGTTGAAGTTTATTCAGGGACTCGGATTATCGATGAAAACAGATTATAAATTGGAAAATACGGTATTTCTCACCTCAAGAATCTTTGTTGGAAGCTGAATAGTTTTAAGAACCGGTTTTCCTACAATCCAAAAGTTAGAGCCTTATTCTCAAAGCTTTTGGAAAGCTGAAATGACGTAAGGCTGGGAAGCAATTACCATTGATTTACATTGGAAAAATCTTCAAGTGTCCCCAATTGTGATGGTATTTTAGGTTAACATGGTGGTCAGTACAAGAGACTGGTGTGTAGGATAGCGAGGTGTCAGTATTTACTAGGCTTGGTTTAGTCTGGCACATAGGGCCAGAAATATTGTGTTGATTGTGTTGAATTCATATTTCTAATAGGGATGAACTACCTGCCCCGAAAATCAGCATTTACATCAATCCACGTTTGTTTTTTAGCTACATGTGCAAGAGTGAACGTGTGTCTAGTGCGTTTGATCTTTCCCCTAAAGTTAAATAATGAGGGTTTTAGAAGTCAGACATTTTTGTACGAAATTCTCTTACAGATTAGAAGATACATTTGGATGACTTTCCTACTGCTGCAACAGGCCTATGGGGTGGATTGACGGGGCCATACGCAAATTCCACAAGTGGTACTGGCGTTTCAAAACGGGAAGAACATCTACCAAAGACTATGCTAAATCTGGGCAACGTTTGTTATTGACGGACAGAGATCACATTGAAAAAAATGCGTGATCTGGGTCAGACCATTTTAGAGATCACTGCCCAACAAAAGGTGCGAGAAGCAACTTGTTCATTGATCATTCCTTTTTCCAATTTTTCGATTGATCACAGCCAACCCGTCATGCTTCCAAGAGATATTGGTCACGTGACGGTTTCTATTGAGGGACTGATCAGACCTGTATCACTCGAAGTGAATGTTCTTCACCTTTATGCCGCAAATTGTACAAGAACAAAGTTGTTTCTCGTCTGAATTTTATGAGACAAAGTCTTTAACGACAACATTCCAGAACGTAACTGACAACTAAAGAAGAATGGAGGATACAAAGCCGAAACGTTGTGAAAAAATCCAACGAAAATTAGTCCGAACCAGCCATAAAGGAGAATTATTAGATGTATGCTAAGGTTCTCAGAGCTTTCTTTTAAAAAACTTGAGACTGGATGGATAAATGGCATCCCTTCTATCTCTCAATAGACTGTCCCATTCAGGTTGCATGCCTGGGAGAAATGTATGGAGATCTTTCGATGACCAATCGTCAGAATGCTCCTCTGGGCCTCGCTGATGTAGTCCAGAGCAAAGCAGTGAGCGATACGTCTGGCATCAGCTTGGCCGCAGGAGTTGTTAAAAGGACGTAAAATTGAGTGTCAAACCAGCTTTAAAGGGATCCGTTCCTCGGTTTCAAAATCAGAGTTGTCTTTCTTCTAGACTGGTCGCCTCCCAAAGGCTAGAGGACCAAATCTACCCTACAAAATCATCCATAGCTAAAATGAAACCGGATTGTGGAAATTTATAGCTGTGAGTACGCTTCAAGCAGGGAATAATTGTCGCATACAAATGTCTTCTTTAATATGTTTCGTAACATAAAGATATACGTCTAAAAATCATATGAATGTATGTATATTTATGTAGTTGTCACTGAGGAAAACAAGGGTTAAAATAATTAACCCAATGAACCCTATCAAATTTGAGATATGAGGGAATGCTAGAGGAAATAACGTAGCCATTGTGAAAAGGGGTGACTTTGAGAGAAATTCCTCCAGAGAATGTGGGTAGGGGTAGAAGGATAGAAAAGTGATGCCCCCTCTCTCTTTCTCTCTCTCTCTCTCTCTCTCTCTCTATATATATATATATATATATATATACATATATATATATATATATATATCATTGAAAGTAGAACAAAAAATCAAAGAGAAAGAAAGAGAGAGAGAGAGAAAGAAAAAAGTGAGAAAGAGAAAACGAGAGAGATGATGCAAGGGAGAGAAAGCGAGGAAGAGAAAGCAAGATATGATAGAAAGGGATAAGCCTTTCACATCTACTTCGACTGAAAATGATTACTGCAAGTTTTGTATTGTTTATATAATAAATGAAGAATAACAAAAAATACATATTTTTTAGTATTCATCAGTATTCTCTTGCATATCTGTAAGATGATTTTTCTTAGATATAGATGACTTGTTAGCATGGCCCAGTCGGCAACTTTGGTATTGTGCATATATCAAATGAATTACCATAATTTTTCGTTGCAAGACTTGTCAGATAGGCTCAGTCGGCTAGAAAGCTGTCTACCGATAGGGAAATTTTAATTTTATTCATAGGTTTGGTTTAAAGTGACGGGACAGACAAACAGTGGAGAAATTATTCCCCTAAATTAGGTGAGGATTGTCCTTGTTGTCGTTCTCGTTATGGCGAACAAAGAAAGTCAACTCTCACCTCCGATTTGGACTGGAGTTTGACTAAAGTGAGAGAGGGTGGGGGAGAGAGAGAGAGAAGAATTCCTTTTGGGGTCTTATATGGAATAAGGTTCACAAATATCCAAACTGATAAGATGTTAAAAGCTTTTTGTAAATGATCATCTATATATTGAAGGTCGAAGAATGAAACGACCAAAGGATTTTGTCAACTTTAAAGTTGGAGACAAGAGATTATCCAAACAAAAGTTAGTATTTCAGTTTGTGTTTAACGATGAGTGGGGAAGAACTGTTTGCATGAAAAATAAAAAGTTTGAAACTTGACTTGCATTCGTTTCAGTCACCTGGAAAAACTAAAATATACTAGCAGATGTATATGTACATATATCGATAGATACATATGACAAGACTTGGATAGATATGAACAAACAGACATCGACTAACAAATATATTATGTGAACAGAATGAGACAGGTATGAACGGAGATTTGGACAAAATTTCTTCAGTCACACACTAAAAACCGTCACGTGACCAATATCTTTTGACAGCATGCCGTGTAAGGGTGATAGATGAACAAAAATTATTTCTCTCGTCTTTTGTTGGGTCTAGGTCTCTAAAAAAGATCAAGCGAGAAAGCTGCCAGACACAAATAGTGGGACCGATTCATCATAAACCAACATTGTAAATTGAAGCCACTCCAAAAACTTATTTGTGGGGAGAATTTTCATAAAGATGCAAAATCCGTTTTTTTAGACATGATAAAGAATAAATGCTCAAAATTTCAGCCCCGAGCTCCATTGGTACCGCCTGTAGGCGCGAGACATACAGATTCACTCGGAAACTGAAGAAACGTATTGGCAGTTTGGGTTGACAATTTCTAATAGCAAGATACACACATACATATCAACAAACTGAGATAGATAGATAGATAGATAGATAAAACTGTGCATATTGAAATTGATGGATATGAACCGACATATATCAGATCAGAAAAGAAAGTAGATTTCTCTTGTTAAGCCCTTCACCCTCTCTCTTCGAGAGTCGTTTTTCCGAAGTCTTCGCTGTCGTCTTCCGTCTCTGTGGCCCAGTCCCAGCCCCTCGGGTGCTCGACCTCGATTCATGCTCACGTCGTCGCTATTATTTGAGCGGTCGTCATTGTCATCGTCGTGACAGTGGCGGTAATGACGACGTTCGAGGTGAGTGCGAGAGAGAAAGAGAGAGAGCAGAGGGGGGGGGATAATTGTGACTGTGAGGGTAAAGCCCATCCGTTGGCCGCTGCTGTTGTCGTTGCTGCTGATGTTGATGCTTCAGAGGTCGGCCATCATTGCTGGTCGGATAATCCGTGGGTTTTAGCGCAGGGAACGGAGCACGTGTCATGCGTAGAGGATGAGAAGCGAGTGATGGTCCGCACCCATGACCGCCATCTTGTGAAGCGAGATGTCACAAGCGGTCCTTCCCCCCACACAGAAGATGGTCGTAGGCAATATCAAAATGCAAATGGCAAGACTGAAACCTTGCCGAGCGAATTGATCCAGGCACTCAAGCTTAATGCTTCGGGGCCAGTACGTATAGACATTAACATGGATAGACGTATACGCCAGCACAAGACCATACGCATGCAAGCACATACATACACACACATGCATACACAAAACATACGCACACAAAACACAAACACAGCTACATATGTAAAGTAACCCATACATAATGATTCAGACGTACATAAGCTCAATCACAGACTCATATAAATAAATACACAAACACACACACACACACACATATATATATATATATATTTATATATATGTTCACAAATCTCAAAAACAGACACATAAACTACTTTTTCATCTTTTTCATCCACCTTCCAAAAATAGCAGAAGAGACGCCAGGCTTTGTTCAGGCAATTGAACTTCTTTATTTCGTTGTATTCATGATGAATAAGGTTGTAGAATGGATCGGCCTGCACGTTGTGGTAACCACTCCAACAACATAAGGACTTCAATAGTCATCGTGATTTAGATGCGTATGCATGCACACGCGTTTGCACTTAGATACACACACACACACACACACACATGCGCGCACACACACACACACACACACACACACATATATATATATAATGAATACAGAAAATAAGTTTTCATCTTTTTCTTTCGCCTTAACGTGGTAAAATAACCTCAATCCAAGAAAATATGACATCATTTCCAGAAAAATCCGTGCTTTGTTTGGATAATTGTACTCCATTGTGTTGTATTATTCATATGTGAAGGAGGTTGTTGGATAGATCGCCTGAAACATTGGGATAGCAAGATCAGCAGTATAAAAAAGTTCAATGGTCAAAAAGATCTAGTTGTTTCTTAACGACTCTTCTGAAAGTTATTAGGAACATAGCAAAAAAATATGTTTAAAAATACAGTATTTAGTCATAAGAAATTTCTAATAGTAATAATACATCTTTCTTATTTGCATATTCTGTCGAGATGACAAAAGGAGGTCAAGATATGTAAATCTGCAGCGTACACCACGGATTTAAAACCCTTGCTTTACATTATTTAGGGTCAGACTTAGAGCACATCCAGTACTTATCATCTCCCTTGCCTTCTGAAACTCTAGGGATGAATAATGATTAAAACTGCAGAGATTTGTGAGAAAAATGCATGGAATCTTGGTTTACAACAATAAGATTCCAATAAAAAGCTTTTTTGATCTTGAAGCGCCGTGAAACTAAATTCTAACCCATTGCCAATCTCTGCTCTATTTTCTCAGCACCTTATAAGTTTATGGATTAACGCCACCGAAAATGCAATCAGCAAAACGAGTTCAAACTCCGGTTGGAGCAGTTAGCATTCTGTTTGCACTGATGACATTTGGAAAGGCATGGATTGGGTTATTTCCACGGAACATGGTTCGATAGTTTATAATGCAAACGAATTTGGCATTCATGTTTTCAATAACTATTCACTTATAAAATGAAGATTTCTTTTCGATTTCCTGTTGTGTCCCTAAGTTAATCGCTTTAGACAGCATTTTATGGTAAAGCAACACTAGAATAAACTTGTCCTTTTTCGATATCAAGTTTCGATAGCCAATGTATATAAAGTTAATTGATAACAACTAATTTTTCCTTTTCAATAACTGTGTCTCTACGAACAAGGCTATTTGAAATCACTTCAAATAAACTGATGATATTGAAAATATCTCGTTTTGTCAGATGGCCTATTCTCAGTTACCGACAAGAGGATCGTGACAAAATTATTTCTGAAGATCCGAGATTGCCAATTTTCAGTATGCAGTAGAGTTTTCTCCAGCTTTGTTTTTTTTTTTTGTTTTTTTTTTTAAACAGCGTTAAGATTTCAATAGCTTCAACGTGAGTACAGGTAAAACAGAAAGTACTTCGACTATTCTTATTAAATCGTTCAGGCCTGAGTTTCTCAGGGCTACAAAGCAAGGGCATAATGATTGGACAAGTTTTTGCATTTTCTAAGAAACCCTTGGAAGTGTACATCATTTTGAAGGTGGTGAGATATGGATTTCAATCATGCAAAAACAATACGAATATGATAGTCATGTGACCTCATCAAGCATTCAAAATGACCGCCATTTTGAATATGTCCATGAAATGTAAAGTGCACCTGCGAAAGCCCCCGACATGAATGAGTTGAGGAATCTGTTCTTAATATTTTCATCTATCTATCTATCTATCTATCTATCTCAGTCTATTCATTATCTCAGCGTTTATTCATTTGTATCTATCCATCTAATGCAGTTTGTTCATACTTCTCTATCTATCTACGTATGCATATATCAATTCATCTTTCTGTCTGTCTTAGTCTGTAGCAGAATTTTGCAGCGGAAACTAGTTTTTGCGGAAAAAAGACGAAAAGATTTATAGCATTGGGGGGGGGAACGATGCCATCGATATACCGTGTTTTGGGAAAAAAGGATTTAATTTAAAAAAATTTTTTTTTTTCAAATCAAATTCTAGATTTGAATTTATCTTATAACAACTTCATAATGTTATGTGAAGGTTTCAAACGGAAAAAAGTGGTTTTTCATGCTACGATTTTTGGTGTCTTTTTCTCAAGTTGAAAACATAGACTTATCGCGTTTTGGAACCAAGCTCTTCGTCTATCTACTTGTTTCAATCTGTTCATATCTATTTTACATATTATGTCCCAAGATCGATCCTAGCCTGTCACTATCTAGCTAGCTATCCCTACGTGTTGGTATCTATTTCAGTCTCTTCATACTTGCTCGCCTATCTATCACATGACACATTCCTTACTTTCTCTATGTTCCTTAATTTCTTTCTCATGTCTACATTACCTGGACCAACTCGCCGATCTTCTCCCTTCCAACTGCTCCCATCGTCCGTCAATGGTCAGCAATCGGGGGTCGGAGATGAGAAAGAAAGAGGGAAGAAGCTGAAAGCAAAAGAAAATCTTCCTTCATCCCATCAGTAAGTGGTCAGATTAGCAATTCCCGCCATTACCTCCGTTTTCCCGCCCTTTGGTTTTCCTCTTCCCGTCAAGATTTCTTCTTCTCCCTCCATTTTCGCTCGGTTCCGCCCCGCCCGTTCTCTTCTCTTGCCACCTGACCCGATCGGTCGTCATCGGAAATTCGTCTAACCAGGGGGATTTACGCACCTTAATTGCAACACGGTGTAGATAATTTCGGTTAATACCAGTCTCCGAGGCGGATACATGACAACACAATCTCATTTTCGACAGGCATAACCGATGGTTAGGTTAAGCCACTGGACAGGGCCGTTGGGTGCGATGACTTTCCGCAACCGTCCAATAGGGGGAGGGATTTGACGAAAATCCACTCCAAACCGCAGCATCTTGACTTTACACAATGGCCGCCGACATTAGACAATATGTCGAAAATTCAAGGAGCAATATCGGGGCCTTCAAGAATGAATCAGTGTACAATTCATTCATCCTGTTTTCATTCATAGCTTTTTCCCTTTTTTTCTTTAATTTCTTCCATTTATATTTTTCTTTCTTTTCATCTTCCTTTTCGTTTTTCTTCATCTTTATTCTTCTTCTTCATTTCATCGTTATTCATTTTCAATCATGATTATTCGTTTCCTTTCTCTCTTTCGTTTTTTTCTCTCCTTCTCTGCTTCCAACATTTCTCTTCCTTCTCTTTCTATCAACGATTTTTCATCTCGTTTTCCTTTCCCCTCATTTCATCAATTCTTTTCTTATTCTCGCCTGAATTCATGAAGAGTGATATTTTTTTTCAAACTACCATTATTATCTTGGCCTATTGCTATCTGTCCATATCTCTTGACAAATACATGGATCAACATTTTTCCAAGTTCAAATTCGAAAAGATACACGCAAACACACACCGGAGAGAAACCCTACTTTTGCCTAGTATGTGGATAAGAATTTTCATAGAATTCATGTTTTAAAAAAAAAACGCTTGCTAACAGACACTGGGGAGAAATTATTGTCAAATCGCAGTCCATTTCTGGAGTCGACTTTAATTCTATACCGTAGCAAGAGCAATAAAAGGAAGCAATCCCTCCTTTATTTAAGGGAGAAAATACTTTGTCGTTTGTCTGTTCAGCTATTTTAAACCAAACCAATAAATTAGATTTGCATTTATTTGGCGTGATTTGAAATCATGATTAAATGATAAATAGGCTATTCGCTTACCGACTAGGCCAAACTGACAAGTTTTCATATCTTCAAGAAAATGTTGTTAGACATGCACAAGGGCTTATTTCATTCTAATAAACATTTATACAAAAATATTTTTATTCTAATGAATAAATACATTCATACTAAAAAATAAAGAATGTATTTTTTAGATTTTTATTTGTATATAGAGTACTAAAATTTTCAGACTGTACCAGTTCTAAAATACACATGAAAAAAAGAAACCTCTACTTTTCCGGTTGAGCGTTGATCTGAAAAATAAACCGACTGAAAAATATTCGTTGAGAAAGTGACAGAAAAATATAATGATATTGGTCTAAAAATATTGGATTAAATTGCTCCATCTTAGAAATTCCAGTTATTAGACAAAGGGCTGACTTGATAGCGAAAATAGTGCAAAGGATAGATATCAACAATGGTTTGTTGGAAAATAAAGATTGAAATTCCACTTGACTCCCGATAGCTCTATTATCAAGCTTATGTGTTCCAATACAGAGCTTAATTTATTCTTCCTGTTTTTATTCAGAACCCTTTTCCCTTCTGTTCTTTGAAGACTGGGAATAAGCTATTTTATTTTATCAATTTTTATTTACTTATTCAAGTATCCTACTTTAATAAAAAATAAATATTCATCTAGGTCATCGCATCCCTCCGGGGAACCCCCTGGAGAGTTGCTAAAAACCTTCGTTATCAGGCAGTTCGCCACTAATATATATATATATGTATATATATATATATATATATATATATATATATATATATATATATATATATATATATATATATAATTTGAACTATAGGAAGTGAGACAGACTCAGGAGTGAAAGTGTATGGAAACTTTATTAATCCGTAAATGTTTTCATTGATGGTCTAAACATATTTTAGCGGGTATTCCCATCCCGTGTGCTCTGTGTGTGTGTGTGTGTGTAATGGTTATAACTTTACTACGGAACATAAGTCCACCATCAGAAGCTTTGCTTTGTGAGCAAAAAATGTGCTCCCATCTGCTAGGGTCATCCTGTTGTGTGGGACTAAGTTCAGTATGTGATGTTAGCGGCAGTAGTATGTCTTGGAGAGAACATAGGGTGTCAGGGTAGAAGGGAAGTGATTTGGTGTTTGATAGTGTGGGTAGGTTAGGGATAGTATAGATGGAGGGGTGATGAGGTTGAGGAACTTCATATGTATTAACCTTACAGGTCATTGAAAACATGTTGGCTCTGATTTGTACAAGTTAAATGTCCTACAAAGGTTTTAGTTGTTATGGGTCTGAGTGACTGTGAAATTTCCAAGATTAGATAAACCTGAGAGAGGGTAGAGTGTGGATGGGAAGTTATTATTAGTGGAAGGATTATGATTTAGAGATCTGTGTGATTAAGGTTGTTAAATTTGGTGTTAAGTCCATTTGGGGAGAGAGATTCGAGTTTGTTGATCCACATGTCTTCATGTCTTTCTGGAATTTTAGTCATATCAGTGGGAGTATTTTTTCTATCTTTTCAATGATTGTGAAAGTAGCGTCTGTGTGCAAATGTGTAGTTCTATGGGAAGTGGACTGGGATGGTTTTATGATTTGATTCTTTACCTGTAGTTGTTAAGTCTAATGTTAAATTGCCACTCAGACTTGCTTAGGTATTGTAAATTGCATCTATTATATTATAGGGGGTATATAATGTTTTTGCTACGATAGTCAGTGCTATAGTATATGTAGAAACTCTCTTCAGTAGTACTGCTAGTGAAGGTGTTGGTGTACTCGAGGTGGTTACAACATAGACTATTTCTTTTGTCGCATGGTTTACAGATAGTGGGTTTAGAGATATTGTTGTGTGGGACTTTATCATTCATTATACTGTTACTGCTAATCATGTCCTTGATGTATTGGGGGCTGCGGTAAGCAGATCTGTGAATATTTCTCTGAGATCTCTACATATATTTATATATAAAGAGAATGTGTATATATAGAAAGAGAGGGAGGGAGAGAGAGTAT
Source organism: Thysanoteuthis rhombus (assembly GCA_963457665.1). Classification (NCBI taxonomy): domain Eukaryota; kingdom Metazoa; phylum Mollusca; class Cephalopoda; order Oegopsida; family Thysanoteuthidae; genus Thysanoteuthis; species Thysanoteuthis major. The sequence continues at coordinate 36,544,728 of OY735226.1, read as the reverse complement.
ATATATATATATATATATATATATATATATATATATATATATATATATATATTCCATATGTTGTATGTTCCTATGTTTTATTCCATGAACTTTTTTCATCAATCCCGTTTTTTTTCGTGTTTTTTTTTTTACAATATGTCATTTTTAAACCTTTTTTTTTTTTTTGCAAGCTGCGAAATTACTGGCAACGTTTGTGATTGCAAATGACCATGTTCATGTATTTTAGTTCTAAAAGGAAAAGGCGTCCATGTCAGTTCTCTCTCTCTCTCTCTCTCTCTCTCTCTCTCTCTTTCTCGCTGTTAATCATTCCTTTGCTTTCTTCGTTAAGACCTGTCTATGTCTCTCTCTCTCTCTTTCTCTTTGCACGCCACCTCATACATTTTCTTCTCTAATATTGATCAATTTACCAAAGATTTGCTCCTATTTTCCCAACTTCGTCTCGTCAAAATCTGCTGAAACTTTTTTTCTTATAACTAAGTTATTTCTTCCTATCTTTTCCCCGCTTACTGTGCTTACCGCTTATCCATTTATTTTTCTTTCTTTTTTTCTTCTAGCCCAATCTGCGTTGTTTGTGGATCATTTCAAGGGTGAGATCCACATCTTACGTCAGATGAAGTCTTGCTAATTCCAGACTATATTGTTTGTGGGTCATTTTCAAAACTGGACACTGCAATCTTTTCCTATGCCTGAATACAGACTTCCTAATTTTATGTCTGAAAGTCTCTCTGTGAACTTTAAGCTCTGCTTCTGGTTTCAGGCGAGCGAAGGACTGGTTGAAGCTTTGCTGCAGTTCTCTGATAACTGCCATCTTATCACTATCTGATACCTTCTTGGGTCTTATCGCCTCTGCTTTTGGTTCCATAACTATCTTGGTAACACACAAAATATTTCCTATATATCTGGCTTTGATTACTTAGCTCAGGCCTCGCACATTGTGATAGACCCTGATTCTGATGTCCAACAACACTACCATGTTCAGCGCCGGACAGTTTTGGTCATTCACCCATTCTGTGTAGACTTGACACTGTTTTAAACCACAAAAGTAACTGATGAATTTGAATATAACATCAGTTGTCAACGAGTTTGAAATTTTGTCTCAATGGAAATTACAAATCATTAAAGTTCCATGAAAAATACTCAACTCATGATCATATTTTACATATGATAAGATATATAAGATAACCAATCTGATAATCCTGAAAGGTAATGATTTCTTTCCAGATAATAACTTATTCCAACACTTAATCTCAGTGTCATTTCGATCCTTGCAATTTTTATCTTTATCTTTCTATTGCTGTGTTCCTCAGCCTTCTTCAGCACAATAAGCTAGAAAGACTGCGTTGCGTCAATCTTCCAAGACTGGCAAACGACATACCGTGTATTACAAAACTTTAAACTCAAGTGAACATTTTGAATAATTTTATTATTTGCCGGTGATAAATTCATTACTGTTCTTTGTTCTGTAGTTTGGTTATTTACAAAGACTGTCCGATAGCAAAGAATTTAGCAGTGATCATGATGTAAGTAATTTTAACGGAATTTTAATCAATAAAAAGTTTATACTCAATCACTCCTGACGTGATACAAAGGGGTACTGGTTCAATTTATTGTTTCCTTTTCATTTCAACAAACAGCGTTAATTCTATACAATAAGCGAATGAAACCAAAATTGTCCTATTAGAACGTGGCATGATTATCGAACTTCGATATCAGCAGGTATCACGGTGAGCAATAGATGAGTGAATTAATTGAAGTGATTGTGAAGGGTCTATCAAAATATAGAAAGTTATGAAACCAACAACTGAGGTATTATACCCAAGAAGATTCCAATGGTGATGAGAGGACAGTTATCAGAGCGCTGCAGCTAATCCCCGACGAATCCATGGCTCGTTTGGAGACAGGAACAGACATTCAAGTTTACAAAAAGTTCACCTGAAGAATAATTAAAAAGCCAGGATTCAGGCACAGAAAAATGCAGTTTCCAGCATTAAAAATGATCCACAAACAATATAACTGGAATTTGCAATACTTCACTTGGAAAGGCGAGGCTTCGTCTTTATAGACGAGAAAAATTCCAACCTTGATGTTTCAGGGTGGCATCCAGTATTATTCTCATGGTCAACGATTACCAAAGGAAACCTTTAATAAATCATGGTGATGGAGATGGTGGGCTCATAGTTTGAGGTTCTGTAGGATATGTTGGATGGAACTTTAGTAGCCCAAGGTGTTCGAATCAACAGCTGACGGTTCACATTTCAATAACATAATACTCATATTCTCGGTGGAAGAGTTGTGCAGCAATATTCCTCAAGAGCAAGGATTAAATTTTTGGTCTGACCAGCCAACAGTCCACATTTCAACTTTACCGAAAACGTGGGGGGGGGGTTGACGTGGAAGTTTTTTGATGGTTCTTGGGCAATGTAATCTGGTGTAGGAACTCAGAACTGCTATCTTAGTTGCTTGTAATGGAGTGCCTGATGAATTCATCCACCGTTTGTTTCAGATCGGCTTCTCAATTAATTACCAGTAATGTTTTTGCAAAAAATATTAACAATAAAATGAAATAGACAGTGGGTTTGAAATTTCGCAATACTTGTAAATTGATTGATTGACATCTCTAATCTAAATAATTAATTGAACTCTTTTTCAAAACATTTTTCTTAAGGATCTATGTGTATAACTCCGGATCAAGTCAAATGCACGTACGATTCATTTAAAAGATTGCAACAATGAAGTAATACGAACTTTTCTCATATGAATTTGAAATTTTCCCCTGAGTTTCAAATTTTGTGGTGCATTAATTTGTTTTGTATAAAAGTTTAGACAGAAAAAGAAAGAGGAATTTCTTCCTTTGTTAAGATCTATAATTTCCTTTTCTTTCTTCTACTTTTTTCCTTCCTTTCTCCAAAGATTGCTCTGAATTTTTACAATCCTCATTCATTGACTTTCTGCTATATGCTCACACTCTTCTCTTCACTCTTTCAATCCATTCTATCTAAATCTTTAAACTTCTTTCTCGCATTCTTTTACTTTTTCTTTCTCCAACCATCTTTCCCTTTCTTTCTCGCACACTCGTTTTCCCACATTCTTTTCCCCTTTATTTCTTTCAGTTTGTCATCTAAAATGACTCTCTTTCTTTTTCTCTTTCTGTTTCTTCGCTAATCCTGTTTTTCAAAAATTCTTTCTTCCTCTCTTTTTTTCTTAAAATATGCATATTTCTTCCTCTCCGTTCTTCATTCTCTTTCTCCAATTCTTTCTCTCTTTTTTCTATCTAACCAGTAAATATTATCTCTATTACACCCTTCCATTCTTCATTCTGTACTCTTGTCTCTTCCAATTCTTCGTCTCTAGCTTTTCCAAAACCAATCAGTTTTCTCTCTCCTCCCCCCCCCTCTCTCTCTCTCTCTCTCTCTCTCTCTCTCTCTCCGGTTCTCTTTCTCACCATCTCCCACTCACATATCCACCTGCAGACTCTTTATTTGTCTCCTGAACCAATCAGCTTGCTTTCCCTCCCCACTGAATTCGTTCTTCATTCACTACTCCTTGTCTTCTCATTTCAATTCTTCTCTCTTTCTCTCTGGCATACACCATCTAACCCCTTACTCCGTTCTTCATTCTATTCTCCTTCTCTTTTCCCTCTCCCCTTTTTTTCTCTCTAAACAATCAGCTTTCTTATTCTATCCTCCCACTTCCTTCTTTATTCTCCACCCTTTCTCTTCCTCTTTCCAATTCTTCTTCTCTTTTGTCTTTCAAACCCTAAATTTTCTTCCTCTGCATCCCCTCGCTCCATTCTTCATTCTGTGCTCTTTCTTTTTCCAATTCTCCCTCTTTTTTTCTTCTAAACGAGTAGGCTTACTTTCTGTATCCTTCCTCTTTATTCTTCATTCTCTACTCCATTTCCTTCTTCTATTCCCGATTCTCTTTCCTTCCCTCCTCAATACCCCCCCCCCCCGATTACTCGGGCGATAATAGCCGGGATTAGAACTATCAAGTAGTTATCTGCACAAGTTTAAGAACGCAAATGGCAATCTGTATGGATTAGACGCGGGAGATTTGATTGCGAAACGGGAAGGATGATTGTGGGTGACTGAGGAGATGGCAGTGGGCTGTGGCCAGGGTTGGTGAGGTCAGGGCCTCTGAGAAGAATTTTAGAAGGCGGTGCAGAGTTGTTTTCGTCACCCACACACATACTGTACTGCTACCCTCGTCATTTAGCCATCTTTTTTTCATTTGCTGTAACCCTATTATCACGTTATACTATATTCACTCGCTAGTGAACGATAGTCAACTCAGAAGTATCGATACACAGCTCTATGCAAGGAACTCTCGGACCCCTTGGGGCCCAGGGGTAATGCATCGACCCAACCCCCAATCAGAAGCCCTGGGCGAGGTCCAGTTCCAGTCATTCTTCAGATGCTATGTGATTCTGTCAGACAGAGAATGAAAAAGAAAACCCTGTTCGTGTGGGGGGAAACATGTATTTACTGAAATTCTTTGAATCAAGAAAAGGATCTAATGAAGGTTTGGACGATTATGTTGCGTAAATCATCGTAATCAGAACGTCCCACCTGCATAGCAGGTTTGAAAATCAGAATTTGAATTCATTATTTTTCTTGGGCTCGAACGCCTACTACCATGAAAAACGGAACTCAATTAACAACGACCTTTTTACTCGCGCTACCACGGCGAGCAAGATGTGACATAACGTAGGATGGAGCACCCTTGGAAATAGTTCGAGCTGACGCAACCGAGGTCACGAAGGCATCGGAACTAGCCCGACCAGTTCCTCTCAGTGCGATGGGACAGCAGCGCCCCGAGGCGAACTTGCTGGGCCAAATAATAACGGGGTAACCCAAGGACGAGTCCAAAGGTTCCCAATGGGCTTAGCTATGCACAGCCTCAGTGTCCCCTCATTGGCTAACGCATTGCACCTTCATACTCGGTCTTGATGCTCATCCATCACACAATCTCCAGCCCATTTGGCTAGCAAGCGTCAGTACCGGTGCCTCGGGCAATACGATAGAACAGATACTACACTTTAATCCAAACCAAAAGTCCAGTAAAAAATGGGTTGGGCTGAATAAGCATGTGTTTACTCTCTCTCTCCAACCAGAGCAAAATGTTCTGAGTTTTTCTTTGCATATATACATATCTACTAAACCTCCAAATTTTCATTTTCTCCCATCCTAATGGTTGGGTTATGTGAATTAGGGAGATTACGGTGCGCTAATCCTCTAAGTGGGGAGAGACTGCCTACCAGTTTTGAAATTGGCATCAGAAATCCTGAATTCGAACATCCTGCACCGCCATCGGTAATTATTCCGACCACGGGGCATAAATCTTAAGGCGGACTTTGGCGCAGGATTACATCCGCGGGTAGCTAGTGAGGATCGAACTCAGTAACAATGGTATGCAAGGAAATCTGAATAATTGCTGCGCTACGACAAACGTCTTTTTCTGTGTTAACATATTTATGCATAATGTCTCTTGAATACCGCTCCTATTTTTTTTTAAATGTAACTCTTTCATGAATTGGATTTTTTTGAAAATAATATCATTACTGAATTGTGAAAGGGAAGTATCGAGATTGGAAGTTATCTCTCATGAGTGAACATTCAATATTTCATATGAATTAGAGAGTTAAAGCTACCAGAGCTTCGGATGTGTGTATATATTTATGTGTATGTGTTTGATAGTGCATATTTATGTGATTGTGTGTGTGTGGTAGTGCATGTGCAAATTTACAGCTCTGTAATTCGATTTCAGATCGCATACACGTTTGATTTAACGAGTCGGTTTACGAACCGCTAAATTATGGTTCAAGTCGTGGTTTGAAAACCCTATCGGCAGATCCACAAACTAATGATGGCAAAATCAAAACATACCAGACAATAAAAGTTGCCAGGCCATAGGACACTGGGTTAGAGAGGTTCAACCTGTGTTTAACCAAAAAACATGATGATTGTTGCTATGTGGCTTGTAAGTTAGATAGATGTCAGAAATGAATTTTTTTTAGAAATTCATTCCCCGATGTTTTATTAGTAACCGTCAAGCAAAACTGTCACTAAAACTATCAACATAGCATTCTTCGGTTTTCAAATGTATCTGGTCTTCCGTCTGGCTATGTGTGTGTCATGGATACAGGCCACAACAATGGTGCTTCAGACTGAAAACTAAAACATTTACTCCTTATTACGTCTAAAAAAAACTTTTTCAATCTTCTTCCTCCCTCAGAAAATAGGTTAATAGTCGGGGGTCAATTTAGAATGGAACTGTATGCTTCCTTTGGTTTATGTCTGGCAGCTTTCGTGCTCGTCTGTTGAAAAATTCGGACTATTTTAGATAAAACTACCCAATAAGAGGCGAGATATGTAGGATATTCATTGATCATCCCTTCTACTAATTTTCCAGTAATCCAGCATACTGTTAAATGGCGTTGGCCACGTGGCGGTTTCTATTGAATGACTAATCATACCTCCTTTCTTTCTATTTTGGTTCAAATTCTGAAATTTCATCTCGTAACGAACTTTCTTCTCGCTAATCACATATCTCATGATTTTCCAGTCTCTTCCTGCCTTCCTTTGCAGAAGATCTAACCCAGTGATATTTAACGTGGGGTGCACGCCCCACTCGGGGCGAGTTAGATATATCGGGGACAATTTAGAATTTCGGGAGTTAGTGAAGAGCACTAAACGTTGCGTGGCTCAAAACTGAGTTATCTTAAGGCCCAACAGATTAACTCCTAATTTTTCAATACTATTAATTCCTAATAATACAGTACTATTGATTCCTAATTATACAATACTATCAATTTCTAATCATGCAATACGATTAACTCTTAATAATACAACACTATCGATTCCTTTTCATACAATACCATCAAACTCTAATAATACAATACTATCTATTCTTAATTATGCAATACGATTAACTCCTAATAATACAACACCATCGTTTTCTAATTACACAATACTATTAAACCCTAGTAATGCAATACTATCAATTCCCAATTATACAATACGATTAACTCCTAATAATATAACTCTATCATATCCTAATTATACAATTCTATCAAACCTTAATAATACAATACTATCAATTCCTAAATATACAATACGATTAACTCCTAATATTACAATACAATCAATACCTAATTACAAATACTAACAATTCTCTATTATACTATAGATTCCCTAGTAACAAATGCTAAACTGATTAACTTTGTGAGCTTTACAAGCGATGCTTCTATAGTGAAGGGGCGTAATCTCCACACTTTTTCCTATCCTCCTGACTGACACTCTTCTTCACCCCACTTCAATTTCTTTCCTCATCCCAGAAAACCATTCACACAATCCGTCTTGGCATTGACAAAATTGGACTTGTATTAATGCATATTGCGTTGAGATACACAAGATCATGATGATAAGAAAGACTGTCCTCTTCACCAACCATCTGTAAAGTGAAAAGAATTTGTTGATGAGGTCATGCCAACGCAGTACTTCCTCGCCACGGTTCCTCATCAAGAGAACTAACGTATTTCATTATGTATAATCTGCCACCATATATATTACCCAGCCTCCTGACTGAGCTTCAATTACTGACTGAGATAGTTGCATATTTCCTATTGGTCCCTTACCATGTTTACCTGGTCGAACTCAATCTTGCGTACCAGCCACAAAAGTAGGAGCTATATGACTGAAATTTCACCCATTTACATATTAAGTCGACAAAAACGGCTTTTATTTGTGGGATCACTATCCAATGTAGGTCCCTGATAAATTGGTTCCTAGTGTGTGTCCGGATGTCTTGTTTTTTTTGTTGTTTTTTTGTTGTTTTTTTTTTGTTGAAAATGCAGACTTTTTAGTTATTGCTGTCTAACAAAAGATGAGATTCATTGATCACCTCTTCTTCCAATCACCCCCAACATGGCATGCTGTTGGTCACGTGACATTTTCTATCAGATGACTAACCAGACCTATTATTATGATAATTATTATTATCATTATTATTATTATTATTATTAGTAGTAGTAGTAGTAGTAGTAGTAGTCGAATAGCGGCTGTAATGGTTTACACATTTGTAATTTGTCCACTTCTAAATCCACTTTCCTCGGATTCTTTTCACTTTTCTAACTTTTGTTGCTCTGCCAAACCCTCCCTTTCACTCGTTTTTTTTTTCTTTCGTTTTGCTTTTCGGAGATATGAATCAGTTTCACCAGAGGCGTACACACCCCTCTTCATCACCCTCGGGTCGACGCTTTTTCACCGATTTTGATCCTTGTCAGATTCGAAACTCTCCCAAAGGCATTTTTTATTGTCTTTCATTGTTTTTTCTTTCTCTTTTTTCACCTGGTCGATGTTGTTAAATGTTTCTGGTGATCATTGTTCCCTGAGGCAAAGAGGGCGGAGATGGGTTTGGGTGACCCACCAAGGAACCAAGTTTATCTGCTTCGACGATAACTATAACTGGTAACCATTGCTGAGGCTCCGTTGCTTGAAAAGGCTCGGAAAATGACTAAAACACTCATACGCACACGGAAATATGTATAGACACAAATACATACGCACCGTCATATATACACAGGAGCACTCATAAAATGGTTGAACAAATTTAGGTGAAATACTTTTTTATATGCCTTCATTGATCCTTTCGAATGCACATCTCGCAGACCAATTCAGCGGGTCGATCCTCATACTAGGCGCCCATTGAAGTCATCTTCTGTCTGACCTGACTCACTCTTGTCTTCTGCTTCCATTTCTCTTCAGACTGTTCTCTCTCTCCATATTTACAACTCAAATAGAATGGAGGAAATGAGGGTAAGAAGATCGTGTTGCCTAAACCCTTTAAAGAGGCAGGTCTTGCTTTTATTGGAAATCGACATTCAAAATAATGGTTCTTATCTCGACTCGTACATAGACAACTCGGGTAGGAGGAAAGGCAATTGTACGTTTTGTCTCTTGCCGGTTTCTTTTTTAATTTCCTCTTCATTGTCTGTGTTTTGCCTTCTCCTTAATTGAACAATTGAATCCAGCAAAGGTGGCGAAGGATTCTATTCTTTTGAAACAGTTCGTGTGTTTGTGTGTTTATGTGCTCCAGCGATCCTGACCATACGGTTGTACCTATTAACTTTAAAAAATGGCATTCATAGACATCTTGAATCCAGAAAATCCAGGGTTTTTTTGTTTTTTGTTTTTTGGTCTCTGTTTATAAATAAGATTTATTTGGACCATATTTATTCTTTGGGGGAATTTTTTTTTTTTTTTACATGACTTCAAATTTTGACGCCGCAGTTGTTCAATTATTAACTGTGAAGGCAATTCTCTCTTTCTCATTCTGACTCTTTTTTTCGACATCGTCTTCTTTCTCTTCGGTTTTTCTTCCTTTGTGCTTCACTTTTGTACTTCCCTCCACTTTCGTACTTCCCTTCACTTTCGTACTTCCCTTCACTTTCGTACTTCCCTTCACTTTCGTACCTCCCTTCACTTTTGTACGTCCCTTCACCTTTGTACTTCCCTTCACTTTCGTACTCCCTTTCACTTTTGTGCCTCCCTTCCCTTTCGTACTTCCCTTCAATTTTGTACGTCCCTTCACCTTTGTATTTCCCTTCACTTTTGTACGTCCCTTCACCTTTGTACTTCCCTTCAATTTCGTGATTCCCTTCATTTTTGTACTTCCCTTCACTTTCGTACTTCCCTTCACTTTTGTACCTCCCTTCCCTTTATTACTCCCCTTCACTTTTGTACTTCCTTTCACTTTCGTACTTCCCTTCACTTTCGTACTTTCCTTCACTTTCGATCACCTCTTTCTATACCTCTTTCCCTGCCCCAAACCAATCCATTCTTTATACCTCAACCTTACTTTTTCCTTTTCCTTCCAATGTCCCTCTCACTCTCTTTTTAAACATTCGTCTTTCCTTCCCTTTCTTTCTTTCCCTTTCCTCTCTTTTTCCATTTCTATTCTTTATTTTCTCTCTTTTATCTTCAATCTTTTTTCATCCCTCACTTTTCTATTCTTTCTCTCTCCCCCTCACACTCCCTCTTTATCGTTATCTTTCCTTGATTTTTACTACAAGTTTTTCAGTTGAATGAACAGGTTATTTTTTAGATGCGTTTGCATCTGTAGCAGTGATTTTTGTCACTGTCCGACATACCAAAACATGAGTTACGTCCCTTGCTCAGTGTTGCTGTTTTTCTCCTGAAAGTAGTTAGGTTTTTGTAGGCGTGTAAATGTCAGAAAATACTATTTAGATGATTTTTGATAAGATGAGTAAATTTTTATTTAATGTATAATGATAAAATAAGTGATATTTTCAGAATATTAATGATGTATTGAAATAAATGTTGATGATTATAGTCACATTTGATTTATTAATAATTTGTATTACATTTCCTCGATTTTAGATATATAACTGGAAAATGTTGATGTTTTTAGTTGTTTTAAGATGCTTTGACTCAAATTTACAAGTAATCTTGAAAAAGGGATTTACAACACTGTCGTTGCTAGATCTTCACTCGAGAAAAAAAATGGCACGAGGGTCTGAATCTCTGGCTAGTCTGTTAGTGGTGATCCCTTTTTCTTTTTCTTTTTTTTTTTTTGCCTTTTTCCCTTTTTCTTTCTTTCTATCTTTGTTTTTTCTTTCCTTTTTTGTTCTCTCTATCCTTCACTTTTTTCTTTCTTCTTGCATACTTTTTTCTCCACACTTTCTTTCTCTTTGCTTTTTTCTTTGTTTTTCCTCTTTTTCTTATCTACTTTCGTTCTTTCTCATCATTTATTCATTTATTTATTAATTTCTTTTCTTTTTCTTTCGATTTTCTTTCTATTCTTTTATTTTCCTTTCTATCTTTTTTTTTTTTTTGCTTATTTTCTTCATGATTTCCTTGTTCCCTTTTTCTCTGATTCTCCCCATTTCTTATTTGTCTTTCTTTTTTTCCTTCATTCTTTTTTTCTACTTTTCTCAAGCCTGTTCTTTCTTTCTTTTTTTTCCTCCCTTATTTCTTTCTCCAGTCTTTTCTTCTTTTTTCTTTTCATTCTTTCTCTAATTATTTATTTATTTTTACTTCTCTTTCTTTTTTCTTTCTTCCAATCCAATTCCTTCAAACTTCCAATCGACTTTTATCGCCTTTACAGAATTCCACCCCAGTCAATCGAATGACTTCAGCATTCTGATCTTGTCTTGCAAAATGACAACTAAAAAGAAACCCGTGGGGCTAAAAACTAGGATATTTGGGGATGGTGAATTGATGAGGTCGATGATCCTGACGGTGTCACTTCTCTATTTGTCTGGAGAAATTAAAGGTTGAGAAATAGCATCGACCAATTTTATTCACAGAACAACCACCATGTTGGATTTGTTACTCCTGGGGAAATAGTCTTATGCGCATGCGTAAGTGCTATTGGGCATGAGCTTTGGTTAGCGTCACTTGCGTTCGAACCCCAAGCCTGGCTACGACAGCTCCAGCAAACCCAGACAAGCGTATAACAATGCCCTGGTATATTTATTTTACTTGAGAATACTTCCAAGATAATTTTTTAACAGATAAAGGGGGAGATTCAAACCGACGGCTCGATTAGAGATAGCATATTTGCCTGCGTCGAAGAAGCCTCACTACCGAAAACTAATACACGATCTGATTGGCTGGAATTTGTGAAAAGGGGGGAAGAGAAAAGGGCTAAAATGAAAACGAGACTGCAACGTTCCCATCTCTCATTTTATTGTTACTTCGTAATGATTACAAATCCTTCGATGATGAGCGAGAAGAAACTATCAGGAATCAATCGTGCAGTCCTGATAAGCAGCGAAGAATTTTTGTCTTTATTGATTTCTGTTTCGGGTGTTTTTAGAAACTGTCAACCTAAACTGTCACCAAAACTGTCAATATGGGTTTCTTCAGTTTTCGAGTTAGTCAGGCTGGCTATGAATGCATCACTGAGAATTTTCGCATTTACTCCTTCTTATGTCTAAAAACATGTTTTTTTCAAATCCTTCCCACAATAGTTTTTTCTTTAGAAGAGGTTCACTTTATAATGTAAGTTTATGCTTAATTGCCCTCTTGGTTGTGCCTGACATTGTTCATGCTGCTTCTGGAAAATTTGTTTTTTTCTAGTGATCACCGCCCAATAAATGGTGATAGAAGTGAATTATCAATCTCTCACATAATTTCCCAATTTTTAATCGATCACCCCCTTGGTCACGTGACGGTCTCTATTGATTGACTCATCAGGCCTGTATCTAGACAAATTTATCACACGGTTATTGTTTCGTATCCAGATGCGTCTTTGAGGCTTAGCTTAGTTGGGTTAAACACTGGGTATATTGTAAGACTAATTTCGGAACAGCATACTAAGGGTCGAATAACGTAACGATAACAAAATAAATGAGAGAAAACGAGTCAAAATATTCAGTTGATACCAAGGATGCGTGCTTAAAATGAACATATCCACAGTCAGCCTTGAACTAAATTAAAGATTATTTCCCTTATTCAACAAACAGAAAAAAACAACCTAAATTCCTATACTAACTTTTTACGTTTTACAGATTCACCTTACACGAGGTTTTAAACGGTGCACAATCAAAATAGATAAACAACTTATTTCCATAAAAAGCATCAACATTTCGCCCAATACCCCACTCGGTGTTAAAAACAACGCACAAATAAAAAAACAATTGAACAATTCAATTTATTCATCGCAATAACAATATGGTTTTTATCACAAGAGGGAAATAATCCTCAGTTCATTTTTAAGGCTAATAGGACTTATCACCAAATATTCGTAGCTGTGAAAATACTTAATCTAAAAATCTTTAAAGCATTGTAAGTACCCAAGTAATTAACAAACTGTCGAACTGATGAGAACAGAACTGATTGATAATAACTTCGGTAAACGAATTGGTGAAGGTGCCATACAGGAAGTAGTTTCAGGGCTGAAGATGTGACTGCTAAAAAACAAAAAAAAAGTTACCATTAAAAAGATTTTTTCAATTGTCAATACATTTGTAACAATAAAAAATACTTTTTTCACACCTAGTCAATGTATTTTTGGCCATTTGCCATCCAGGGTTGGCATCATATGGTCCACCGGGGTGGCACAGATGGGTTAGAAGAGTAACCCAAGAGTATAGCAATCAGTGAATCCCAGTTCTGAGTCACGGGAAAAAACAAGGAGCAATGAAGTAGAAACCTGAACAATCTGGTCTTCAGTTTGAACCGAAACAATATATTGGAAAAGTTCTCGTTTTTTGTTTAATGAGTTTGAATTTTTGGATTTCTGAAATTTGGGGAAAATATACGAATATGGAATAGGGAAGTTTAAGGATAAGTATATAACTCTGCTTGGCCATTTTTAATCAAAGTATCTTCTCGCTAAAACTAATTTTCCTCTTTTTGACAAATACATTCATTTTCAAGATGTCAGATCAAAATGTAAAATGAGATTCAAGAGTAACCTTCTCTGACAATGATGGAGAGTTGGATAGTCATGCCACTAGAGTAGATGCTGAGCTGGCAGTGGAGGTCTGGCACCTCTTCATGAAGAGTACTCGACAATACAGCTGCTTCAGCAGACTAAGATCTGGTCGCAGACCCCTCTTCCATGGTTATCAGGTATTAAATTGTGTTTTTTCTCCTCTTCCTTGAGTTTTAAACCTAATGTAAGCTCAAACAATCCCTTTCCAGACACCCTTTGATTTGATTTTCTCCCTGCTTGAAAGGGCCATTTTAACAGACTTATACAGGAATTGGGGGGAAAGTTTTTCAACCAGTTGCTGTCAGCCCGCTGATCAAAACAACCCCTACCTTAGCGTTCTTAATTTCAAGTTCATAGATAGACAAACAATAGCTCTGGAACAAAATCACATAAAATATGTCAATATATTGAAAACAAGTCAATAACTAGCGAGGTATAAAATTTTCGAATTTCAAATTAGTTTTTAGGGATCACTCCGTCTTGTGAATAGGAGTGTAGACGTATTGGCATCGCATTAGATACGTCTTTGAGATGCCACTTCGTCAGATATATATTTGAGGGAAAAAGGTTCTCCTTTTCACTGACGAAAAAACAATTGAACTGAAATAAAGCTTCATAAATATATCAATACGTTGAAAATAATGTTAATTATCAGTAATGAATAACATCTTAAAATTTCAACTCAACTCACTAGGACACGCATATATAAATGGATACGTATGAGTTTTTATGTAAGTATATATGCACACACGTGCATGCACAACACTCTCTCTCTCTCTCTCTCTCTCTCTTTCTCTCTCTCTCTCTCTCTCTCACACACACACACACATACATCGATAGATAGAGAGAGAAAGGGAGAGAGATTTGTAAAGGTGTTTACCAAATACTGAATTGCAGTTACTTGAAAAATAAAAGAAAAGGAGAAATGTCAAGAATACATTGGAATAAGTTTTCGTTTTTGTTGAATGAGTTCGAATGAGGGAATTCTTAGATTTCAAAATTTGGTGGAAGACACGAGATAAGAAATAAATAAGGAAAGGAAGAAAGAAGTGAAAGAGGATGGAAGAGGTTATAAGAGAGGAAGGGGGAATCAAAATAAACGGAAAACAAATGTCTAAGAGAAGATGATTAGAGAGAGAAGGAAGAGTAAAGAAAGGAAGGAAAGAAAGAAAGAAAGAGAGGATGTAATAGACTTCAACAAGACCTACAAACAAAAATGGGACGGAGATGGCGTAGTATGAAACATA
>OY735226.1:36508392-36529817 GCA_963457665.1 Thysanoteuthis rhombus | reverse complement strand
TTTATTTACTTAATTTCCAATGTACAGTTGATCCTTCTCCGTGCACCAGGAACCAACGCTCTTAAGGACCAAGTCGAACAAACAAATTAATTGGGTTATTGACACCGATTACGATGCCCAACAACGGGAGAAACAGAGTCAACATCGTTCTAAAACGACGACCCCACAATTAGACAATGGACTCCAGCGTCTGTTTCTCAAAAGCCATTTTATAGCCAACCGCTGCGGAGTCTTTATGCGCACTAACCCCTGCAATCCACACCGGACTTGTCCACACAATGACCTTTAGACACCGATCACTTCCGAAAAATATGCTCTTCTCTTCACCCTTTTACTTTCCTTTCGATCCTTCTCTCTCAGACTTTCTCTTTCTCTCTCTACCAACTCTCTCTCTCTCTCTCTCTCTCTCTCACTCTCTCTCCGACTCCTCTCTCATTCTCTCCCAAACCCTTCTCTGATCTTTAATAAGTTTTTTTTTCATCTTGTATCAATCACTCTTCGGACAAACGGGTGAGGTCTATCGTTTTGAGACGTGTGCCCATTTCGTTGGCCGAAAACCAGTAAAAGAAACGTTGGCCAGCCGGATGTCCATTAGATATAATTTTCCGGTCTTTTATTCGGGGGCTAAAATTTCGCCAATTCGCGCTAAAAGTCTGGGGAAAACCACGTAGGACGGATGGACTTTCAGCTTGTCTCCGGCCCTTCTCTGAAACATCTTCCAACCCTCGTCACCCCTCTTTCCAAACTCCTACGCTACAGCAGTGGACAATAAATAGATGGCGTGGGGCACGGGGGGTCATTTGTTAAAAGTTCCAGATAATTCTTTGCTCAACTCAGGCAATACTGAAAAAGACAACGTGATGTCTGCACGTTTCAAACCATTGATGCTCTTTCTGTCCCTCGGTATTCTAACCCCCCTCTACTCTCTCTCTCTCTCTCTCTCTCTCTCTCTCTCTCTCTCTCTCTCTCTCTCTCTCTCTCTCTGTTTCGATTTCAAAAGATTGCGATTTTTCGCTCCCTCTCTCTTTTGGTTAGCAACACACACGTGTATATATATATATATATACGTTTACATACATACATGCATACACAAACACCCTCCTTACATTTTGAGAGACAGAGATACAGAGACAGAGAGATACAGACAGAGATTGTTATCATTTTCGAGGGTTGTGTTATCTGTGAGTGGAGAGAGTTCGATGTCAGGAATATTGCTTACCAATTCCTTGCATTTCTCTCTCGCCCTCTTCCTCACTCTTAATCTTTTCATGTTTCTCCCAGTCTTTCTCTATCTTCCTCTTTTCACTCTCTGTCACTTTTGTCTCTTATTCTTTCAATTCATTCTCTGTCCAACCATCGTAAAAGGGAGATACAGGGACAGTACGTAAGAAAGAGGGGGGTTGTATATTTTCCATCGGTGCCAGTTGTTGATGCTTGAGTCATTCTACGTACTTCTCAAAATCACTCCATCTGGTAATAAAGAGCCTCGTTTTCTATCCATTTTTTTTTTCTTTTCATGATGGAGACTATTTGCGCTCCAAGTTACCTGAGATTTTGGGTAGCAACTCGTATATACATCATACACGCGTACTCCCATACACCCTTCCCCACGTGGAAATAGAGAGAATGAGCAAGATAGAGACAAAAAGAGATAGAGAGAGACAGACTGAGATTGTTATCATTTTTGAGGGTCGTTATCAATGAGTGAGGAGTGCTCGATGTCAGGGATAGGGCATATGTAAATAGATGTGATATTCAGAGCATGCGTTCATTGTGTGAGATCGCAGCAGCATGGAACTCAGATTTACCAAGTAGCAATGATTCCTCTGCCCCCCTCTCTCTCTCTCTCTCTCTCTCTCTCTCTCTCTATATATATATATATATATATATATATATATATATATATATATATATATATATGTATATATGTATATATGCATCATTTTTATTTGAAACTCTATTTGAACCGACATCCCGTTTTTACACAATGATTATGCCAGTTGGTATAGACAGACCGTAAATAGAATAAACAATCATAGAAATGGGTTGTTGCATGATTATAAATGCGTTGTTTTTATTTGGAACTACTTGGTATATTCGCCGCGTGAAAACAGGATGTCAATTCAACTAGAGTTTCAAATGAAAATAATACATCTATAATTATTTTGTTGGATTATATATCCACTTTCTTTATAATATAATTGTTTGCATTTAGAAACGTAAAGAGCAGAGATGGACTGTGAATGAGCAAGACAAGATTTTGGAATAAAGCAGTTACTGGAGCCTGACCAGCTTGCTCAACTCAGATGGTAAGAGCTACCTCGCAGCTTGCAGCAGCCTGTCCCTTTAATTGTTTATTCTATTCACGCTGCCCACTGGCATATTCACCATGTGAAAACGGAATGTCAGTTTGAATAAAAAAAAAAAGCATTTTTACTTATTCTGTCCGATTATATCTCATTTCCTTTATTTCAAATATATATATATATATATATATATATATAAGAATTGGACAGGGGTTGTAACAGGCTAAGGTGAAGTTTTTCCTATGGGTCTAGGTGACTTTGAAGCTTCCATTATTGAGTGTGTCTAAGATGTGGGTGTGAGGATATTAATGGTAGGAGTTGTGTGTATTAGTGTTCTGTGTGGTGCGGGTTGTTCAGTTTAGTATTTAATCCATTAGGGTATAGGGTTTTAAGTTTGTTGATCCACATGTCTTCGTGTTTTTCTAGAACTTTAGTTATGTCAATTGGAGTAGTTTTTTCTATTTTTTCTATGATGGTGAAGGTAGCATCAGTGGCAAAATTGTGGTCAGGTGTGCGGAAATGTAGTTCTACAGGGAGTGGGCTACGATTATTTTTTGACTTAATCCTATGTCTATAATTGTTGAGTCTAATATTAAATTGCCACTCGGACTTGCCAATGTACTGTAACTTACACCTATTGCACTCTAGAAGGTATATAATGTTCTTACTGCGGCAGTTGCTATTGTGGTATATGTGGTAACTCACTTTTGTGGTGGTGCTTGTGAATGTGTTGGTGTGCTTGAGGTGGTTGCAACATAGACTGTTTCTTATGTTGCAAGGTGTGCAGAAATTAATTGTTCTAGGTGTATTTTTGTGTACGACTTTATTGTTAACGATAGTATTGCTACTAATCATGTCTCTGATGTTTTTGGGTCTGCGGTAGGAGATAACACATGGGACTGTGAATGTTTCTTTAAGATCTGTTTTGATCGTGAGAATGTTCCATCTATTATTGATGATGTGTGCTAAGGGTGGGAGTGTGTTGTTGAAGGTTGTTATAAGGGGTATGCGGTTGGGTTTGTTATTGTGGGACAGTAAAAGGGTTTGATCTCTGGGTATTCCAGTCGCTTTTTTTATTTGTTTTTTTGTGTCATCTAGTGGATAACCTCGTTGGGTGAAATATTGTAATAGGTTATGTTTGTGTCTGTTAAGTTCACTATTGGTGGAGCAGATTCTTCTAATTCTAAGAGCTTGTGAAAATGGTAGACTCCTTTTTAAGTGTTGGGGATGGGCTGATTTGGAGTGGAGGTAATTGTGGGTGTCTGTGGGTTTTGTGTAGAGGGTGGTATGGAGGTTTCTATTGTCATCTATATATATGCGTGTGTCTAAGAAGGCTATGGAGTCAGTGGATGTTGTGAAGTCAAACTTAATAGAGTCATGTGCCGAGTTTAGATGTATAAAGAAGTTATCTAGTTTGGTTTTTTCGCCTGTATATATGAAAAAAATGTCGTCTATGTATCTACCATAAAAGATGCAGTCATTATAAATCTCTGGGTAAATGTAGGTTTCTTCAAATTTACCCATGAAGATATTAGCATAGGATGGGGCCGCTACTGTGCCCATGGCGCAGCCTTTCACCTGGAGGAAGTGTCTATTATTAAAGTTAAAGCTATTTAGGGTTAGAATGTGGTGCATAAGAGTGGTGATTGTTCTAGTGCTAGGTTCTTTAGTAGTTCTATTGTTTAAGGCTTCTGTCAGTGCTAGGATACCTCCGTTTAGAAAACTTACTAAAACACTACTACACACCATCAGAATTAAGGAAGACCCAGAAGGGAAAGTAATGAACCTAAGTAAATTTCGATTTACTAGGGACACATTCAAACTCCTTAACAAGGGCCTTAATTTCTGTCCCCGACCCCCACACTTCAGCAATCACACCCTCAACAAAGATCTCTATGACTTCTTCAGAAGGATCAAACTTAGAGCCCACTTTGGGAAAACAGGCCACGACAGTGACATCCTTGATAGGCTTAAAGACCCCAACAAATCTTTCATCCCAAAAAACATAGACACAACCATTCAAACTTTTGAGCTAGCCGTCAGAGATGACATAAAAACCTACATCAACAATAACACACCACAAACCCTAACACGTGATAACCTTACAACTAAAGAGCGAAAGGCCCTTAATAAACTAAAAAACAACACAAACTTGATCATCACAAGAGCAGATAAGGGTGGATCCATAGTCATCTGGGGTCTAGATGAATACCTCACAGAAGCTAACTTACAATTAAGCAACACAGAATTCTACAGAGAACTCCCCATAGACCCCTTTAACGAATACATAAACACAATAACCCAATCCCTAACAGAATTACACAATAGTAACATGATAGACAAAAGAACACAGAATATACTGAAACCCACTTCCACAAAACCCGCAAGGTTCTACCTACTCCCCAAAATCCACAAGCCAAATAACCCAGGTAGACCAGTCATCTCCTCCACGAACTGCCACACTACTAAACTATCAAAATTTGTAGATCACTACATACAACCCTTAGCAACACAAATCAAATCATATATACGTGACACCACAGACCTCCTAAACAAAATCAAACACATCACAGCAATCCCAGACAAAGCACTTCTAGTTAGTATGGATGTTAAATCCCTATACTCCAACATCAAACATGACGAAGGTATCCTAGCACTGAAAGAAGCCTTAAACAATAGAACTACTAAAGAACCTAGCACTAGAACAATCACCACTCTTATGCACCACATTCTAACCCTAAATAGCTTTAACTTTAATAATAGACACTTCCTCCAGGTGAAAGGCTGCGCCATGGGCACAGTAGCGGCCCCATCCTATGCTAATATCTTCATGGGTAAATTTGAAGAAACCTACATTTACCCAGAGATTTATAATGACTGCATCTTTTATGGTAGATACATAGACGACATTTTTTTCATATATACAGGCGAAAAAACCAAACTAGATAACTTCTTTATACATCTAAACTCGGCACATGACTCTATTAAGTTTGACTTCACAACATCCACTGACTCCATAGCCTTCTTAGACACACGCATATATATAGATGACAATAGAAACCTCCATACCACCCTCTACACAAAACCCACAGACACCCACAATTACCTCCACTCCAAATCAGCCCATCCCCAACACTTAAAAAGGAGTCTACCATTTTCACAAGCTCTTAGAATTAGAAGAATCTGCTCCACCAATAGTGAACTTAACAGACACAAACATAACCTATTACAATATTTCACCCAACGAGGTTATCCACTAGATGACACAAAAAAACAAATAAAAAAAGCGACTGGAATACCCAGAGATCAAACCCTTTTACTGTCCCACAATAACAAACCCAACTGCATACCCCTTATAACAACCTTCAACAACACACTCCCACCCTTAGCACACATCATCAATAATAGATGGAACATTCTCACGATCAAAACAGATCTTAAAGAAACATTCACAGACCCATGTGTTATCTCCTACCGCAGACCCAAAAACATCAGAGACATGATTAGTAGCAATACTATCGTTAACAATAAAGTCGTACACAAAAATACACCTAGAACAATTAATTTCTGCACACCTTGCAACATAAGAAACAGTCTATGTTGCAACCACCTCAAGCACACCAACACATTCACAAGCACCACCACAAAAGTGAGTTACCACATATACCACAATAGCAACTGCCGCAGTAAGAACATTATATACCTTCTAGAGTGCAATAGGTGTAAGTTACAGTACATTGGCAAGTCCGAGTGGCAATTTAATATTAGACTCAACAATTATAGACATAGGATTAAGTCAAAAAATAATCGTAGCCCACTCCCTGTAGAACTACATTTCCGCACACCTGACCACAATTTTGCCACTGATGCTACCTTCACCATCATAGAAAAAATAGAAAAAACTACTCCAATTGACATAACTAAAGTTCTAGAAAAACACGAAGACATGTGGATCAACAAACTTAAAACCCTATACCCTAATGGATTAAATACTAAACTGAACAACCCGCACCACACAGAACACTAATACACACAACTCCTACCATTAATATCCTCACACCCACATCTTAGACACACTCAATAATGGAAGCTTCAAAGTCACCTAGACCCATAGGAAAAACTTCACCTTAGCCTGTTACAACCCCTGTCCAATTCTTAGCTAAAACACTTTCAGCAACATCTTCAGTAACTTTTAAGGTTGATACCTATGTAGCTCCTTGACTCCACCACCCCTCCTTCTATACTATCCCAAACATACCAAAAAACCCACCTCCCCAACACTACCCCCCACCTTGACACACTCTGCCCTCCCCAAGTCCAACTGCTGCTGCTTTACCAAAATCCCAATACCTGCTGGTCATTCTTACATCCAGCATGAGGCCTCTTGTAGCCCTGACAACAAAACCTACCCACAATGCATAGCCGCTGACAGTGGACTCTGGTTCCACATGGTACATTTTAATTCACACTCACACAACATGCACCACTGATGATGAGAGAAATCTCGAAACATGTATGGACTATTGACAAATAAGGATTAATAAACCTTACCACCAAAAACTTCACTCCCGAGTCTGTCTCACTCTCTAAAGTACACATTATATATATATATATATATATATATATATATATATATATATATATATATATATACTGGATGAATAATTTTTCACGCAGTTATCTTTTAGAAACAAGTGTATTTATAGTGTAATTATGAAGCGGGGATGTTAAAATCTAAACCGCAGTGTTTTTTTTCTGAAAATCTAAGAGCAGTTTATATTGATATTCTATCAATAAATCCTGAAGCAAGTCAACCTGATCGGATGGTGTGAGTTACTTTACTGAAAGCTTCTAGCGACACAGATACCCAAATCTCATGTTTCCCTATCACCACCACCACTCCTCACAAAGCTCATCTGACCAGAAATTGTAACAAGTTGGTGGCGACACCATAGCAAATGTCACATTTACATTTTTTAAAGCTCAAATTTTGAAATTCTTTGCCCTTAAGCAAAGATTAGGCTACATTAAGATGATAATACAAAAGCCATTATTTTTTTTTACTTCCTCACAAAAACGTAGATATTCTTTAGTTTGATATGTTGAAGGCTGGCCTTGATATCGTCACGATTTTCTTTGTTTGGGATGAATCCATTTTACATCCTAGGTGACTATCTTAAACCAAGTCAATGGTGACTATCTTGAACCAATCTTGAATGCCGTAGAAATACAACTAACATAGGGTGATTAAGAATTATTTAGGTACCATAATCGGAACAAACAGATATCAAAATAATCAACAAAACATATTGTACTTGAAAGTGCCGTTGATACATAAAGGGTTTTAAAGAAGCTACATTTTTTTCTTAATTAGATGGGATTGCAGATTCCTCCACATTAAATCACCAACTACGTGTCACATTGTTGTTGAGGAAGATTACGGCAGTACTTTTTATCCCTGCCATTCTCTGTCACTCCCTGACAAACGTGAATGAAATATTTTGATACAAAAACTGTAATTGCCACACAAAATGCTACTGGTTGTCAAACATTAATGAAGCGTGTGACAAGAAATGGTATGGAGTTTGTTTATGTTTGAGACCCACTAGTTTTAAGAAGTGGTCGGAAATGACTGAGAATGACAGGGAAGTATGAATGTTGCTGATTATAAGCTTTTATTCGAAGAAAAAATCCCTTATGGACAGAGAGGAAGGAAAAACCAAACATAAACTGAGCAGTAATATTGAATAAAGTAAATAAGTTCCCTTACACTGGCTACGTCTTCAGACGTCCCTACCCAAGCTCAAGATATTACAACTTTCTCCTGTCTCAGCTTGCAATACGTGAAGTAGACTTAGAATTGACAAGCACACGAAGCAGTACCACTCATAGCATGCTGTATTATCTTACCCATTGTTGAGCGGAGAAAACATGGATTCATGCACTTTTCAAGTGCAGTAAACGCAGATCTCAGTCAGAGTTTCAACTAGGCCAATTCCAGTTGGCCAGGGAGTTGACTTGCTTTACAGCAGTCGAGTAAAAGGGAGGTAATTCGTGCGATGCATCTTCCGGTTATCATTACATTTAACATATTAAATTATTATTGTTCTCTAACTGTCAGGGTGGGTAATTTCATCTACCTTAGTGAGGTAACCATCAAAAACTCCTTGGAATTAGATTTTTAATAAATAACATTGAATCATTGGTCAAGGTTCAAGTTAGAGGTTAGGGTTTTGGATTAGTTATAGGGTTAGAGATTAGAGTTAGAGTTATTTGTTCCCATTGATTATTGATGTGCATTCGTTCCAATATATTACCGATTTAAATTCGTTCCAATAATTATAATTTTTAAAATTTTGTACATTAAAATGAATTATTTACATTTTTTGTTTAAATCTTGTTTGCTCCAATGAAATAGCATCGGATGAGCGAGTTTGTGAAACTTTACATTTTACAATCGAAACCAGCATTCCTACATTGCCACAGGTTTATTTTTTCTCGTTTTTTTTATTTTCTATTTAACTTTCAACTTTTATTCCAATTTTTATTACCTCCCTTTGTTGTTGAGAAAATTGAATTGAAGACGTTAAAAGTTATAATTCCCACCTCTTTTACTCTAGCAAGGGACGTAATCGATTACAGGTTCGTTTCTTCTAATTTTTTTTTTATTTTACTTTGTTTTTTTTTTGTTTTTTTTATTTTACAGTACAGACAAACCTGTAAGATAGATACCTGCGACTGTGTCCATACACTGGTTGGGACGTGGAGTTTGCCATGGAAAATGTGCCGAAGACAAGTTCATAAATGGAAGAAAGAAAAAATGGACTCAAGTCAAAAGGGAAAGCGGAGAAATAAATAAAAGAAACGGGCAAATCAACATATAACATTTCAAATAAATCAGTTTGATATCAATTCTCGGTGCATTTTTTCTTCTTTATTCCATACTTTCTTCTTCCCAGTTTTCCACTCTCTTTCATTCATTCCTTCCTCCCTTCCTTCCTTCCTTCTTGCTTTATAAGAAACTTCCACTGTCACCGAAAATGTTAACATAGATTTCTCCAGTATTCAAGTGGGTGTCTTTGTATCTATCTGTCTGTCTGTCTTTTTGTATGTATCAAGCGTACAGGCCGCACCAATTGGGCTGAACATTTTAACATTTGCTCTTAACTCCCCCTCTTAAATAGATTTATGGCGTAGGTTTCAATTTACCATGAAATTTTATGCTACATTGATCTCTCAGTTTGGGCCCAAAGCATTTACGTCTCTTGTTTTTAAATTCAGACTTTTTTAGTGATCACTCCTCAGCTAGAAGTGAGAGTAATAATTTATTCATCGATCAACCCTTCTTCCGTTTTTTTCAATTGATCACCCCCAACACAGTATGCTTCCGAAAGACGTTGGTTACGTGACGGTTT
Organism: Thysanoteuthis rhombus; assembly: GCA_963457665.1. Classification (NCBI taxonomy): domain Eukaryota; kingdom Metazoa; phylum Mollusca; class Cephalopoda; order Oegopsida; family Thysanoteuthidae; genus Thysanoteuthis; species Thysanoteuthis major. The sequence continues at coordinate 36,520,096 of OY735226.1, read as the reverse complement.
CAAATGAGTGACTAATCAGCTTTCTATTTTATATTCTTTATTTTCTTTTTTTCCTTTTCCTCAATTCCTACCACCTCTCTTCTTTCCCTGTAGATATATCTTTTCTCACCTTCCTTTTTTTTCTTTTCCTCCATCTTTTCTCTCTTCTTTCCTTCTTCCCTTTAATCTCCCTCCTTCCTTTTCCCTACCTTTCATCTTTCTTTCCTTCCTATCTTCATCCTTCCCTCTCGTCTCTCACCTCCTTTTTTCCTACCTCTCATCTTTCCCACTTTCCTCTGTCCCCTTCATTTTCTTCCTTTTTCCTTTCTTTTCATCTTTTCTTCCTCCCTTTCTCCCTTCATTTCATCTCTTTCCCCCTTCTTTCCCTCCTTCCTTCTTTCTTTCCTTCCTTTCTTCCCCCTTCCCTTTCATTTCTCCCATCCCTTTTTTCTTTCTTCATCTTTCTTTCCTTCCCCCTCCCGTTCTTTTTTTCTTTCCATATTTCCTTTCTACCTTCTTCATATCTCTTTCCTTTTTGCGTTCCACCTTTTTCTTCCTTCCTCTTTCCCTTTTATCTCTCTCATTTCTTTCTTTTTTCCTTTCTTTTTCCTTCCATACTCCCCCCCTTTCCATTTCTCTTCCATATTTTCTCCTTCCCTTCCTAACCTTTCTTTCCTTGCAGATGTGATATTCTGCAGCTCTGAGGTTGTGCAAAATGATTATTTTTTCTTTCCTTTCTTTTTTCTTATTTCTCTCTCCTCCCCTTACCTTATCACAACCTTCTCCTCATTTCTCTCTCTCTCTCTCTCTCTCTCTCTCTCTCTCTCTCTCTCTCTCTCTCCCTCTCTCTCCCTCTCTCTCTCTCTCTCACTTCTTTTTTCTGTCTTACTTTCTTTATTGGTTTTTCAAGTTTCCTTCTTTCTGTGTCAATTTCACTTTATTAATCTCTCTTATTACTTTTTCATTGTTTCCTTTCTTCTTTCTATTTTTCTTTCTTTTCCTTCGATCATCTTTATCCCTTCCATTTTTTTTCTTTCGGTCTAATTCTTTTCTTTCATTTCTTTTTTAGATTTTCATTCATCGTCCTCTCATTTCTTTGTATTTCTCGTCTTTTTTACTTACATTTTGTTTTGTTTTGTCTCTTCTTATATTGCTGAGATCAAGGGTTTTCGATTTCAAACACTTTTTATCCGACGTCACAAAACAAACCAAGAAATAATGAACAGTGTTATTTGTCCGCTTGTAGTGCTCATTATTCAAACAATTTTAATCAGCTTTCGAATGGAGGGACAGTTTGTCTGCTTTTATAGGAACCTTTAAAAAGTGATTCTGAATATAAGGGAGCAATTTGAATATATCGAGGCGCAACTTCGACTTTGGACGTAAAATGAGGAAATTGTTTCCTGAGTCAAAACTGGGCCATGTTAAGGTTTAACTGATTAATTTCCAATTGCACAATACTATTCATTACTAATTTTACTGTAGATTCCATATTAACTAATGCTCGACCATTTAACTTTGTGAGGCATAAAAGCAATGAGGTAATTGCGTTGATCTTACCAAATTTCACACAATAAGGAAATTACTAACATTTTGGTAAATGCTCAAAAGTTCTAATATCAGTATTTTTTTAGAAATACAATTTTTTTTTTTAGTTGTTTATTCACTTAAGGTGTTCACAGAAGAAAGGTTCGTCAGTATTTAGAAGAGTAGGGGTCTGGGGCTGATTGAATCCTGCGGTAAATCAGACCAGAGACTTTTATTTGAAGGGATTTTCAAACATTTTTCGCCAAGCCACATAATCGCCCACCTTCTTGCACCAGAAATCTAACGCGTACGTGTGGCAGACTAAGGAAGTGAGTTCTAAAAACTGATTTTGATCAATAAAAGTAAAAATGTTGAAGATTTGTCTGGATCAGATTTCTGGGCTATTGACACTGGCCAGACATGCATAACTGTGGGCAAACCTGTTTGATATTGGGGAGTGGCGCTTTTGTTCTATCCTTTGACAGTGATGCTTGTCATCCTTCACACACAAAAACGCAATCATAGTTTCGTTATCTTAATATAGATATGATTGTAGAAAGGCAGACAATTACATGGGAACAAAACTCATTTTATATTGTACATGGTCGACTTACCATTACAGTCATGTAAAATCATTCCAAAATGAATATGGTCAGAATAAATTTTCCCCGGAAAACATCTAAAAAAAAAGAGTAAAAATAACATTCTGATGAATGTAGATGTTATCAATGATATCGTCAAAATAAAACCCTTAAAAGGTCGAAAATTATTTTTTCCAAAAGTAAAAAGAAGAGATTTCTAGAAAGAATATAATGGGGTATTGATGCCAAATTTCAAGTTTGTCAGCAAAACAGTGTGGCCAGGAGCACTCATGGAAAATAATTTTGAAAAAAAGGACTCTTTATTACCTTTGATGGCTACGATTGTTCAAACCTCCACCACTTTTGATGGCTACAGTCGTTCTTCCATAACTTGAAACGAAAGCTTGGAAAGTTACAAATACTGACTGGAAAATGATCGAAGGTAAAAAATGTAAAAGAAAAGGCTGATATAGTTAAAAATGATTATGATGATTGTGAGCTGGTGTTTCTGATTATTTATCAATTTTCCCTTCTCTGGTTGCGGGATAAAAATTGTGCTTGTGTGTATCATTGTTAGGGTAGTGGTCTTAGTGCCGATGGTAGCACTGGTATCCGGACCTTGGGCAGTCTGAACGACAGCAGTTTTAATGGCGATTCGTGACTTTAAAATCTTGTTTTAATAAGTGTAAGATTATTGCATGTATCGGATTATACTAACAAATATTGAACATCATCGGCCTCAGTATCTCATCCCAATAGATCACTAAACCTACCAGTAATACAATAGTCCAGATGACTGGCAACAGGAAAGGTAACAATGCTACTTGATTCATACATATTCCCAGAGTATCATGTTGCAGCAGATGAGAAGGCGTAACGGTGAATAACACAAAGCACGGAATCAATGAACTGAGATCGAATTCTGACTTGGACTGCTCATGCTTGCTTTGTTGATGCCTTTGGGAAAAGGCAAGAATTTACATTCTCCATGCCTCACTTCGATTGCCAGATATCGAGTTCCTTTCTTTTGGAACTTACTGGCCAAATCTCTGTGGCCACTGCAAAAAGTGAGTTGGAATTTAAAACTTCTTCACAAACTACATTTGCTAAGTACCTGCAACAGAAAAAGGCGCCAATTTGCACTTCCATTGTGAAGTTCAAGATGTCCGATTCGGAGCAGTGGGGATTTGTAAGGAAGGCGGTGTCCGTGTCGATGTAGGTCCTTACAAGGTAATATGTCTTACCTTTTTGCCGTTGGCCGATACCACCTGATCTGTTCACTTAAACACCATTGATTTATGCTTGCAATGGAACGCCATTGCAGTGAAAATGTTTTATTCACCAATGGAAAGTGGCTGAGTCGCAGGTCAGAGATGGTTGTTGAGCTGGACTTCTCTAGAGTGTATCGAGAGTCAGACGATTGGCTGCAGGTGAAGCAGGAAAAAAGTAAAGAATAAGAGAAGAAAAATATTGAGTAGGAAAAACTCCAAAGGTAAGAACAACGGAGAAAGAGAAGTAGAAAGATTAGAAAGTAACAAGTATAAAAGGAAGGAAGAGTGAAGAGAGTTGAAAGAAGCTGGAGAAAATTTGATTAAAACAAAAAACTAAAAAATCACTGGTTAAGAAGAAAAAGTTGAAATGATAACAGAGGAAGACGAAAAATAAGAAAAGTAGTAGTAGTAGTAGCAGTAGTAGAAGAAGAAGAAGAAGAAGAAAGATAATGGAAAAAAGGATGATGACAACAGGAACAGAAGAGGTTACAGAATCAGACAGAATTACTGCAAGTAATCTAATGGTTCTAGGTTCAATCCCAGTGTGAGACAATAATTATACTACTGCTGCCCAGAGAGGAGTGCGGTCAATATACCCCCTCGGTTAAATAAAGGATTCGGTTTGTTACTTCCCCACACCTACTAGATAATACCTGATGAAGGCCGTAGAGTACAACGACCGAAACTTTGTATGAAAAACAACCAAGATAAGGATAGTCCAAATAATAATAGAAATAAGAAGAGGGCAACATTGATAGAAAGGAAAAAAAACTGAGGGAAAACAGAAGAGAAGCAAGTTAATAAGGAGAGAAGTTTTCAAAAGAGAGAAAAGAGGAACAAGAAATAAAGAAGAAAGATATGAAGATTGAATGACGCCGAAGAAGAGTGCATAACAAGTGAAAAGTTAGAGAATAAAGAAGAGGGAAATTCAATCGAAAAAAATTCAGGAACAAGAAGAAACGAGAAAATATGTACAATGAAATTGAATTAGATAGAGAGCAGAAAAATAGATATCCAGGAGTAGAGATAATCCACCAGAAATTCTTACTTCAAGAAGGAAAAGTGATAAGGATTAGTTTGAATAAATTAGGAAGAGCAATAAATTTCGAAAGAAAAAGAAAGGAATGTAAAGGTCAGAAAGAGAAAACTAATTCATCTTAGGAGGTGAAATTGAAGAAAAGGAGAGCGAGAAAGAAAGATGGATAAAGAAGGAAGGAAGAAAAAAGAGAAACATTGAAAGAAAGGGAGAATGAAGAACAGAAAGAAAGGAAAAAAGATGAAAGAGAGAAAATGAAAACGTAAAAAGGAGAGAGGGGCAAGGAAATCATCCTCATGAGCTTATTGAAGAAGAAAGAACAGAAAGAGAGAAAAGATAGCAAAATAGATAAATGAATAAATAAGACTATGGGAAAAACTAGCTAGATAACTAAAAGAAAGAAAAATAATCACGACATAAAAGAAAAAATACAAGAGAAACTGAAGGAAAAAATTGAGGTAGAGACGCTGCAAAACGAAAAGCCAGCACGGACAAAAAATAGAGACTAACGAACTCAAAGAAACAGACGATAACAAAAAAGCAAAGGAAAGGAACAAAGGGAGAATGTACATAAATAATAATAAGGACGTGTCGGCTCCAAGGAGGAATAGTTATCATTGGAAGCATTTGTCCAAAAGCGAAAAACTGTCGTAAAGACACAGAAAAACAAGCATTTTTCTCTTCACGGAAACGTGTGAATTTTTTACCAATCTTCGTGTCGAAAGAGGAATGGCTTCCAATGATAACTACTGTATAGCGGAACCTCTTAGCTTCAAACGCTGGGGGAAAATGTCCATGTTCAGCAAATGGTCTTTTACAGATCTTAAAGAAAACCTCATCTGTAACAGTCAGTAGACTCACACACGCATACATTAGGTTGTGTTGGAAGGAATATCGCATTTTCAAGGAGATAGCAATGAATGAAAACTTTATAAATCAGGCGCTGACATTTATTTCATTATTTTCTCTATCCAGAATGTTTCAAAAAGACTTGACACTTTTTAAACATTCATTTCTGGATAACCACAAGTGTTAGTAACATGAAACTTGCACCCCAAGAAAATGAAAGCCTTTAAAAATGTTTGGTAATATTTACAATGACTCAATATGTGCAACATCGGTAACACAGAAAACATCGAACTGATAATCAATTTCTTCCAAAACACATCCTGGCATATTCCACATGGATTATCGGTCTGACATGTGCCCAATGGTGCACATATCGAGTCATTGTAAATACTGCCAAACATAACTTTAAAGATTTTACTTTCTTGTGGTGCAAGTTTCACGTTGCCAACATTTTCAGTCTGTCTAGAAATGAATGATTGAATGTTAAATCTTTTTAAACGCTCTGTATGTAAAATAGCTAGTCCTACTCAAGAGTTCCGTCAATCAGAATGAGATGTTTTCTAACTACATCCAACTACGATTGAAAAAATATCAGTCTTCGAGTACTGCAATCACTCAATAACTGGTCATTGTACGAAGTTGATATTCTCCAGATATGTTAGTCAGCACACCGGATAGTGATATGATGGGTTCGAAATTTTTTAATCAGTGGTTCTGACAAAATTGATAAATCATTCAAATATCTTCATAATTTATTATGATGATCTCTCTTAGATATAAAATATCTGAATAGGCAATTCTGAACAAAAGAAATCGAAATGCTTCTATAAATTATTCTACATGACAATTATGTCAGGCTGCTCCACATAGCATATCTACCAGTTCCTTTCAAACAAACACTTTTGGAACAGGCACTGTCTTAATATTTCTTAATTCAACGGTTTGTGGCTATATCTGTTTCTTTTTTATCCCAATTTCTGAAGTTTTATATTCTTTTGTTTGTACTTCCGTTTTGAAAAACAAATCGGATGAATTCAAGCTTTTACCTTTGATTACTTCGTGGTCAGCCAAACGTCTGAAGATCGACAAAGTTTGACCGGTATTCAACCGTCGTTAAAGGTCAAGGTTGAATCCACTCACTCCCAGCAGTCTTGACTTATATGCAGCAAATAAGAGAATTGAAATAGAAGAGCGACAGGTGGACATTTGACAGAGAAATAATGGCAGATTTTTGTCGTTCGCTCTTTAGATAAGAGGAAGTTCCGGTGGCACGGAAAATGGATGGAGCGAGCTGAGTTTAAACTCTGATCGAGACTGGAACTGATTTTCTGTTGAGAGGCATGAATCCGACTCCTCTCCCCGGCTATGGTCTAAAATAGCGTATTGTGAAATGAGTGAGACAACTCTAGATGCTTGTCACCACTGAATCTATTTCATATGTTGAAGAAACTTGTGCTATGTAAAGCCCAAACAGGGGCGGCTATTGCTCTGGCCAGCGCAAGGGCACTTACTCTAGATAATTCGTATTTTATATATAACATGGCCAAATTGTTAGTTCCCCGAAGTTGAGTCACGTCGAGCCTGGTTAGTGCCTACATTGGTGACCATCTGGGAACACCTTGAGCAACTGAGGATCAATCCCTGGTCCAGTCAAACCAAGGACTTCAAACATGGTACTCTGTGCCTGCTCTGTTAAAGTGTAGGATTGAGGGTAAGTGGTTGTCAGACCAGGAATTGGGGCTGTGTCCACCCCTATCCGCAAAGATAATAGCGAAGAGAAAGAGGAGCCTCCGGGTCGCCTCAGTCTACTGTCGACCAGTCGATATGTTGCCATTGGACCAAAAGGTTCTAATTATGTCGCTATAGACTTGTAATTTTGCTTCTCATTAAAAAAGAAACGAGAGAAAATAGCGATAGGAGAAACGATGTTGTTCTTTTCGGAATCCGTCTCCCCGGTTTTGTTTGATCTTAGGAAAATGGCTGATGACTGACCGACAGAAATAAATCAAGACAGAGAGGAGGTTAGACGCAGACGAAATTTCAGCTTTCATGTTTTTAGTGACGTGTTTGAAGGTCGGATCCAGGAAATAAATTCAAAAAGAGAACGAGTCTGGTTAGTTATTAAATAGAAACAGTCGTGTGACCAACGTCTTTTGGCAGCATGTCGTGTAAAATGTGATCTATTGGAAAATTAGAAAAGGAGTGATCAATGGATAAGTTACTTGTCTCGCCTTTTGTTATATCTCTAAAAAGAGCCAAGTGTGAAGTGTAAACGCAGCTGGACACAAAGTAGTGACCAATTTAGCATAAACTCAAAGAGCGAATTGAAGCCCTCACTAAAACTTAGTGGGGGGGGTCAAAACCAAAATAAATCGTTTTTCTGGACATAATGTGTAAATTTTTAAATTTCCATCCCTCTTATTCAAGTGCATGGTTACATACACAGACAGCCAACTAAGAAACTGAAGAAATCTATGTTGAGAGTTTTGGTTGACGATTTCTAACAAGGTTTTACTTATTGCCTTCATTTATTAATCCTTATATGCGTCTGTTTGTGTCTTTGTGTTTCTATGCTAATGTGTTTCCGTGCCCCCCAGCGCTCTGTTTTGCCTGCAGACCTGGCATCATTACTCCACTAGAATCTTTCTAAAATTGTTTGGCTTTTGGGGGTTTTTTCCTTGCCCTTTTTCACCTTTTGGGGGCCTTATTTTGGTGGGTTTATTAATAACATCTGGACTCTGGAGAATGTATATGTTTGTTGACATCTTATTACTCAATTTTAGATGTTTTCTTCCGTGGAAAACGCTGGTGATGTCATAAACAGAATTAATTCCGGCCATATTTATTCTTCGATGGTTTTTTGATATGTCTTCAAATTCTGACGCAACTGTTATTCAATTATTTACTGTGATGGTGAGTTTGGATTTTATTTACGGAAAATAATTTTGGTTCACCTTTTAGCGTTGAAATCTTTTGTCAAATTCTTTACTAGTAACTTATCCATTGATCGTTACTTTTTCCCAAATTTTAATTAATCACCCCCAATATAACTTGCTGTCGAAAGATGTTGGTCACGTGACGGTTTCTATTGAGTGACCTGTTTTCATCTCGATTCATTGGCCAATGAATTCATATCTTCTTTATTGTTGAGTTGGTCAGCAAGATTGTCACCGCTGTGGTAAGTTCGGCCTTTGTTTAGTTCACGCCAATGTAGCCTCCTAATAGACTAATCTAACCTTAGTAATAAGGGTGCCTGATCATAGAGTAATGATTAACAAGTTGGTCATAGACCATTCCTATTATAGTAAGCATGATTTTTACTGGATACCCCTCTATTACGGCCTTGTACCAGACTGGGCTGAACTTGAAAATTACCTATCATTAAATGTCAACCACAAGTGTCTGCAGCAACATAGTCAAAATCTTAGAGATTCAGATTTTAAGTGAGTCTATTTGGTCGGATGGCTATCTATGCAAGAGACACGTGTACAGACCGCACTAATCAAGTGGAAGAACTCAAAATTCAAACATTTACTTCTAATTATGTCCAGAGAAAAAAAGTTTTGATTTTCGATTCCCTACCCCAAAAAAAGGTTTCAAGTGGGGGGGGGGCAATTTAAGATGTGACCTAATGCAAAATTGATCCCTTATTTTATGTCCGGCGGTGTTTTCTTTTAAAAAAATCGGATCTCTTTGATATCACCACCCAACAAAAGGCGAGAGAAGTAGCTTACTCATTGATATCTGTTTTTGGCATTTTAATTAGTCATCCCCAACACAACATACTACTAAAAGACTTTCGTCACATGACGGTTCCTATTGAGTAACTAACTGGGCTTGTACTTATATAATTTAGGTTTTACTCAACATTTACTGATAATTATGGCTCTCCAAACCATGTAATTAACTTTTTAACCATCGGACTTCCGGAAGCCAAATTTAGTCATTTTGCTAACTAAAAATTAGGGGGGGGTCAGCTACACAATAAAGTTAGGAATAACGTATTTTCATTCTCTCCTTCTAACCAAGCTGTTCTTATTTACATTCACTGCAGTGATATTCCAAGAATCGCGAAACTCATACCTGTATTTTAAGGTCAACACTCGACACCCTAATTTTGATAAGACATCAAAGGAAACGAAAATTGTTTTACAGGGGGGGTTTATTGATAAGAAAAACATATAATGAATGAAACAAAGTTAAAAAAAAACAAAAACAACTATCTTTTCAATTGTTATGAATTTGTAATTGTTGGTATGAAAGAAAAATATCAAAAACAGACAAATGCGAAGAATGTTCCTGCTTCTCGACCCGAGTGTTCTCTGAAAATTTGGTTTAATATTGGATAATTGAATTCTCATCTCTGATGCAGTGACCAGTTCCTTGCGATATTTAGTTTTTTGTGGTAACTTATTATTTTGAAAACGATGAATACCATTCATTTTTATAATGTACATATTAACTGAAACTTATAAAAATCACCTTAAATAATTTTGATATTTGTCAATTAAAGATTAGTTAGGAAACTGCATCTGCTAATTAATTTACAAAAAATAATCTTGTTAATTAAAGAGACCATTTTTCATCCAATATAAATGGCATAGACACACACAAATACAACACGAATTGTTGATAGCAACTAAGGTTAATTAAAATGTTAATTAAAGGTTTAGTAATTTCTGCTAATTAAAGGTTGAGTAATTTCTGCCGAATTTTCAATAGAAAACAATATTTGTATTATTTAGATGTTAACATCCAAAGATCAACATAGATCAAATAGAAGACTAAGAGTGAAGGATATTATACAAAATATTTAACAACAAAATGGAGTTGGGCTGGACACTTAGCAAGAGTATATGACTACAGATGGAGCAAAAGGCTAACCAATTGTTGCGTATAGGACAGTATACACAGGAGGAAAAGATGGAGTAATAAGATAGAAAAGTTTGCCAGTAAAATATGGCATAGTTTTGCGCAATTGCAGTCGGCATGAAAGAAAATGTGGGAAGGCTTTTAACCAGCAGTGAACTGTCAATGGCTTCTGCAATACATATATATACCATTTTTGCCCCCCCCCCCGCCTCTCACTGACCCTGGACCAACACCCTAGAGACAGGAAACAAACACCTTCTGACCCCTCCTCTCACAGACCTTTCTTATTTCTGATCAAACTTGACTTTCACGGATACAAACATCTGCCCCCCCCCTTCTCCTTCTGAACAGTCAAACATAGAAATGTTCACATTTCCCTTAAGCTCAAATATGTAAACAGCAAAAGAATTATCTGAACTGCTGCAAGTATTTCTCTGAAAAAGGTGACTGGCACCCGTTGAAACTGAAAAGGGTTTCCAAAAATGTACACACTTTTTTTGCTAGAAATACTTCTATAATGAAGTATAAACATTAGAATAAACATCGAATAAACTATATTTTATGGTCGTGCGAGAATTCTCGATTTATTGGGAGAACATGTTACAGAAAGACAAATAATGTGAACACACAAATACACATACATATTTTTAAAAAAACAGAGAAACCTTCGTCATCTCTGATGGCTACGGTCGTTCAATTGCAGTGGACACTCTATGTATCCCAGCTGAATGCACTTTTGTATGATTACGTGTCGAAAACCGAATTCACATGTGAATAATTTCAAATATTTTGTTTTTCATTTTTCATTATCAAGTTTCTATCTTCTAATAAAAAAAAGAAGCATAACAGATTTTGTCGTTCTCTCAAATTCATTCATTCAAGTTGAAAGCATTAATTAAAACAAACGAAATCATATGTAACAACCTAATAAATAAGTCAAATGCACTTTTGTATGAAAAAAAAGAGACAGCTGATGAATGCAATTGCAATTCTGAAAGAAAGACATCAATGAACGTATCACAAGAACTGTAGTAAAATCATTAACGTGTTGACCGGTTTAATGCAGGATTCAAACTTTCGAAAAAAGACCAAAGCTTTACACAATGAATGAAATAAAAAGCCGGGTTTCATTCTCACATAGGAGACTGAATCATTGGAACAATTAAACATGTGGATTCATTCAATAGAGTCGCTGTATTTGACAAAAACTACAAAGGAATCGAAAGCTATATCATTTCTTTTATTTAGATACTACTTAATAAGTTTTAATTAACCTTCTTTGTACTGTGTTTCCTCTGATTTCAGGACAAAGCCTTTTTTCATTATTTCTTTCATTCGGCTACAGTTTGTCACGAATTCCGAAGCCGCAGAGGTGAGGGGGTATAGCAGTGAATATCATCCATAGTTCTTCTCTAAGCCGTGCCTCTAGCAACCAACGCACAAAAATTTCAAATTCTGTTAATAGCTCACCGAGTTTTCATCGAAAATATTGATTCCTAATCGAATTAAAAAATGCATACATAGATGTGTCAAAGGGAAAAGATTTCGCAGTATAAGATCTAGGCAGGCACAGAATACAAACAATTAGG
>OY735226.1:36480892-36503392 GCA_963457665.1 Thysanoteuthis rhombus | reverse complement strand
CCTTATATGCAACAACATGCATGTCACAGTCCTAAAAATAATAGAATAAAACAATATTAAAATCATTGCTTATTGAGGGGAGGGGTTGTTTGATAAACACTGCTGACGCCATGTTAAAATTAATGCTTGGTTTTTAAATCCCCAAAACTGTTACATGGTAGACCATCTCCTTTTCAGCTATGATTTTATCATATAGTTTATGTCATACTACATGTAGTTTATTATTTTATATAGGGTATTTCCATAATTTATTGTATATCAATGTTAATTAATGCTACACATCATATTTTAACACAGGGTTTACTCACGTATGTTACCCCAAAACGTGTTTAACGATAAGGGATCAGACGTGCTCGTTTGTGTCACTTCTATTGGGAGTTCACCCATGTGAATATTAAATCCGTATTGTCGGTTTTACTCTAATACTGCATGCAAACTAACTTATTACCTTCAAGATTACTTGTTACACAGAAAATATTCTTCGAGTTGATTTTCTCCCAACATATTCAATCGAAGAATTTGACTATTTTTTCATTCACTCAGTTAATTTTTTTATCTCGCTTCCATCAATTCATTTTTTATTTCGAATTGTCAAATAAATTAGCCTTATATACATGGTTGAAATGAGACAACACCACTTTCTAGCGGATTGTAACCCCTCAATGGCCAGTCCATCAATATACTTAGACAATTTGTTACTTGGCATTCCATGTTAAATTTCTCACCCATCCAACTACCTATCAATCAGACAAATGAACCAGAGCCAAATGTTTTCCCATTTCCCTGTTTCTAGTCAATGCAATGATCTTTAACGCTGACAAAGACTAAATCCGCCTCTTTTGCTTACCTAATATATATATATATATATATATATATATATATATATATATATATATATATTGTTAGAGCCCTGTGAAAAAAAATAATGGATATACAAGTTTACCTTGCTATCTCAAAGTGGGGTGTTCCTTTGAAAGACTTCTGTAAGTCGAAATGGAATGAGGCAAAGAGGCAATTACGATTCATTTACATGAAGGGATTAAACATTACCTAGTCCCAACAAATAGTGAGTGTGGTATGTGTAGTAAAGTCATCGGATGGTGGGGTGATGAAAGGTGCAGGAGACTTGAGTGTTCGAGGGAGATATAGGGGAGGGCCTGCACTGCTTCTACAAAGGCTCTCTACAAAAACTGAACGCTGTCTTTGCTTTTCACCTTCTTTCGAAACTCGAAAAAGTGACGAGAAGTGAACTTTCGAAAAGCAGATACTGCTTATATTCGAATATCATTAGATGATTTTTTCTAGAAAAAAAACACGTTTCAGTGGAATAGTCCCTCGTTTCAAATGGTGGGTAGGAGATATTTGTCTCTACTCAAAGTATTGAGCACGGTTAGAATAGAGATTTTTCTCGTTTGATATATACAACTTGTATATATATTTATATAGAAGTTATCATATATTTGAATACCTCTCTATATATATATGCTAGGATTCACACAATCTATCTGTCATGCTATAGAAACCACCTTAACATGGGTGCAGCCAAATCAAATTTGGCTTGCACACTCAATGAACCAATGGGAAAAGAATAAGCCGCAGCAGCCTCTTAGCGCCCATCGTATGACGTAGACATACCCCAAACATGATTCTCTCCTGTGCATGGTGCATGGTTCTTAGGTTTAAGGTTAATCTTTTGTTTAGGTTCTGTGTTTCAGCTCCCTAAGTGACTATCAGGAGGGTGCATTTGTCGTATACTCTCCAACTTAAAGAGAGCAAAATTGAAAGGAGACTGTTCCCTTTTGAGGCTAAAATGAAAAAGAAATCTCCTTTGAGAGGTCAAAAGTGAATGCAAACTTGGGGGATCAAAAGTGAGGGAAACATTCCTCCCTTATGGAATGAAGAGTGATTGGGCACTTTTTCCCTCCTTCGAATAATCAAAATTGAAGGAGGGTTTTGCCACATTTTTGAGGGGCCAAAAGTGAAGGTAAGCTTTTTTTCACTTTTGTGGGGTCATAAAAGAAGGGAACCCCACTTTAGGGGTCAGTATGTAATAGAGACTCTTATCTCTTCTACAAGGGGTCGGAATGGGGGTAAAGGTTGAAAAGTGAAAAGAACTTTTTTGTCTGAAAGTTCAAGTCCTATTATACCCCTTGTACATTTAATTTGGCATAAACGGGCACAAATTTGTTGCGGACGCATTCATTGTGGAATCTTCAGATATATATATATATATATATACTGTTCACCACAAAAATTTAACTGACTAGAATATTTTTGGCCATCTTATATAGTAAAAAGTTGAGTAGTGATCGTGAGTGGAGTAGTTTTAAGGGAATTTTAAATGTTGAAAACCAAACTCATGGATAATTGACGTGATATAAAGGGGCCAAATTTCGATGTATCAGTATCTGATGTTAAAAAACAGTATGGGGAAAGAGCAGATCTGTCTGATTCGAACGTGATAGATTATATGATGGCTTTAGCTCTGCGAACGAAAATTCTATTAGGAAGAATTTCCCTAGCAGTAGGATCATAGACAAAATAACCCTTCAACCTGAGCAATGGAATTTTAGAATGGAATGCCACTTTCCCGAGCCGACCCTTTCCTTCAACTTGAGGACTTGCATTCCATTTTCCATCGAAGTGGCACAAATAGGGCGTAGATTTGACTGGATTGTGCTTCTCCTGACAGGTGTCTGCCGTCTCTTTCAGGACTATTTCGACAGTGAGGCCAACGTGGTCAAACCACAGGACTGAAACATTCAGTAGTAAGTAGATGCCTGAGCTGGCTATAAAGGTGTACCATCCCTTTGGAGGAGAGTTGGAACAGTACGGCTGACAGCAACTTAGAGCACAGATCCCAGGCACTCCAATGGAAGCAGTTGTGTGCTGACTGCAGGGGTCTACTATCCTATCAGAGGAGTGGCCCGACAGTATAGCAGCCTGATCATGTAGGATCCCACGACTTATCACACTGTTGGAAAAATTGTCTACTTTTAGAGTTTTAACTTAGTATAAGTCCAAACTTTCACTACCAACCTGTTTGGCCACCCCAAACACCTGTTGGCCAAATTCACAAACTCTTAGTACTACTTTATATTTGTCAATCAGAATTTTCAAAGATGAGTCCAGCATTCAAAAGCAACGCTGTTTGAAATATTAATGCTTAATTCAAGGGAATAATTAGTAGCAAACAAATATTTAAAATGTTGAAACAAAATACTGTGGAATAGAAAAGAGATTCATTAACTATCAAGTTTGTCGCTTGGAGATTTTAGAGAAAATCTTAAAATGTAACTTTTAGAAAACAGAAAACGGAGTTTCTTGCTATGCTTATCAGGGGAAATGTTGGGAAAATTCAAGAAAGTCAAAAAAAGGTGGTTATCGTTGGAGATTGAGTAACAGCTAAGTAAAGGTGCAATAGATTGAAACAGTCATAGGATGTGTGTATTTACCAATTGATCAATATATACAATGTAGTTCATGCTGTGGTTCGACTTGAGTCATGTCTAATTATTGAATACACCTGGTATATATATATATATAGATAGAGAGAGGTGGGGAGAGTGGGAGAGAGAAATAAAGTGAGAGAAAAATACTCAAATAAATCAATGATTAACAATAGAGAAATTGGTCTTGATTTGACTGTTGAATAAAGATCGATTACCAAAAAGTATGATTATCGGAGTTCCTTTCATCCTTGACGCATTAAAACCGTTTGGTGTAGATGATTACATTTAGTCAATGAGAGAGTGGTGCATTTCCCACCACCACCATCAAATGTTTGGGCGTAGGTAAGAGTCAGGATTTGGAATGCAGAATTTAAAGGTAGGTAATCCCTTTTCGCACTCGTAAGATTAACGCAGCACACTCTTCTTTCCCCGGCCATTCACTTTTCATTGGCCCTGTGCCGGACTAAATCGAGATCAGTATCCATATATATATATATATATATATATATATATATATATATATATATATATATATGAGGGCGATTTTTGCTGCATGATTATGAATTATTGGCGTATTTTCAAAGAGTTATAAAACTGTCTTCCCTTCCCCACTTCACAAAGTCTACCGTAGTATTTAATCAAGCCAAATATTATAAACAAACTAAAGATCGACTCTTTCCTTCCTTACCCCCTTCCCACTCACGATTTATTTCCATGCACCCTTCATTACCGCCCGACTAACCATCCACCCTCCACTTTCGGCCACACTCCTACCCTAATCCGGAAGTCTGAGCCATCTTCATAGGTTATGAATTCAGAACGTAACAGAGACGCCGAACTAGTCGCCATTGATATGCGATAGGGTTGAATCTGGCCAGACAGCAGGGTAGGGCCTGGGCCTCCGTCCGATGCTCTATCGCAAGCTATTCATCCATTTTCTCTCTCTCCCTCTCTTTTCTCTTCCTTCCAGTCTCTCTTTCTATCACTCTTTTTTTGTCAGTCTTAATTCATAGACTCTTCTTACAATATACCACCGCTCTACCTTCCCTTCTTACTTTTTACCCAACTATTCACACACACACACACACACTCTCTCTCTCTCTCTCTCGCTCTCTCTCTTTCTTTTACTCTATTCTAGTTTTGTTAGATCTCAATGATTCCTCTCTCTCTCTCTATATATATATATATACATATATATATATATATATATGTGTGTGTGTGTGTGTGTGTGTGTGTGTGAGTGTGTGCATGTGTGAGTGTGTGTTTTCAGGCAGCAATCTTTCAGTGATAGGTGTTTAATTAAAAACGACGGGCAAGGATTTTTTTTCATTTTTAGTTAACTCTGTTTACGAACAAGGGAACTTGTGTCTGGATCTAATGAATGTAAATATTGTCCAAAAGTGTGCGATGATCATACTGACCATCATTAAGACTGGAGAAAACTCTAGACGTTGACTGTTTCTTTTTGTTTTTTGTTTTTTAATTTTGGTTACCGTTAAATTTGGCGTTGTGCCGATGTTGGGCCCAGGATGACAAGCAAGGGAAATCATTCTGGGTTGATGATTGTCTGTTGTTATATACTGCGTCCAGTTGCCCGATCAGACGGGACACGTGTCAAGTCTTTGGGGGCAGAAGGTTGATTTCGTCTGTGGGGAAGACCGTTAAGTCAGCTGGATGTTGTGATCGCTCTGTAATGGTGTGAGATGTGTTCTGTTGGAGTTCGCAAGGACCAATAATGAAACTAGAGTCCGACTTGACACAGGTGGAATGCACAGATTTGACAATTTGATTCGAGGAACACTTTGCTGCACCCTTACTCGCCAGATTTAAGCCCCTGTATGTATGGGATATGTTGCATACCTCTCCCCTGAGGCCACTCAGTTATGGTCAGCACTGAAACATGCTAGGATAGATATATCCCTGCAATGACTTCAGCACCTCATAAGACTCCATGCAACACTGCATAGCCGGCGGAGGGATCCTCAAAATTTTATTAGATAGCAGTCTTTAATTACTTTGGAATTTTAGTTTTCACACACACACATATATATATATATATATATATATATATATATATATATATATATATATATATATTGATCTGAGATGTTAAATGTGTGGAGTGCGATCTGAATGATTAATATTCACAATTGAATCAAGTGTTTTGTCAAAAATGTTGTGTAAAAAAAATGATTTTTAATCCTCAGGCTAATTGACTAATTGATTACCTATGCGTTTGTTATGCTCAGAAAACGTAATTGCTTGATTATAAGACTCACTTAAAAATACCAAAAATATAAACTGTATCCTTTGAGCTGGTCTCATGTATAGGAGGTCGTGCACTGACGCCTGGTGAGGTGAGTTCAGTTAGTGCTTTGAAAGAGATACGTTGTCGGGTGAGTCGAAATCTGGAACAAGGACATGTTTGTGGAGTACCAGGTGAAGAATGAACTATCAGCATGCTAACCACTACACAACGATATAGGCTTTTTGAATGAATCTGATAACTGAAGGATAATTTGATCGTGAGTGTCGGGGTTTCAGTTACGGCTTTCGGTTTTTTAACTCTTAAATTCATACTGTTGAAAAAATGGTTAATTCAAGATTGAAAATTCTGTTTGAAGTTACCTCCCTTGCACTTTTTGGTACGTCTTTCATTTTTTTTAGTTCTCTCCACAAAAGAGGTTTTTTTTTCTAAATCCTAATCATTGAAGAGTTCCAAATCTGTCACAAGCAGAATCTAAGAATTAATTTTTAAATTTGTTCACAACAAGAAATATTTCGTAATTTACTCAAATCAACACCTTCACTCATTTCAAGAGAGGCAAAAAAAGCCATTTAAACTCAGCAGAAGGCGAAGTAGAAACTCTCATTGCTAATCATCTTCGTTTCATTTTGACATGAATTATGAAGTGGGATAAAGACGGTTACGTAACCCTCATTCTTTGTAATTTGTCTTTCCTAAAGATCTACTGGTATGTATACACATGTATTTACCTCAGATATAAAACTCATTTAACCTTTCGATGTATGTATAACTTATCAGTTGGTCTTTGATGTGTAAATTTTGTGATCTGCCGTGTATTCTGATTTCTGACTAATTTCTGTCCATCGGACATGAAGTGCCCCGCCCCAGGGTCTGAATCTAGCCCTGCACACGCATACACATCTCATCTGGTTGGTCATTGCTGGTCGTTGCTGATAACTGTCAATTCATTCCTGATGCACTGTTTCAATTGCCATATCTTTCAGAATTGTCGGTCAAGAGAATGGGTCATTTTTTGCACGCCGTCCATCAAAGCACTGACTCGATAACGTCAAAGGAACGACAGTCATTGGGGCACTTCTTCCGAGTCATCACAGGAGCCTCTTGCAGTCTCCTCCATAGCTTTGGCCAGCTCATCGGGGTCATGTGAGGGGGCCTCTTGGACAATATGCATAGGACATGTTCCAAACATTCAAGCCTTCTTCTGGTGACAAATACACTGAATGAAGAACTTGCCTTTCAAAAAATTACGCCGCTAAACTTCTGCGTATGGCACTTTATCGAATACGCTCTTGATTTCGTCGAATACACTCGTAATCAAATGTATCTATGCTATATTAATCTGTTTGACTTTGGCCTTTGCTATCCCCGACATCACTTCTAGTGGGGCACCATTGAGAGTTGTAATATCACTGTAGAGTTAAGTGACATTTTGGACAGCTTCAAATGGTATTCTGTTCTGTTCTGTATTACATTTTATGGAACTCAACCAAAATGGCGCTGGAAAAACGCTTACCAGATCTATCATGCACTGCATGACTGGAACATTCTCGGTCAAAATTGTATTTCACGTGCCTGCATCCATCCAACTGAACAGGAACATGTGCACTACGGTATAATGAATAGTGGGGAGTGAGGAAACATTTCTGTTTCGCCCTCATTTCGAGGATATTAAAAACAAAAAATCAGAAGTATGCAGGTATCTGCTAATCCATATATGTGTGTGTGTGCGTGTGTTTGCGTCTGATTGTGTATGCTTATATATATATATATATATATATATATATATATGCATAAACACTAAACGCACACATGTACATACATGCATGCATACAAGTGCTATGTGACGTTGCATAAGTCGACAGATTGAAGGATAGTAGGCAACGCAATGCATGTGTGCTTGCTTGAGTGTATGTTTACATGGTATGTATATATATATAATTTATTTAATATGTAAACACAAATATGCACTTACATACTCACATGAAATGTATATATATATATATATATTAAGAGAGAGAGAGATCTGTAATCTACAATTCTTGTCATTCTGATTGCTATCTACCTTTATAGTAGGCATTTACGAAGTTTGTCTCATGGTCGTTCGAGGAAGAACGAATTTTCAGAAGATTGTAAACCATCAATAATTGATTCAGCTTTCCTGCAGTAATTTTCTTTAAACAAACCCCAGTATCTACTAATTCCAAAAACTCGACTTCAGTTGACAAAATCCCAGCCCACACCACGATTTCTGGCCTTTTTTTCGGGATCAAAGTGAAGTAACTGTTCCACGGCAGAGCGCAGGTACTGACACCTGCCCGTCGAGTGGGCCGGAGATTGGGTGTTGTGGTAGGTGTCAAGACCGACTGCGCCGGTGCAGTGCGTCAGCCAATGAGGCTGCGCACTGCTATGCGGATTGAAGGCCTTTGGACTCGTCCTTGGGCTCTACTATGCTGCGGGGATCCGTTGTCCCGGACAGCACTGCTCCATTGCACTTAGAGGAGCAGGTCCCTGAGGGACACTTTCGTGACAGAGGTTGTTTTAGCTTCTACAGTCACTTGGCAATCAAAGTCGCGTTGGCTGGAGCTATTTTTGGAAGGATGTCTCCTATTTTCCCTACGTTAAGCCTCGACCTTGTGTCAGATTTTGCTGTGGTGGGACAGTTAATAAATTGCACCAACATATCTTGCGAATATCAACTTCGCACAATGGCCAGTCGTCATGGATTAAAGCGTAATATCTGTTCCCCAGCAGATTCCAAGGTGTCGGTACTGACTGAGTGCGCCGGTACATGCGTTAGCCAATGAGGTTATACTGACGCTGCGCATTGCTACGTGCATCGGTAGCCTTTGGACTCTTCCTTGGGCTCTCTCACTATTACTCAGCCCAGCTGCGGGGGATACAATGCTCCAGGGCTGCACTGTTCCATTGCACTTAAAGAAACAAGTTGGGATTGTCCTGATGCTTTCGTGACTGCGGTTGCTTTGGTTGCCTAGCAAGCAAAGTCGTGTCAGCTGGAGCTTTGTTCCAAGGGTGTCTCCTATTTTCCCCGCGTAAAGCCCCGACCTTGTGTCACATTTTGCTTGGGTGGGAGAGTAAATAAATAGCGCACACACACACACACACACATACACATACACACACACTCACCTTACAGTTAGATTATTGGCAATATTTCATCTTATTTCTATTGCTTTGTATTGCAAGGATTAGAGGGTCATTCTACGATAATGGAATAATAATATTCGAAAATTTAAGATGGCTCATTGTCAATTATTAAAATTTTTGATTTGTATTTTTCATCTCATTCAAGATGCATTTTATTGCAACTCATAGATTGTCATTCTACGATCGTGAAGTAATAGTATTCTGGTCTCGTAAGTGAATCATTGTAAGTTATTGATACTTTTTCACCTTATTTCTGCTGCTTTTTATCACAACTCTTTGAAACTACAATAAAAATCAACTGAAATTGAAAAGAAAAAATATTTAAAATCTCATGTTTAACAAAGAATTGTGAATCGAAATCCTCTATTCAAGTTGAAAATAATCTCCTTCAACCTGACAATTCCTTTATGATGTATTGCTATGTTCCTGCGCGAAGATTACCTACCTTGAAAATCAACAATAGCAGTTTTTACCTGGACTCACGAAGTTGTCTCCAAACTGGCTACCAATCTAGTATATGTGTGGAATGTGGACAATAATCTTTGCTTTGCCTACCGAACTTTTCCTGTACAAAATTGTTGCATTTATTGTGGAATCTTCAGGCGCCAGAGACTAGAAATACACGAACACATCGAGATATATATATATATATATATATATATATATATATATATATGTGTGTGTGTGTGTGTGTGTGTGACTTGTGAATATGCATGCATGTGTGTGTATGTTTATATATATATATATATATATATATATATATATATATATATATATATATACTTGGAACAGACATTAAGTTGCAATCATTTTAGCTTTAATTACAAATGCCCCATAGCAGTTGTCATTGCATACCTAGGCCGACCAGCTTAAATGACCAGACAGTTAACCTCTTGACCCCCAGTGACTATTTATCATTCTACCAAAAGTCCTCCTTACAACCTTAGGGAATCGGAAGGCGTGGTACATCTGCATGCAATATAGTAAATAAAAGGGTTCGAAATGCGTAAAACGCATAAATGGCGGGGGTTATATCCTGTATTCTTTCTAGGATATTTTGCGTTGACATAAACGCAGCTATCGATAATTGATGGTGAAATCAAAAGTTTCCTGATCAGAACTTTGTCATTTCAGTCAATAGCCCGTGGTAACTATTTGGGGAGAAAAAAAACGGATATTTGTATCATATATAAATGAACACCGTAGCCTGCACGTGTACTAGAACTAATTATCTAAAAAAAATAGAACTCCAATATAAAATCATGTAAAAAATAGATCTTCTATTTGAATTTATCATCAAAAATTATCTAGATGAATAGATCTTCTATCTAAGATTATCAAAATAAATCGATCTTTTTTTCAGAATGATCTTAAAAAAAATAGATCTCTAATCTAAAATCATCTTTAAAAATAGATCTTTTTTCTTCTAAACTATCAAAAAACCAAGATAAATTCCAAAATGACCATGTGGCCCTGCACTCTAAAACCAAACACAAAACGTTTCGGAGGGTCCCTAGTGGTGTACTCATGCAAAAGTTCAAGGCTGTAGCCTCCAAAATGTGACCAGGAGCATCTGGAGACACACAGACACACAGTCGAGAAAAAAGAAAAGAATCCGTAGCCCACTTGACTGGTTGGTCAGGTTGGCCATTTGCGGGGCTACAGTTATTCGATAAGAAACAAGATCAGCCTGGGTGCTGCAGGGTCAAACTCCACTCCTACTCCTATTCTGACTGAAGATGATTACTGCAACTTTTGTATTGTGTATATGGAAAATTGTTGAAATGTAAGACCTATCAGTTTGGTTCAGTCGGCAAGAGAGCCACCTACCAACCACTTGGTCAAGATTTCCACAGTTCATCTACCAGATTGGAATACAATGACCTCGTCGTCGTAAAAAGTCCGTCTTGCAGTTGTGATTAATAGCAAATAAGATGAAAAATTACTAGTCGAAAATTGATAATAATTGACTTCACTTGATAGATTCGAATAAGATTACGTTCTTAGATTAGGGAAAGGTTTCTCTCTTCTGTTTCCTCATGAAATTGACTTTGAGGTAATAATTAAAGGTATACCTTGACTAGAGTAGTTAATTCATTCCAAATTTGTCAGTACTGTCTTATCATAATTTAATGTGTTTTTACTTAGTTACATTGATTCGTACAGCAATAACATAACCGTATTACATCAAAACCCACACTAATTAAAACTGCACAGAATTCAAGGAATTGTAGTTCTTACAATGGAAAAGTTCATATCTCAAAGGATGTTCAGGGGAAGTTTTCACTGATCAACCGGGGGAGGCAAAGGGCAGATGTTTTCGACTTCACAATTTGAATTCATCCAACACCCGACTCTACGAACGGTTAGTCTAGTAGCCACGAGACGCTCCATTCCGTGGTGACAGTCTGACTATAAATTGAGTTTAAATAACTGACAGACAACAAAATTTCATGATTTTGGCTTATAATTTCAAATTAGGAACGGTTTGATGAGAAAATAATGACATTGCATTCCTTGTAATTAGTGAAAATACCCATGAGACACACTGGCCCAGTGTGGTTTCTGGATATGATAAGCATTATATATATATATATATATATATATATATATATATATATATATATATATATATATATATGTGTGTGTGTGTGTGTGTGTGTGTGTGTGCATGTCTGCGTGTGCTTCTGTTTGTGTGTGTGTGTTTGTGCATAATGATAATACTTAGACACAAGCAAAAAAAAAAAATAACACCGTATATATCAATTGTTCAAAACTAAAATTATGTCAATAATAAATTGTAGCGATGGCATCGGTCAGACTTATTTTATTAATGATATTTACTTCGTTTTTAATTAGGTTTTCTATTTGTATACAGCAATACCTTGGCTGGTGCAGTTTTAACAGTGCGGATTTGAACTGAAAGAAACACATTAAATTATTAAGACCTTGAACAGAACAGTTTTGAACGGTATGGACAAATTTTGGAACGAATTGACCTCACTATGCAAGGTATACCTGTACACATAAAGGTGTTTGTGTGCGTGTGTGTAAGTGAACATGTATATTTGTATGTGTGTGTGTGTGTGTGCAAGGCAGCTTTGAGTATATATATATATATATATATATATATATATATATATATATATATATATATATATATATATATATATGCGTGTGTGTGTGTGTGTATGTGTTAATATCTTGAATATGGGTTGTGTTCGTTTACATATCATGATTTGGAGGTACGTTTATGTACGTGTACCTATATGTTCTCGCACTGTAGTTTTACGTACATATATGTGAGTATGTATGTATTAAGCATATATGTGTGTGTCCATGTCTACAATGTATATCGGTTGTGTATATATATATATATATATATATATATATATATATATAGTCTAGAAATCTTTACAACTTTAAACACTGAACCATAAAAACTTTTTCAAATTGTTTTTGCGTCACTTCAGTCACTTATTTTGCCATATTTCCCAATGCAATTTATGAAATTTTCTTCAATGATTTTCCCCCTATTTTCCTTACATTTTCTTATTATGGTGCAATGTGTAAATTTTCTCTTGTAGAAATCATTAGTTGTTTACCATACAACATGCAATCGGGGATTTTAAAATCAAAACAGTTTACATGTCACCCTAGTAATGTTGATTGAACACCACCTCCCTTTTTAGCTTATGCCAGACATGTAGTTTGTTACTCTATATAGGGTATTATCATGTACGTTGTATACGAATATCATTTTATACTACACATGATACAAGGTTCACTTGCATAGGTCACCCAAAAACCATATTTAACGATGAGGGATCAGTATGTATAACATACGTGACTGGCTATTCTTGTCATTTTTATTGACTGTTCACCCATGTGAATATTAAATCCGTTGTGTTGGTTCTATTCTTAGACAGCATGCAAATCAACTTATGGCATCATCTTCAAGAATGTTAATTACACAGAAAATCTTCGAGTTGATTCTCTATCAACATATTCAGCGAAGAATCTCCTAAATATCCTAAATATTTATGTGCTGAATATGTTTATATATACTTAAACATATTTGCATGCATGTGTACATGTTTGTGTGTGCGTTTGTAAGACTTTCCGTATGTCTATGTCAATATATATGTATGTGTGTTTGTGCAACCATGTCTTGAAAAGTAAGGAGAGCAAGATCCCAAGGTAACTTTGCATATGTCTCTCTCAATGTATATGTATATATGTGTGTGCGTGTGTGTCCGACCATATCTTAAAGCAGTGTGCAAGATCCCAGATTTAAGCGATCGATTTTCAAATCAACTTGGAAATCTCTAATTTTGTTAAAATGATTTTGAATTTTATTTTCTCGGCAGTCAAGAAGGAAATTAATCACTAATGCCTTAGTTTAAAATTATGAAACAAGTCTGGTTAGTCACACAACAGAAACCATCATGTTACTAACGTCCTTTGGCAGTATGCTGTGTTGTTGGTGATCAACGAAAGAATGGAAAAAGAGGTCTTCCATGAATAAATTATTTCTCTTGATTTATGTTGGGTCACTAAAAAGTCCAAATTAAATGCGACCGGACTCAAACTAAAGGACCAATGTAGCATAAACTTACATTTCAAATTAAACCTGCACTAAGATTTTCTTTTTCTCTTTTGAGTGGAGATTGGGGTATTTCGATTAAACAAAAAAACATTTTTCGACACTTAATAAGGATTAAATATTAAAATTTTCAGTCCTCTTGCTTCAGATCTGTATGCGTGACATATATATACACAGAGCAAGCCTGCCAGAATCACTTAAAACTGAAGAAACCTATGTTGACAGTTTTAGTTGACGATTTCTAATATACGAATATATGAAAATATGGGAAAAAGTCACTACGTTACTAAGTATAAGCTGGAAAAAAACAATAATTTTTGAATTTTTTTTTGAACGGTACATTAAATCAACCGCACTAATCAAGGTATACATGTACAGGGAAATGTTTTCTTTAAAAAAAACGTGTGATTGGATAAGCAGAATATTTCAATGGCCGTGGAAATGAAGGCAACCGAGACTCACAGTCTCCTGTCAAGGTTGACAACGGGGATTACAGCCTTTTGCTGCTATAGCTTGAGCAGATAAGGTAGATATGGGAGAAAAGTGCTCCAGTGTTCATCCATCCTCTTTCTCCTCCATCAACCATGGCGACATGCCAATAACAAGAACATTTCACAAGATATATAGTGAGTGGACAGAACGAAGAGAGGGATAGATACATGCCTTTCTGCAAGGACAATGCTATGAAGTGGACCAAATCAACTTCAGTCAAAAATTGAACTCAAGGCATTGATTGTGTTTTTCTGTCTCTTGACACCACACAAAGTAATAATGGATATGCTGATGAAATCAGCTTCGATGAAAAATATTGAGGAAGTGTAAAGTGAGTAAAAAATATTGTGTTGGCAACCGATTAGAGCACATGCATGAACAGACACTCTCCCGTGGAGTTATTTAGTCGGTGATGAGATGATGTTGAGTAAACTTGTGTATAGTATGACGGTTGCATTCACATTGACCCAGTTCGCCCATTCTCCACGTCTCATGCGGGGTTTTGGGGACACAAAATATCGCGCACCAAATTCCTGCAGTCCAAATATGACCCCCTACGACTTCCGACATTTCTCAATGAGCTTTAACGCCTAAACAAGATCAAGGAGAATACCATGGGACAGCTGATGGCGAGCCCGTGGGAGGACTTTGCTGACTGTTTTGAAGAATGACAAAGACATTAGGATAAGTGTTCGAGGTTCCCCGGGGACTAGTTTGACACGACTAAATCGTCATTGCTCTTGGTAGTCTATATTTTCGTCGATATTTAATGGCTGAATGCTCTCCAGACTGACTCACATTTCAGCTTCATGTAAATAAGCTGTAAATAAGCTGGGATTATCAAGCACAAAGCCAAGAAGATTAGGAAGAATGTGTTGCTAATTGGAGGGACTTGGCTGTCTTTTAAATCAGCATTCGAAAGATTACAGGACAATATATAACGCAATATATAAAAAAAATATCAGGTATCCGTGACAACTTAGAATCCATAAATAAACTAAAATGGCAATTGGCTGGTCATGTTGTAAGAATGATAAACAACCGATGGATATCACGACTCACAACATGGATCCCCAGGGATCACATGTATAACTGAGGCCGGTAGAATACAAGACGGAGAGACGAACTAGACAGATTAAGAAAGTATTGAGCCAGCGACGCCCATGATGAAGAGGTCTGGCGAATCCTGGGGAATGTCTATGACCAAAGACTGATAATGATGATGAGATTGGTCGATTCTGGTAGAGCAAGCTAAACCTTCAAGAACAAGAAAACCCTGTTTGTTCTAAAAAAGAAGGGTTTACAAGTAATACAATCTCCCGATAGTCACCTATGGAGCTGAGATAAGGAACCTAACCAAGAGATTTGCCATCAAGCTAAGAACTATGCAATGTGCACAGAGAAGAATCATGCGCATGGATTGAGGTGAAGTATCTGTTCCACAGCATAGACCGAGGCACCGGTACTGACACTTGACTGCCGAATGAGCCGGAGATTGTGTGTTGGTGAGCATCAAAGACCGAGTCTGTCAATGAGATTATACTGAGGCTGCGCATTTCTACGCGCATTACGAGCTTTTGGGTTCCCTTTCTATTACTCGGCCCAGCTGCAGGGGATCCGTTGCTCCGGAGCAGCACTGTCCCATTGCACTTAAAGGGACAGGTCGGGTTCGTCCTGATGCTTTCGTGACTGCAGTTGCTTTAGCAACCACGGTTGCTTGGCAACCAAAGTCGCATCGGCTGGAGATATTTTTGATGGGTTGCTCCTATTTTTCCTACGTAAAGTGAGATGGGACAAAGCTGCCCCTAACTTGGTGTTGCATTTGGCTTTGGTGAGAGAGTGGATAAATAGATGCTCAACATCACATGGAGAGATCACAAGACAGCACATTATATAGAGTCAAAGATATCATAGAATCCATTATAAAACTCAAATGGTGATGGACAGGTTATGTTACAAGAATGCAGGACAACCGCTGGACATCATGACTCGCAATGTGGATCCCCAGACATTGTATGCGAAACACCAATTAGCAGATAGTACGATGGCTGAGGAACTAGACAAGTTTAGAAAGTACTGGCTCCATGGCCCCCATGATAAAGAGGTTTACTGAATCTTGGAAGAGGAAGTTAAAATGCTGATTATAATGAACACAAACTGTGTCAGTCGGGGCTTGAACTCGGCTTGCCGAATCATTCATCCAGTGAACAGTTAGGTCTACCGCAACTCCACTTTTTTTAGGATTTTTTTTTAAGTATTTATTTATTTTTTTATTTGCTTTTTTCTATTAGCTGTTTTCTTACTTTACTATAAAAGTGAAGTGCTAGGTAAATTTAAATTCCGTTAGGGACTTTGTGTTTACCAATGCTCTTGAAAAGCCTTGAATCCATCTTTTCCACAGGATCAGGAGAGAGACGCCAATTCAGGTGCTTGTCTAAGTCTATTTTACATATCAGAGAGTAGTAATTTGATATGTGGAGCCAAATGTGTGTGTGTGTGTGTGTGTGTGTGTGTGAGTGAGTGCAGGGAATGTAATTGGAAAAATATAGAGGGAAGAAAAGTTCGAAGATTGGGTGAGGTGCTGAAATCATTCAGCTCGGATTCACAATTGCAAATATAAAGAGACGCTTAAGCTACAACAAGGGGGATCACTATCAATACATAAGTACTCTTCAGAAGTTTATTAGTCGTTGCATTGGATTGGGATATTCATCTGAGGGTAGTGGTTTCGTGGGACGATGCCTTGAGGAAGATCTGGCAAAGAAACTACAACCCATGCCTTATTAGATTCTTCACCTACCACATGACAACGACAATGCTACATAATCACCAAAAGGTTGATTCGAGTCCTAAAAATTGTACCTACCTAGCCAACATGCTCATGCTGGTGACAGATATGACTGGGTTTCATCAATTAGGTCAGATGATTGCCTGCGCCGAAAGGAGTTGAAAACAAACCATATTTGGCAGAATACCAAGGCTTGCATCTCAATTGGGATGTTGTTTATACTTGCAGGTGTGTTCAATAATGGTTAGAGGCTATCTTGATGGTCCTGAGGACATCAATAAGTAATTCAGTTGTCAAGAAGAGGTCCTGCATGCAGTACATCTCCCTGTGTATCAGTGAACAAACATCCAGACTGACCACACATGTTTTGGTGATCCCCCTCCTTAATGTAGGCTTGGAATAGTGACCGAGGAAGTTTGCTTGTATGCAGACCATGCTGACAAGTTTGTGATTAGGGGGCAATACATATCCGTTCATACCATAGCATGGAAACTTGATGTTTGCCAGTGTTTGCCATCGGCGCATGCTGGTTGTGACTCTACCAACTTTTGGAATTGAAAATAAATCTATTACCTTCAGTACTTTACAACTTAACTGAATCTGGATGATCTGTCTTTGGGTAAGGCCCGTTTGACTCAGTGGATGATTGTTTAGAAATTACGAGGACTTTAGTACTTTTATACGGAATAGGTGAAAATGTATAACACACCAGACGAATTATGGTATTTGCATACAACCTGTATAGATAAAAGTACCACAAAATTGCATTCCCCCTGGGGAGGCCTTCATGTAGCATGCTCATAGAACCAGGTATCAGTCTTTGATTTGTTGCCACAGTCATTTCACTAAGCCAGCTTTGGATGATCCTACCCATTGCAGGTGGTTCTGTGACATTTCGGGACTTGGTCCAGTGATATTTACCCACCGAAGTCAGAGATGTTACTTATTCATACTGTAAATATGGTGACTGCAGACAAGGCCTCCTTGTGGATGTGTTCTAGCAGGACTCAAATGCAGTAACTTCTGCGTCTGTGATAACTCTTTACGTCCACAAGATTTGGAAGAACTAATGATATTAGTTATAGCAGTGCATTAAGTATAATTATCGTTTATTGAGAAAAATTTTCATTATCGTGAATTCAGTTAAAAATACTACATGAGATGATTCCATCGATGTGTAATTCATAATTTGTTTGATGGAACCAAACGTGGGAAAATTAATGATTATTACAGTAATCATCCCAAACCAACGTTTTTATTGTTACCCTTCTCTGTTATCTGACGCCTCATACTAAGACTCCTCCGAATTGTTGGATTTTTATTGCTTAGTACTTATCAATATGTTGATATCATCAGTAATTTTAGTTACATTGTACTCTACAGAAATAAATTGAAGTATGACAAAACATCCTTAAAAGGTGATCCGTAAAGGTTTAAAATGTTGGTCTACAATCATCAATATGATAATTTTCCTCCTCCCCCAGTGTCTTATATGTATTGTCCTATAATAGAAATTCAGGCAAACCAGTGAAATACAAACATTATTTTGGAATAGAACAGGACCTGTCGATATACGATTTTGAAGCAATCCACAATTTATTGAGAAAGAAGAGGTTATAACGCATGTTTGCTCACATTCTAGATAAGTACGAAAGGTTATGTAAGTTTTATTTTAATCATTATTGAAACGTGAGAAGTTTTTACAAAATTCGAATTAAGGTTAAATTAAACCCCTAAAAACATAGTGTCCTTACCACCCCCGCTGGTAGACATCATGTGATGTTTATTGAAAAGTATCTTCACCCGCACATTGTCTAATTCAGACTACAGGCTTTGTTAATTTGTTCATTGTCAATTGCATACGGCGTAATTTCGCTTAAAAATAATTAGGTTCGCACATGATAACCGCCTCGAAAACAGATGAAAAATAATGAATGTAAGTGTATTTTATGTGAAGGCGGAGTGAGACTAAATATCTCCGCAATTATCTGTTTCATCATTTAAAAAAATTGACTCTTCCTTAGTGATATTTTCTTTTCTTTTCTCAGTGTCCTTACAATGGCTACGGCATCATCCATCCCATTCTAGACTTCATGTATCGTGTTTCTCTGCCCTTAAAGTTTATGATATCTGAAATAGACTTGGAAGCCACATGTACCCGATGAGGCGTCATTTATTCAATTGGAGCAAACTTCCTCCAACACCATTCACCAACTGAAGACTGAATGAAAATCAATTAATATATAAGTACGTTGCAGGGGAGTTAACTGTGTTTGGATTTTTCGTATGTTGGATTATTGTCTTAGCATATAAAAAAATCTCTCAACAAGAAAAGAATCCTGGATCCACCAAACTATCAATGTTTCCTCAGCTCATGGCCATCCCCTCCAATACATTTGAAAGCATTGAGAACTTTTCGAGATGTTGTGTGGACGAACTTGAGTGACTGCATATACCTTCTCTAACTTCATTGGCCGTGATGAATATGGAGTACTACTTTAAAACTTAAAAAAACAAACACCAATCAAATTAAAAAGGATATAACTGTTTTCTGAAGTTTTGAGATTTTCATTATTCCATATTTTGTAGTCTACACGACATTTAAAGATCGGATGCAACATGCAACTACGAAAAATTATGTCAACCAAATCGTAGTGTTGAAAACAACAAAGATAAAGATAACAGTTAGAAATGTATGAAAGAAAGATACAACTGTTTCAAGATGCGGCAAAATCCATTTTGTTGTTATATTGCTAACAGATGAACAATCATAGTAATCGTTTTACGTAATAATATCTATGCGGGTTATACTGATAAAAAAATATTCTATCTGCCTCACATTTTTTTACATAATCTAAATTCTTTAAGACAACTCACTCGCAACAGGAATTTCGTATATCGAGCGATACTTCGGAGAACTCGTGTATCCTTAGGAAACAGAAGTCGTCATTTTTTTTTCTGTGGTCTGAACTAGCATTCAAACTCTCGGAAAGTGTATTATTAACATACCAAAGCAATTTCCCCAAGGAAAAGTAACATATAATGATCCAGATGGGAGTCTGGACGCAGATGGTACTTTATTTTGCTTTTGGATGTACTGTTTTGGGTGGAAATCCAGCTCAGTACATTCTTGCCAACGACAACTTTCGCACGCGCCGTTCATTTCTATGACATTTAATTGAGAATATTTTGGTTTGAAGTAACTTTTATTAATTTCCTGGTTTTACTTATCCCTTGTTTTCTGATTAAAAAGCGCATGCATAACAGCTAATCTGAGAATTCTTCGAGACCATGGGAGTGCGTTATCACTTTTCCAGAGATAGCTGCCAAAAAAAAAGAATGGGGGAATTCAGAATATCTCTCAAAGGCAACCATGTTACCTACGAAAAATATCATCTTTTTGCATTTGAATAGTCAAGATTATATGTAAGAGTTGTACTGCAGGATTATCTACAACACTGACTACAAGGTTCCAAACCCCCTTGCCCTTGGTGAAAAGGCCTGATCCAGGGGCGTAAATGCCCCGTTTTCCCTTTCCCGCACCCAGCACCCGCACTCAAGAACGTTTATCGTTCAGTGTAAAAGTATAAATCAATCTATTTATCAGAATGAAATACGCCCTTAAGTATTTCTGGAATACATTTTTAAAGATATGTGAAACTTGTCAGTTTGGCACAGTCGGTAATCACTTGGTCGCTGTTTCAAATCACGGTAAAGAAGAGCTGATTTTTTTATCGGTTTGGTTTAGCGTGGAGGAATAGTAAAGAGTTTGCTCCCCTAGATTAGATGGGGATTCTTCCCTTTTCTTGTTTTTTATCTTGTTCATCATCTGCCTCTGTATGCTCAACTGCTATCAATGACCAATATTTCAATTACCAAATTTCAATATACGATTGAGAAACTCCCTCGTCAACCTGAAAACTTGGGTTTTCTGGATGGATATCATTGGTGACAGCTGCAACCTTTTAGCGTCGGTCGTTGGATATAGATTCACGAAGATTTCCCCAAGATTCACCTGACCTTCCTTGTATGAGTATCGAGGAGCAAATACTTTCTGAACTTGTCTGGTTCATTATGCAATCTCATAATTTCCCGGACACATTTTTGCATTCTCACATGTCTAGCCCATTGCCATTACAGTTTTCTAATGGTTTCTTTTGTATTTCGGACACCTGTTTTTCCTCCGATATTCCGCCCTGTCTTGTGATCTCTCCATATGATGCTGAGTATGATTATCTCATGTGCACTTTGCAGGGTTACCAGTTTGAGGGTCTATCTTTTGCTTAGGTTCCCTGTTTCAGTTCCGTAGGTGGAAGGATGCATTGGTCGTAGAGCCTTCCTTTGGGGATTAATGGGATTTTCTTTTCCTTGAAAGCTGAACTGGCTCTATCGGAAGCTTGTCAACTTGGAGTGATCTTTTGTCCAATTTCTCTTTCTTTTGGGAATTTCAAGAATATTCGTTCTCTCAGGTAGATGTAATGGTCTACTTTTTCCAGCTCTGCATTTTTTATTCTGATTGGTGTGTCTTTGTCTTCAACATGTTTGTTGTATATGATGTTTTGTAGAGGCCTACCTTCTTGCTTTCTTCATTTAGTTAATCTAGTATACTTTGAAGACCATGAACGTTCTCAGCTAAAGGAAGATGTCGTCATCAGTTTGAGGTTATTTAAGTATTCGGCGTCTATTCTGATCCCTTTGTTTTTCCAGTCTAGGTCACAGTAGTTTGACAATATGTTGTGCCCAAACTCTTGATATATTCACTATCATCAGTACCAGCACTTATATTTGCTAGAGATTAACCGAATGACTGTTTCTGTATAATTGATAAATGGGTAATTGTTTGGAATAGGTTCGTAAACTCAAAACCTTCAAATTTTGAAAATGAGATATTGGTTTATCTGGAGAAATACTATAAGAAAAAAAAACAAGGAAAATATTCAATCATTTTTTTGTTCTCAGTTTCAAATGTATATTCGTTTTTTGATCGAAAAAGAAAATGTATTATATGTTCTTCTTGTTAATTGCAACTGTTACTCTAACTGTAATTCTCATTCAAACCCTAACCCTAATCCTAGATTAGATGGAATAGGTTCATAAGCACTACGATGTAAATGTCCGGAATAAGCTAGTCACAGCAGCATAAATAATCGTCTTAACTGAAATCATGTTGAGGACAAAGATACAACTATCAAAATCGAAAACCCGACATACATCAGGCGGAAATGAAAAAAGTAAATTGGATCAAATTTTTCACATCAATATTTTCATGGACACTTTTAAAAACTCTCGATTTTTAATTTGTGTGAAACATTTCCTCAGGCTGACTCCTTCTCTCGAAGTTCTATTTCTAAACGGCAAAGAGGCACAGAAGAATTTTCATTGTGATAATAATTTTCGCTTTTTTCACGAGCCTTTTAAGGCCCTTCGTGGGGCATGGAACTTCCAAGGTTGGTCAAAGACGTGTTAGCAGGAGGAAGAGATGGGTACACACCTTTCCAAACAGTGTGAAGAGAACGCAAACTGTCTTAGCCGGAGTTCGAACTCAGCTCATCGATCCCATTCTTTGTGCCGTTGACGTTTGGCCACTCTGCACACCCTTCTCTCTTTAGTTGTGCTCATTTGAGAATTTGTGGCGTTGGCGGTGACGGTCAGGTTGGAAGAATAAATTTACCGCTGAAAGACACTGAAAGCGAAAAAAATGCAGTTAAAGTAGGATTAATGTCCGGGC
>OY735226.1:36470892-36475892 GCA_963457665.1 Thysanoteuthis rhombus | reverse complement strand
CAAAACGGAGAATTGTAAAATTCCACGAAGAATTGACACGATTAGAGTCAAAACAGTTTAGAAGCCTGACACTTTGTCCCCGACTATGACTGTTTGAATCAGTAGCGGCAGCAGCTGTCATGTCAATTGATGAATAAAGGCCTTTCCCATCTCCTTCCATGACGAGCGTGATTGCGCTAGCCTCTGACACGTCTTACCAGAAAACGTTTCTATCTTATTTCACCGTATCGTAGCTGGTCTTTCCCAACTGTGCTCACTGTCCCACGGGCACCAATTGTTGCAGTGGTGGGCGCAGCCAGCGGAAAAGCTAAACTGATAAACTGATAGAAATTTAGCGGAAACAAGGATAACCGCTAACTCTTATTACATGAATTCATATTACAGCCCAGAGATATAACTTTGTGTCGTATGTTGAATGTAAACTGATGTTTAATTTCATTAGTTCACTTGAACATTCATGTACACCCCTATCATCCTACATTGCTATACCTTTCTGGAAAGTTCTATGTCTATGCTATTACACGTTAAAATTTCAGCTTTTTCGGTCTGTGTTTAAGGCAGGTAGGCCAAAGAAACAAGCCTAAGCAAAATTAATGTAATAAAAATTAGCGGTTAGCAGTTATCCTTTCCTCTGCTGATTTTTAAGCAGTTTATCAATTTAGTGCTTTTGTTAACTGTGACCACTAGTGGCAGTTAAATCTAATTTGACACATGATTGATTGGAATGTATGAAGATTTTCAGTTTCAATATGTGCATGGGAAACTTCTGTTTCATATGCCCTTCCTGTCCGTGGTATGTTGTTTGTTTCACAGAACAGTGTGAATTGAACGATTGGTCTTATCCTTTTTCAATACGTGCATATGTCTATGTGTTTGTATGTTTGCTTATGTGTTTGTTTTCGTGTTTCAGCGCTCCTGGCCATACGGTTTTGTCTACAGACTTGGAAATTGGCATCGGTGCTCCATTAGACCCCTTGAAGGAAAAATTTTTTCGTTGTTGTTTAATCTTGGGTCTATCGAAAAGAAAAACATGCAGAAACATGTGGATTTTGGATAATCTAGATGTTTTTACATGTTCGTTTTTTTTTAAATTCTTTTTCAGGTTTCCACTCGGAAACGCCAATGTTGTCATAAACAGATTTAATTCTGACCATATTTATTCTTCGATCGATTTTTTTTTTTGCATGACTTCAAATATTGACGCAACGGTTGTTCAACTATTGACTGTAATGGCAAGTTATGATTTTTTTTATACAATATTTTTGATTTTTTTTTCCATCGAAATTTTGTTTCTTTTCATCATTCTCATAGACTGACAGCCTGAGTAGGTGTGCTGCATACCAACTAAAATTAAGATGAAAGAATCAACTCGTCAAGAATTATTGATATCTATTCATGATTGACAATGTTTTGTCTAATAAAATAGAAATAATAGAGCAACGATATGTTCTCTTGATATTTTTTCAATTTGGTATCAGCTTAGAACTATTTGTTTGCTGTAGTTGGGTGAAAAATACTGGTCCGCTATTTCTATCTGTATTTCTTGAACGCAGAACTTTTTTAATAGTAATAAAAGCTTTGCCACTTCAAACAAGGATTAAAAACTGAGGAGTAGTAAAAGGAATGAATTTAAACTTAATTTTTTGCATTTTCAACGATGGTAGAAAGTTAATGAAAGCTCAACTTGTTTGTTCGTTTGTTTAATTTTTTGTCTGTTGTCAGAAGAACTCGGTGCTGATCACCGTGCCAATTGCAGAATGTACCAGATAATCATATATATGATAAGAGCTGTGTATCACTAGCAGTCATCAGATGAGCCTGTGATTGCTAGGTAACACCTGTCAAGAATAGCAGTCTGCAGCCTAAACGAGCGCTGAGCGTAAGAAGTTAGAGCCATATCTGTCACACTCATGTTAACTTGATTATGATAAATACAATAAAATATATAACCAGATATGTGTGTGCCACACTTATGTTGACTTAAGGGGCCTTTATTTAGAAATAATCCGATCAAGAGAAAGGCAAAGACGTATAAGGAAGGAGAGAGGGAACTAACAATTTTAAGCGTCTACGAAGAAATAATTGGTAAATTGGCATAGAGGTTAATGGCATTATACAAATATATATTGATCAAGGACAATTTTCATAAAGAGGAATATGGTTGCATTACCTTAAATTCTTCTTAAATAACCCCGTAAACAATACATCTGTTTTGTTGATGTTTCACCTAATATCACATATTGTTTTATATTTAAATTCAGGATAGCCGTCAACGAGGCGACGGGTCAAGTAATAGAAGTAAATATAATGAGGAATAACGATACAAAAAAAGAAAGAAACTCACCATCACTGTCAATAACTGAACAACCGTAGCGTCAAAATTTGAAGTCTTGTAAAAGAAAATCCATCTCAGAATACTACCAAAGGCTTCTCAACGTTTTTTTTGGGGGGGTGGGGGGTAATATCAGGTGTGTTCAATCACATAATGAGAGCCTCGCACAATCTGACTGCTGGAAAGGTATATTTTCCAAGATGGCTGCCGAATTATTAACATGCTCAATACTCCTTCATTATTCATCCTAGACAATTTTTCCCAAAACATTTCTTCGCTGTATCGGGTGTTCGATAACATATCATATATGTTATCTTGATTTTTTTTAATATCAAATACTGATCATTTTTTAATCAGATTTGCTTTTCATTTTGCTCGTGTGGCTTATTTTTAACAATACTCATTTTGAGTGAAGACTTTGTAGTGGATAGATTTAATTTGATTCTTGTAGAAACTTTCCACAGTTCAATAATGACCGAAAAGAGAATTCAAACACATTCCATTATGTTTTGAACAACATACAGATATTTTTTCGATCGAATAGATGGACGTTTTCTGTTCAGATTACGACCAATTAGCATTGAAAATGAGTTCATCCGTGTTAAAACAAAATTGATCAAAATCAATTCAACCATCTAAACAAAAACTGCTCTATACTTCATTCGCGTGATAAGTAAAGAGAAAAAAAAGAGAATTCTGCTCAGACAGAGTCAACGCGAAGGTCACTGTAGTTTACAGATCTATGTCCTATGGCACCAAACGACGACAAAAACGAGAAAACTATATCTTTATAATCGCTTTTCACATCCAAAACCAGGGATATTGTAATTGTACTATGCATTGACTGCATTGGCTTTTCCTTTTTTGCTTCTCGTTTTAAACTGGTTCCCCGCTCTCCGTTTTCTTTAGCCACAAATCCACAATAAAGGGAAATAACTCGGAAATTAATATCTCAGATCTTTGCAGACGTGGACAAAAATGCCCAAAAAAGATTTTGATATTTTTGATACAAGTTAAGCATTTAGAATTTGTTAGACGATGACAAATTTCAATTTGATTTCGACCAGCCTTAGGAGACTTGTGCACAGAAAGAAAAGCATTGGGATAATCAGTAAGATATGTTCTGGAATATTTAGAACAAGATCCCATTAATCCTAAAAAGAAGGGTGTATAACCAATGCATCCTCTCAATAGTCACTCATGGAGCTGAAACACGGAACCTAACCAAGAGACAGATCTGCAAATTGAGAACAATGCAACGTGCACATGAAAGAATTATGCTGGGCCTCATGGAGAGACCACAAGATAGCACAGTACAGCCGGGAAAAGACAAGAGTCAGGGACATCATAGAATCTATTAAAAATCTCAAATAGCAGTGGGCTGGCCATGTTGCAAGAATGGCAGACAACCCCTGGACATCGTGACTCACGACATGGATCCCCTGAGATCACATGCGCAACCGAAGCCGGCAGAACATTTGATGGAGAGACTAGCCAGACAAATTCAGAAAGCACTGGCTCTTTGACGCCCACAATAGAGAAGTGTTGCAAATCCTGGGAAAGGTCTCTGTCCAACGATGGACCTTAAAAGACTGATGATGATGATGATGATGATGATGATGATGATGATGATGAGGATGAGGATGATTGTCTGTAAAAAAAAATTTAAAAAAAACATTTGAATTTCTTCAAGGATATTTCTTAAAGAAGAAATAATTATCTTATAGAAGTTGATTATTTTATTTTCTAAAAAAACAATAAATTGAAATCATGAAGATTATTAACTTTGGGCGGAATTTTTTCGTCCGTCGTTGGACATAGACCTTCCCAAGGATTCGCCACATCTCTCTATCGTGGGCGTTGTGGATCCATTATTTTCTTAATCTATCTCATATTCCGCCAGCCTCGGTTTCACATTGGATCTCTGGGTATCCACTTTGTGAGTCGTGATGTCCATTGGTTGTCTGCCATTCTTGCAACATGGCCAGCCGATTGTCATTTGAGTTTCCTAAAGGTTTCCATGATGTCTCAGACACCTGTTTTCCCCTAAAATACTCTACTGTTTTGTGGTCTCTCCATGATTCTTACGTTGCATGGTTCTCAGTTTGAGGGTCAGTCTCTTGGTTAGTCTCGATGTTTCAGCTCCATAGATGACTATCGAGGGTACATTGTTTGTACACTCATATTCTTAGGACTAATGGACAAAGTAGACATAGTGGTCTACCTTGTCCTGCTTTGCATTTCTGATTTTTATCAATGTGCGTTTTTCGAGTTGATTGTGAAAATTATTTGCTCTATAATTAAGCGTAGATTGATAATTTCTAACTATTTTTTTACTTTCTTCTAATATTTTATTTCTTTAGAAAGAACTAGCTGGGGTACCAAGAGTTGGCAGGTTGGGGGGGGGGGGCTCACAACAACGGAAAGCAAATAATATATTATAGAGAATTTCATGAAATCTCCCACCGGTCGAGCCAGTACACGGGGTAGGCTCTATGCCCCTCTTAGAACCATATTTTTTCCTCAAAACTGAAAATTTAGGTGTTAGTAGTTCGTAAGTCATAGCGGACTACTGGATTTAAATTGTATCTATAATTCATTGTTGCGTGTGGGTTATGATGAGGTTTAGAGATTTTTGCAAAACAAAAGATTTTTTTTTAAGTGTAAA
>OY735226.1:36445892-36465892 GCA_963457665.1 Thysanoteuthis rhombus | reverse complement strand
TACTCGTCACTGATTGGACGACATTGGTTCGAGGCTCCGCCCCGCACCAACGTTCCAGTGAGTGAAATTGATAAAAGAAATACAAATTATTGTTAACTCGTGCTTTCCTTCTCAAACCATTTAAGTTATTAGAGACTCGGATCGCAAGCACGAACCATCGTCGTCATCATAATTGTACCAATAGTAGTAGTGGTAGTAGTGACGAAAGTAGTAGTCGTAGAAGTAGTAGTAGCAGTAGTAATAGTCATTCAGTCGCGGTGGTCTTTTCATACCCTCTCTCTCTCTCTCTTCCCTCCCTCTCTCTTTTTCTCTTTCTCTCTCTCTAGTTTTTCGCTACTAAATGACGAAGTGATTCCACAGATCATTCTTAGTATTAATTGTATCTTCAACATTATTATTTTCATTTCTACGATCACTACGACTACCACTATCAACAACAACAACAACAACCGCCACCTCTACGACTCCGAATCTTCTCAAAATTATCAGTTCTAAATGGACGCTAAATAAATAAATTGGGAAAAGCCAGCCACAGTTTATGTATTATCATTAAACAATGATAATACAACTAATCGTTTAGTCGGACCAATGGATTTCTTTTCTTGCGTCGTAGTATACACACACGCAACATGTTTACACATGTATGTGTAAAGGATATTTAACTGCTTTTACGTGTATATAAAAAAAAAAAAGAAGAAAACTTCCCATGTATACATACCTGGAAATACAACTTATTCGTATGGACTGTTAATTCTACATCAAAGCTTTTTGGAGGAATCAACTTCTCTTTTAAGAGCTATATTGATATAAGTTGATATATATGCTTGTTCCTTGACAGTGACGCATATGCAAACCGAATTCTTGGATATATAGGGACATATTTACTCACACACATATACATATACATATATTCATATTCATAAATATACATATACATACACACACACGAACACACCTATATCTATAATTGAAATTATACATTCATCTAAGTATATTACTATATTGAGTCATCTACCTACACATAAATATACATACAGATTTATGAATCCAGTTACATACATGTGCATGCGTTATTGAAAATGCACTCTGACACGCGCGTACAGAAATAAACACTTTTACGACAAGTCAATAAATAAATACAAATTTATATACACACCTTTATATTGTCAAATACGCAAATGCATACAATGTGCAAAGGCATCTAAACAATTACACACAGATATATGTATATGCATACATAAATATACATAAGTATATATAGATACATAAATTTATATATATAAACGGAAGTGTGATCCGTGTGCCGTGTCAAGAGAACTTGAAAACATTTTGTTTCTTTTAAACACAGTTTCAAAGAAACACCTATATAATAAATACTATATACCTACCTATGAATCCATATATAGGGCCAAAGGAATGTTTTTCGCATTTAATTGACCTTCGGATTATGAAACGAGGCAAATAAAAGAAAGATAAAATGGCCCACGTTGAGTTTAACGACTCGGCATTCAAGATATTGACGTGTAATGAAAGTAAAACTTTTACCGACAGACGACTGCACTTGTGTTGTGGACCACAAATTAATCAGTATCACCGAACCGGACATTGAAACTTCGAAGAAACACCTTTTTGTAAAATTGAAACACTATTCAAAAGTCTGGATTATTATCTCATTCGACGGCTAAACTTGATTACACCTTGATCAGGTAAATTTTGGTACTTTTATACCAAAAGAAACGTCAAAAATAATGTTTGCACACATATATTTAGATATAATGCCTATATATATACATATATGTATCGTATCGAAAATTCTGGAAAAATGTACGAAAGAAAAAAAATCGATGTATGGAAAAATCTACAAATTTTGTGACCTGTTTTAGTTAAATGTAGTCACCTGTAGAAAAAAGAACTTACCTGGAGAAAAGGAAATCGGGTTTACCTTAAAATCACACGTGCGTACATCTGTATGATATATACCTTTATTTACTTCTGAATATCATTCAGATACATACATATATATTCATATATATTCATACATATATATATATATATATATATATATATATATATATATATATATATATATATATATATATATATGTGTGTGTGTGTGTGTGTGTGCATATATATATATATGTGTATATATATATATATATATATATATATATATGAATATTGAATATATAAATGTTTACACGTACATTCATGCATATACACATTTTTATAAATGTATATATATGAATATATATATGCCTGTGAAAGTATGTTTGCGTGTGCTTACACATATGTATACATATATATCATATATATATATATATATATATATATATATATATATATATATATATGTATATATATATATATATATATATATATATATATGTATATATATATATATGAGTGTGTGTGCATTTTAATTCTGGAATATATATAAATATTAATATATATATGTGTGTGTGTGTATGTGTGTGTGCTGCAGCATTAAAATGCGTATAGATACTTGACAACATAGAGGAACAATTAATTAATTTAGTTGTTCATTTTCAAAAGCTGATATTTCAACTAAGCTAAGTAAATGAACAGATAGATTTATAGATAGATAATGAAGCTCAGCCAAGCCTGGCACAAGGCCACTCAAATAAGGCACTGGTGTGGCTCGAACTAATTCCTCCAGCACTAGCTTTGTCAACCATCTCTCTGCGGCAGTTGTCCTTCACTTACATACATTATCTATTGCGTGACAGAGAGACAGTTCAACTGATAAGTAAATAATATTTTCTAACAAAGCCAAAAGTTTTACTCAAGAATTGAAAATATGACGATTTTTTTCATTTACAAACGCAATTAATTCTCTGTTGTTTATCCAGGGTGTGAAATTAATTAACTCAATATGCGTTCATTTCAAATCGAAAAAAGCGACAATGACCCCATAAACAATAACATTAAACACTAGCTAATATGAATAATTAACAAAAGTTGAACGTTAACAAAAGAAATAGGCCAGCTGATATTTTGTAGAAATAAAAATCACGCATTTTTGCAGCGGAAACAAAAGGAATAAAACGTGGGAGAAGTGGACAAAAGATTTTTGTTTTTGAACCGACGACACATGTCAGGGCCAAATTGATGGGACCCACAGCAAAACATTTCTCGAGACCCTTCTAATTTTTTATTTTAGTAGGATTTTCAAACAGATCCTGATAGAAAGGGGATGTTCATGAAATTATCATGTTTGATTCATTCGTGGTTCTATTATACATCTGTGTGTAAATTAGCAAACAAATAAAAACATATTTTTCAAGACATATATTTTGGGGACCCTATAATCTTAGAATCCGCGTGAAGCTCCACTATTTGTACAGTCTTAACTACGGCCTATGC
Source organism: Thysanoteuthis rhombus (assembly GCA_963457665.1). NCBI lineage: Eukaryota > Metazoa > Mollusca > Cephalopoda > Oegopsida > Thysanoteuthidae > Thysanoteuthis > Thysanoteuthis major. The sequence continues at coordinate 36,462,508 of OY735226.1, read as the reverse complement.
ATCAACAATTCTTTTAAAAAAATACTCCTTTCTAAATGCAGTAGTAAAAACAGTAATCTATTCATTTGGAAAAAGATTACAAAAAAGTTATAAGTAAGTTAGTTACCGAGATATATGATTAGAAAAAATATATTTCTTGGCAAAGATTGTGTGAATTGTGTGCTTAGACATGTGCAGTTTGAGTTTCTTATAAATATTTTTTATGATCAATTAGATCTGTACACAAATCTGCAAGATTTGAAAATTGTTAATTCGAGGAAATATGTTTCAAAATATTATGGAATAAATATATCGAATATTTAAGAATTTAGACTAATTAATAAAGCTCTGTACAAATTTATCAATACATTTATAGACACACACACATGCACATGTGTGTGTGTGTGTGTGTGTGTGTGTGTGTGTGTGTGTGTGTGTTTGCGTGTGTTTGCGAAATGATTTAATTGTTGAAATATTTGATAATTTGGTAATTCAATTCGCAAGTTCAGAGATTGGAAATGTGTTAGCAAAATCATTTCCTTGGTAATTAATACCAAATTTGAGAGATAGGTTTGTTTTATTTCACATACAAATTTATTATTTTATTTTATAATCATGCATGTGCAAATGTTTAGAAAACTAAATAATTCTAAATTGCCATACGTTTATTTTACAATCAATTGACAATTACAACCTTTGAAAATCATTTACTATTCAATTCAAATGTATATATCATTTTAAGTATGTAGTACGAATGAAAATAATATTCTAATTATATAAGTGCATATCCATGTATATATATATATGTGTGTGTGTGTGTGTGTGTGTGTGCGTGTGTCTGTGTGTGTGTTAAAACTTTTCTATGAGTGCTCAGATACTACACTGTAATCCGTATTCCCTCGCTTCCGAACGAGAGCCAGATGTAACACAAGATCGGTTTAATTGCTCAAGTTCCTGCAACTGGTGTTGCAAAAGCGTCAGGGCAAGCTTGATCCTTCTTTTTTCGTGCAATGTGATGGTGCTATCCTGGAGCTTACTGGCTCAGGACAAGGCTATTTTCGAGGCCACAGTATTCATCCCAGGCCTCTTGTGCTTAGCAATACCGAGCCTCAGTAGACCATCACCGGCCGCAGTATTGCACCGGCACAAAACTACCAAAGAATGTACTGCAAGCAGGTACTACACACTGATCCTAGACAGAAAAGCCAGTGATCCAGACTTCAATCCTAGGCAGAGCGCACACATACTCCTCTTCTAGGCAGACGTGCGATCTATACGTAAATAGTCTCATCATTTTTGACAGGCACTGTGCTTGTGAAAATAATAATTGTGATAAATGACTGGTCGAACCCCATCATCATCTTTACTTCCATAATACAATCTCTGTCCTTATCTCTCTTTACTTTTGGGGCAAGTTTAACGCCTTCAGAATCACATGGCAGTAATTGTTCCTTTTCCCCCAATTCTACAATAAAGATGATGATTCAAAACAATAATGAACAATGGACTTAAAAAAGCACATTAAAAGTGTCACAAAATTGCCAAATGCTAAATTGTTTATAAAAGCAATTATTTCATTATTTATTTATCCTAGACTTGTACTAATTTCTTAAAAAATAAATACTGCTATTTGCCTTCATCTTGATTTTTCAGTGGCTTTTTATCAAAACTTTACGGTATTAAAGTTGCGATTATAAAAAATCAACTGAAAAATTAATATGAAAATGCCTAGTTTTAAAAACAAAATTAAAACTGAAGTACACTGCAAAAATAAGAATTTATTTTAAAAAATCAAATAAATGAATAAATACTACTGCAACAAAGTCAAAATGGCCAAAAATTCAAATGTGGCCAAAATAAAAAGTTCTTGACTAAATGCCATTCAAAAGTCCAGATTTTCAAATTTGGCCAAAATGGCAACTCTGATCCAGGCCGACCACCTCACCCAAGTGATAGGGCCGGATCTGATTGTCGTAAACATTGGAGAATAGGGTCTACCAGATCCTAGACGTAGTTGTATCTGCAAACTATTGGGTGAAGACAAAAGAAAGTAATTGGAAAAAAAAAAACCTGGCCAAATACAAGAACCTCGCCTGCGATCTAAAAAACTGTGGTGCATGAAAGTTTCTGTCGTAGCCATAATGATTGGCGCATTTGGAACCACACCCAAAATACCGGAATCGTGATGGCATGAATTGAAAAATAGAGGAAGAATTGAAAATGTCCAGAGTATTGCATTGTTGAGGTCTGCAAGGATACTGAGTAAGGTGCTGAAGTTTTAGGGAATACTTGTTGTAACTCAACCTCCAGCAGTAATCACCAGGCAACTGGTGTGAGATTGCAGAATAATAATAGTAATAACAATAATAATAATAATAATTCCTGAAAACTTTCTTATTTCATTTTTCCTAAATTTAAATTGTTTTTTTTTTCATACAATTTAGATCGAACTTATCATCATGGAATGCCATCGAAAATCCCAAGTTAATTAGCCTCAGAAAAGCCTTTATTCAAAAGACAAACAAATTAAAAATCCATGACAATTAAAATGAATACTAATAGACATTCATTAGGCCCCAACCACTGGAACCTTCCTTTGACCCCCGTAAAAGAGAATTGGATTCCATGGGGTTGTCTGCCCTGATGGTCAAAAGGAAGCTTCCTTAAATCTGAAATTTAGATTATCGAGTGAAATCTTGAAAATAATAACAACTTATACCAAGGCGAGAACAGACAGACAGACAGTCTGACTGACTATCTCTCTCTCTCTCTCTCTCTCTATATATATATATATATATATATATATATATATATATATATATATATATGTGCTAAATCGGTTGTTACGTTTTTTTAGACAATGACCAACTCAGGGCCTCTAAATCTGTCCTAGGTAGGTCCCTTCGATTCAAGGGTCTGGGGCCAGTGCATTATGGTCTGCATGACAATGGCCATCGATTTTGAGGGAATGCCTGGTAGAGGCAAAGTAAATATAATCGTACTTCTTGCATTGTCTGCTATTTATTATCAATATGGGGACTATTTCTATAAGGAAAGGGATGAAAACACTTGATTTGCACAACATTTTTCACGGTGTGGTTTGAATTACACTGATTTGCCCGAAATTTTAACACGTTTTGTCCGAAGTCAGGTGGCACTCACTTCCTCAGCCCCTGACTCGTAGGCCTATGCTTATTATAGCACTGTACTATATTGTTTGCCTTCACATCTTTTATAAATCGTTCTCGGTCATTTATTCAGTTCTATTATTTGTAAGTTCATCATATACACTGCATGTAAATACATATAAATTGCCTTTATTTCCGCCATTGTTTTGCCCGAATTAGGGGGGATAGTTGCCCTCCCTTCCCCCTCGCTCGTACCCATGTGAGTACCATACAGTAAGGTCATGAGTGAAATCCTATCCAATACTCAGAACCGAACTTAAGACAGTATTAATAATGCAGCTGCACAGTCCCAACATTTTGAACACGCACACTCTCCAAAAACATGTCTCCAATTCTTTTTTTTTTTTTTTTTTTTTTTGGTAGGTAGTATGTATAGACTAAACTATTTTGAGGGTTTATCCTGTTACGTGGAGATGGATTACACCGTGCAACGAGATTTTGTCCCTGGGTAGTGAGTGTTATTTTCTGATTGCTTATGAGTGAAAAGTATAGAAAATGGCTATTGTTCTTTTCAGACTTCGCTTTTGTGGCCAAGATAGTGATATTCATTTGTAAGTGCTTTTATTACTTTATGTGATTGAAAATGTTCAATTTTTTCCACTTTCTGATGGAAAATAAGTAGATTTTAAATCAGCAATGTCATGATCGCAAAGTTTTGACGGATATTTTCTATACTTTTTAAACATTATCAATCGGAAATAGCACTTATTACCCAGAAACTATTGTTCATGAAAATTGTACAGTTGTTTTTTTTCATCCAGAAAGGAACTTACGTTAATTCTAAACATAATAATTTCATGAATATTTCATTTTTGTATCGATTTATTTTTAAGTACTTGAATAGAACGGGGGCCCCAGAAATAATATACATGCGGCCCTGCTACTACATTACTTACCCTTTCATAACCGAACTTATAAAACTCAACGAGCACATAACAATAATAATTCAATTATTTAAATCTATAAAACTGAAGTGTATGCTAGAGTTTTGAGGAGACTTGATCACTAGCGGAGGCCACCAGACACGGCTGGAGTGGGAAATCATTTTAATGTTTCAATTTGAGAACAATTAAAAAATGTGTTGCAACTCTAACATCATTAATAACCATCAATGTCATTCTCCGTTCACTCTTCTCTTTACGTCAAAGATAAATACGAGTAATGAAATACAATGTTAATAATTTAATCTAATGATAATGAAAAGTGTATGTTTGTTAATTTCAACATCATATTCAAGCATTGTTCATAGTGTGTGTTTGAGAGGGTGTATGCATATATTGTTTGTGTATATATATGTATGTATATGTAGAAAGAGAGGCAAGTAGATAGATCAATATATATAGATCAATATATATATATATATATATATATATATATATATATATATATATATATGTGTGTGTGTGTGTGTGTGTGTGTGTATGAGTGTATATAGCTTTCCAGATGTAAACACAGAAGATATGAATTATTTTTCATGATTTTGCACATTTCAGTCAATCATTTCCAAATATTTGTTAATTTGATTTATGTAAGCTTTTCAAAGGGTTTTACTTTTACACAGAATTAGATATTATTGTATTTTGTTAATTTTTATTGTTGGGATAATATGTTGTTCAGCATGTAGCCGTTTCTGGGATTTAAAAACAAAACAGTCATTTAAACATGGCTCCCAGCAATGTTGCTGACACATCACCTCCTCTTAAGCTACGATTTTGATATTTAGCTAAGTTCTGTATTCTTAGGACCGCATAATGATACAACCACACACACACACACACATACATTCACACACACACACATATATATGTGTGTGTGTGTGTGTGTGTGTTCGACATGTGTGTGTGTGTGTGTGTGCGTGTGAGTTATCAACAGTGGGAACTGTTCCGTTTTTTCTCTGTCAGTAACTTAAAGGTAACAATTTTGCTGAGAAAAATATCTCCTATCTATCATTTGAACTCATCCATTTGAATACGTTTTGTCACTTTTAATAGAACTTCAGATGAAATTGATTAGATGTAAACATTTATTTACATTATTAACAGCTTTGAAGTTGTGAACTCTAGAAAAAAAATGAGAATCAACTGTTCGTGCTTCACAACAACGCACACTCTCAAAACAGAACCATGGCAAAACAGCTGATAAACCCCGATATAGAGAATAAAACTAGGAATGGAAATAAAAATATAACTAAATTCTAAAATTACCAAGATCCTAAAATTACTTTGTAAATAGTTAGGGAAAAACACGTTGAAATTCTTGTTAATTCTTGGTACGGTAAAAATATAAATTTTGATTAATAAAATGACCTTATATATATATATATATATATATATATATATATATATATATATATATATATATATATATATACAATGTTGAGAATGGTTTTATTTCGACACGCCCAAATCGCACACCTGCTGAATGAATGAAGAAAAATGAATAAAATGATCTTAAAATGAAATGAAAATAAAAAATTATATTATGAAAAACAAATTAACAGAGAATATTTTGATGAAGTGAAAAAACAATTTGCAAAATTATAATTGTAATTTTTAGTAGAAAAAGGGTCTGATCTGTTTGGTCACTCAATAGAAACCGTCACGCGACCAACATTTTTGGGCTTCAGACCATATTGGGGGTGATCAATAGATAAATTACTTCTCTAGCTTGGGCGGGGGCAGTGATAACTAAAAAAAAATGGCGTGAATGCTGCCAAACTAAGGAACCAATACATAGTGAATTGAACCCGCACAAAAATTTATTCTAAAGCTAATCTTTTCAAAAGTTTTTTTCAATTTTTCAACCCTGTAGCTCCATTGGAATAGCCTATTCGACTGATTCATACATACATAGATAAACAGCCAATCCAACTCAAGATGTTGACAGTTCTGATTGACGGTTCTAACTAGACTTAATGACCCCCTTGTGCATATTACGAGGTTATCCATATCCGAGAGAAATCCAGAAAATTACCATTGTTCGCATCTTGTGGAAATTTCTCTTTGTAAAATGACGCTGGCAGCTCTTGTTTGGAAAAAAAACTGGCACAAAAACTGTGGAAAGAATAATACGAGGACTTAGCCTGGGAGTTGAGAAAGGCATGGAATGTGCAGGTTAGGCTAATGCCCAAGATTGACGACGTACTTGGAACAGCGCCATCCCTAGGGTCGAGATTAGAAGAGTTAGAAATCAGAATAGTTCGGATTGCACAGACTATGGCGTTGCTGGAGTCTGCAAAGATACTGAGTAAGGTGCTGGAGATTTGAGAAAACTTGTTGTTACAAACTTCAGCAATGACCAATAGACAACTGGTGTGAACAAGGCGAAGGCATCATCATCATTATCATCATCATCATTATTATTGAATAATAATAATAATAATAATAATAATAATAATAATAATAATAATAATAATAATAGTTGAGCGGTTACCACCAGGCAACTGATGTGAGATTGCAAATAATAATAATAAAGGAAATCTGACAATGTATTATAACTCATTGTAATAATCAAACAGGACAGAGCAAATCAATAAATATCAAACCCTTTAGCACAAATACTTATATTCGTAAATAATCTTATTTTCATTTAATTTTGCACTATTTTTTAAAGAGGGGCACAAAAATAGGAAATATATACAATCATCACTGAATAAAAAATTCAGCTGAAATCAATGAATGTGTGTGTGTGTGTTAGAGAGAGGGAGAGACAGAAAGACAGACAGACAGACAGACAGAGAAAGTAAATTCACATTTTAATTAAATTGTGGTTTTATAACATCATACAAACCCTAAGGGAGAATATGTGTTTCATTCGGAATTCTAAATGTATAAATTACTTTTTTCCCCTGAAAAGAAAATGCTAAACGTCACATATATTTATCGAGGATTGCATAGTATTCATGTATCTTATCTACAGTATTCTAGTGATGGCCAAGACGAAGTAAAATACGGGCAATAATACTGACAGTATTATCATATGTTCTCTTTAAGATAGATAGATAGATAGATAGATAGATAGATAGATAGATAGATAGATAGATTGATAAATGGATAGATAGATAGATAGATAGATAGATAGATAGATAGAAGTAAAATTTAATTTACTGGGCCTTCTAAGTATTTTGGTTTATTCTCTTCACTGTTGCCAATTTAGATATTTATATCCAAATTTAGAAAATTTCAAAGAGCGGAAGTCAAGGGAGGTAATTTATGAAACCAACGAAGAAAGATCTATGATTTTTTTATTCATTTTCATCAGATTTCCCATGAACTGCTAATCCAAATGACTTAAAACTCGACACTGCACTGCCTTGTGTGCTGACCAATATTTCTTGGCGAATATCAACAAAGGCCAGTCGTCGAGTAATCACAGTACATACACATAGAGAGATTTCTTCAATTGCAGCCAAATTATAGAAAAATGTCGTAATCTTTATTAATCAGTCTTTCAGCAAATTTAAGATCTTATTTAGTTCCCCCTTTTCACGTATCTGTAAAGAAAAAAAGCAGATTATAACAATACTGAATTCATTCGATTTTCCCTTCTGCTCACATTACAAAAACCTTCAATCATACTTATGTATATGTTTGGGAGAATCTGTGACATTGCCTTATCGGCGGAATTTTTACCTTTTTTTACAACAAATGAATAAATATACTTCTAATTCGATTGAAAGTCCATTTGATAAAACAAGGAGTTAAAACCATTGTTTTTACAATCAGACGTTTGTGAAATCAAACCTTTTACAAAAAATAAGTAAATAGATAGTTTTAATTTGATAGCAAGTTTATTCAATCAAAACAAGGATGTATTTTTACGATCAAAAAGTCATGCAATCAAACTGACCTTACAAAAAATAAGTAAATTCCGGAAATTAAGCAAATTTGCCGATTTGGCGTGACATGTAAAAAAATATTTTGGCTTTAAAAACTTAAGAATATCCTATTAGAAGCAGATCCAGGATTTTGAGATGACCACTATGATGTTTTTTGATTTTTTGGTTTTTAAGTTCAGTTTATGGTTACTTTGAACTGTTCAGGTTTTTTATTCAAAAAATTTCTCATATATATATATATATATATATATATATATATATATATATATATATATATATATATATATATATATATATATATATATATATATATATATATACATATACATATATATATATATATATATATATATATATATATTTTTTTTTTTTTTTAATTTAATGGTGCTTTCTCTGAGCAGGGTGAGGGTCAGGAGCCCCTGGAACGTCTCCCTGGATCTGTGCCTGCTTATTGGTTTGTGATTGTGTTCGTGTGTATAGGCTCTAGGCGCATGGGCATCCGCTGCCACTTTTCCAGGGAGGAATGTACTTCCGGGCCTGGGGTGCAAAAAGATATGTCAGAATATATGTTAGTGGCAACCCTGTTAGCATCTTTTTATATGGGTGCATTAACTTGGGGTTACATGAAACAATTGTACAACACCATTTTCCTTTATTGACTATAACGTTCGAGCTTAGGACCCCCTCTCATCCTAGGTGAGAATGCCTGATGCAGGGGATCAAATGCCCTGTCTGTGACCAGCGGACGCCCATGTGTGAGCAATGGGCTTTGTATGAGGGACTTCTGGTCGCATGGTTTGTTTATTTACCGTACGTGTCGGACAATAAGACAATAGGTATTTTGAGGACTACCGCTCACTGCAACTCGTCCAAACCCCATAACTGTCCATATTGAGCTTCGGTAGGTGGGCTCCTAATCAGATAGACTGCACATTGAACACACTGTAATACTTGCATAGTTGTTTTTGTTTTTCAATTAAATGTCCGTCTTATACCCTGAAATATGCAGTATCATATATTTTTCAAAATTTTATGACTATTTTTTTACCCTCGTCATAATTTAAACTTTTACTCACCGGCGGGGGGGAAATCGATCTGAGTGGAAAAAAAAACAATGCGATTAAAAGCAGCTAACAAATTGAGATGAAGGTAAAATGTAGTCATGAAATTTAAAAGTAATGATTAATAATACTTCTTCAAATAAAAATGTATATTTTCTTTTTTTTTTATTTCTAATTTTCAATTTTTTTTCAAAAATTCTGATTTCCTGCTTAAAACAAATTATTTTTAATTTTTGCAGCTGACATGAGGAAATCATTATAGGGGAGAAAAAAACAGTCATCCTTTGAATGAAGGCAATTAACTTCGACAAAATATCCAATCACTATTTTTTTTAATTGAACAAAAACCTTACAAACAAATTATGCTATACAGAAGTATATAGATATAGATATATATTTAAAAAGCAAAGGGGGAAAAAAAAGAGAAATTTCCCTGATGCTCATAATAATGAAACACTTCTAGTTCATTCAGTTACTGTTATCAACTCAGATCGTCCTGGAAACGGGTATTACAAAAAGAACCCCGAAATAAATAAATAAATAAAAATAATAAACTGAAGGAAAAACAAACAAGTCTGCTGGGCAAAACAACCTCATTTTCGTAAAAAGAAAACCCCCTCCCAAAGGAAAAAATGAATGCACATCTCGACTTATTGGACTCAGGACCATATGCACCAGTTTCTCGATATTCGATGGCTGTCCATCACTTACAGGGGTATGTGGCCCATCAACTTACATCTGGTTCTTATGGAGCCCTCAATTTCTCAACGGGACAAAATATGCACTGCCCTTGTGACTACCAGGGCTTCCAGGGCAACAGAATAGGATTCAGTGTTGAGAATATACTGTCACCTTCATCAAGGAATATTACTTCATCACCAATTCATGTCGGCCACAATAACGATGACAGTCTACCGATGGGAAGTCCACAAAGGTCGTCAGGTAAGTGTACATATTTACTTTGTTGAATTTGGAAGAAAAAAAAATTTCTCTTCAGGGGGAAAATTTTGGATGCACGAGTGGGGCGTTCATCTCCTTGATTTCTAGGATTTTGTATTTTCGAAACGGCCCTGAAATTAGTCATATTTTTTTTAACTACCTTACAGGGTATTGAAAATCCCAACAGCACGGGTTTACTCTCCTTATCCCTGATGTGCCCTCGGTGATCCCCGACCATAAATCCGTACTGTTTATCCAGTCCCTAGAGCCCCTGTCCATCACTGATGTTCTTTTTCATTCCGTTTCCTCTCACTAACTTTCTCTCCGACCGAAAAAAATTATAAATGAGGAAGCGGAAAAATATGTTGTTATGGTCAGGGTTGAATTTTAAATTAATGGGTCTCAGTATACAACTTTTTGGGGGGACCTTCCAATTATTATATTCACCTATTATTTCAAACAAATCAAAACAAAAATGAAATATTCATGAAATTATGATGTTCATGATCTAATGTTTTGAAATCTTTTTTTTAAATTTGTATCAAAATGAATCCCCGACAAATTGAAACACTGGAAAAAAAGAAAAAATATTTTTTGGCTGGGAGGTAGGTGCTAAAATCTTGGGGGCTCTGTGCAACTACACTTGAGTACAGCCGTGGTTGTGGTTGGTACATGAATAAAACACGTCCATGCAAGATGAAATGTTTTCTGTGAATTGAAACAATTAAGAGTAAAGCATCTGGTTGCCGAACAAAAGCGAGTTACTGGACTTGGTCGAAATCCTTAACCCGACCAATGTTTCTTTCCGTCTTATTCCTATTCATAACAAGAGAAATCAACAACAACAACAAGGACATCAAATAATGACAGAAATAAACCCATGCAGAAATCGAGCTTTGGAAAAAAGGTGTTTTTATGGATTCAAGCGCGTGTGCAGGAGTGGCAAGGGACCTGGCGGGGGGTTCAGACAAGCCACCAATTCGGGCAAAATGCAACTAAAAAACCCTCAGAATATCTAGATGAGGGAAGTTTAATTAAAAACCCAAATAATCCCAAGTGATCATAGATCAATCCTAGAAACAAAAATCCATTGTTTGTTTTTCATCTAATGTAAGTAAGATGTCTTAAGTTTTACTGTTCATATTTTTTTTAAATATTTATAACTTATGGGGTAAATTTTTTTGATAACATTTTCACTTTACTCTTTCGTTAATTGTTCTGCAGAAAAGCTGCAACTTAAACGCAAGTGAAAAATGCCAGATTACATGTTATTTTCATGTTTTTGATGTCTGAATTTTGTTTTCTTTTTAACTTATTTGTTTAATGAAAAAAGATTTTCTGCTCAAAATACTGTATCCGCCCTTCCTGCTGTAAGAGAGGAATACTGAGGGGTATAATCATACACTTTTATTTTTACTTCAGTGAGTTCTTGTATTCGTGAAAGTATCCATTGAAAGAACACACGTATATATACATATATATATATATATATATATATATATATATATATATATATATATATATATATATACGTATATGTGTACATGTATATATATACACACACACATATATATATATATATACATATATATATACATATATATATATATATATGTTTATATATATATATATATGTTTATATATATATATATATATATATATATATGTATATGTACACACATGCAAAAATGTATATGGATGTATATATGTTTATAAATATGTGTATGCATGGATATAGATATATATATATGCATTCACGTATATGTATATTTATATGCATACATATGTGTGTATGGATATATAAATGTATATAAGTATATGTTTATTGTATAAAAAAAGAATTATAAGAATAAATATTTTTTCTTCCTTGTATTTTAACAAATTGAAAATACATTATGAAAAGTGTATATATACACATATATATATATATATATATATTTATATATATATATATATATATATATATATATATATATATATATATATATATATATATATATATATATATATATATACACACACAAATAATGATACGGATAAAATAGTTAGATAAAATATTACAATGCAAACTGGTTGCTTTTTTGAAAGACATGTCTTCCCATATTACCTTTGATATATGTGTATAAGTGTCTAAGCTTATTTACCAAAGGCAATTTATATATATATATATATATATATATATATATATATATATATGTATGCATTTATTTATGTATATGTGTGCGTGTGTGCATGAATATATATATATATTTATATATATGTGTGTGTGTGTGTGTGTATGTGTGGATATATAAATACATGTTTATAGATATTCAACTTATTTTTGTAAAGTTTTTCAGCAGTGATATTTATATGTTGGTGTATAGATTGGGTTTTTATATTATGTATGTATATATATGCGTGTTCGTTTGTGTTTGTTTGTATGTGTGTAAAAAAAATTCATCTTTTAATGCCACCTGAGTGTATGCTTGTGTTTTTCTGATCAGATGTAGACCACAATTCAGATAGATCAAGAGATATTGATAATTTTATAAAGCTAGATTGATAGATAGATAAATAGATAGATTGATAAAGAGCTTTATAAATGCATGTATGTATAAACGTTTATGCATTTGAACACTGACACATACACGTGCACACACACACACACATACACACACGTACACACACATACACACACATCTATATATATATATATATATATATATATATATATATATATATATATATATATATACATATATATATACATACACTCTTGCATGTTTTTCGGGGGGGTTGTTTGGGTGGAGGGTGCCTAGGCTATTACTAAAAAGTATGTAGTTCCACTCCTAAGTGTCATTTTCTAGTGAGATGAAAATGTTATCAACGCAGGAAGTGCAGACAGCAACAAAATACAACAAATTATTTATCACCTTTTACATACACAAACATTATAAATAACTCTTATTATCCAGGAACAAAGAGTTTTTTAAAAGCTTGCACACACACAAAAACACACACACACATATATATATATGTGTGTGTGTTTGTACTGATATATTTATATAGATACTAATCATTCAAGTTTTTTTAAGTAATGATATATACTGATTGTTTTTTTGTATTCCTGTCAGATTCATGGAATTGTTGCAGTTGACTGTGTACTCAAAACCACAATATACATAACATAAACTGAAAATTAAACGTACATACGTACATACATACATATATATATAAATATATATATATATATATACATATATATATATATATATATATATATATATATATATATATATATATATATATATGTATATATGTATATATATATATATATATATATATATATATATATATATATATATATATGTACGTATGTATGAATGCATATATATTTGTGTGTTTGTCTGTGTTCGTATAATCATGCATGTTAATGAATGTGTATTAGTATATTCAATATTCGTATTTTAGATATAAACATGCATATTATTATTATTATCATCATCATCATGATTATCATTATTATTATTATTTTATTATTGTTGTTATTATTATTATTATTTTATTATTATTATTATTATTATTATTATTATTATTATTATTATTATTATTATTATTATTATTATTATTATTCATGCATATTCATGTACATACCAGATGCGTTGTAGTCATTGTTGGACACTGAGTGACGGCATGTCTCTTCAAATCTGAAACGCCACTCCCAGCATCCCCGCAGACTCTAGCAACGCCGTGATCTGTATAGTCCCAATCCTTCCTCAAATTTTCAACTCATCTAGCATGTTCACTCTAGATGCCTGAAGCCTAAGCAATCACTAGTTTCGAGCCTCCAGTACATCCCTCAGTATTCTTGCAGATTCTAGTAACGCTATGGTTTGTACAGTTTCAACCCTGCTTCTTATTTCTAACTCATCGAATCTTGATTTTAGCGTATTATCTCAGTTCCAAGTGCCCGAACCATTATGGGCACTATCTTGGTGTTCTTATTCCACACCTTTCTCAATCATTAATATCATTATTAGATACCATCATGCAAAACTGTCAGCGTCAACATAATCAACATCAACATAGGTTTCTTCAATTTTTTAGTGGATATGTGTGTCTGGCTGGCTGGTTGTCTATCTATGCGTACAAGCCTCCTCACCAGTTGAACTACAGATCCGGAAATTTAAACTTTCTCTCCTTGTCATGCCCAGAATTTTTCCCTGGAAAACCCATCCCCAAAATAGATTCTTAATCGGGGAGTTCAATTTACAATATAAGTTGATGCTGAATTAGCCTCTTAGTTTTTGTTCCGTAGTGTTCACCCTTGATTTGTCGTTTTTTTTTTGTTTTTAATTCAAACTTTTATTGTGTGAACACCACCCAACAAAAAACGAGAGAAGTAATTAATTTACTGAGCAACCTTTTTGCAAGTTTCAATTGATCTCCCCAACACGGCACTCTGCCAAAAGACGTTGGTTACGCGACGGTTTTTATTCGGTGACAAACCAGTCCTGTTGCTGTTGTTGTTGTTGTTGTTGTTGTTGTTGTTGTTGTTGTTGTTATTATTATTATTATTATTATTATTATTATTATTATTATTATTATTATTATTATTATTATTATTATTATTTACTTCATACTAGTAGTAACTGGTGGCTTTTCCCCTATGACAGCAAGTCCCCCTAATACTCAAAACCCCTCCATTTATTATTCCCCGCTACCCACCACGCTGGTATATATATATATATATATATATATATATATATATATATATATATATATATATATATATATACATATATATATATATATATATATATATATATATATATATATATGTGTGTGTGTGTGTGTGTGTGTGTATAGTTTATGTCCTATACCTTGTTTTTTATTTTATTTATTTATTTATTTATTTATTTATTATTAAGATATTGCATTGGGGTTACAAGGAGCATATATGGATGGTGGTGATTCATAATTTTCTTTAAAATGCTAGTTCCCATAGATTTTGGTAATGCTGCTGTCTGTCTGTTTTCGACTTTGTACTTATTTAAAATTTTTTCAATCTCTACGCATGGGTCATCAGGAATGTTCCTGGTGCGCCCACAATGGTAGGTACAATTGTCAACCCGATGCTCTACCATCTTTTCCGTTCTTGAGATCTTTTCTAGCTTTTCATTGTCTTTCATTTTCACTCTGGGATCTGTTTAGATGAAGACTTCTGCAATCTGCTAGATCCGCTCTTTGTTTACGATGTTAGGTCTGGTCTTCTTGACACGGAGTAGCCGACACAATCGAATATTACTTTTTGTTTTCTATTTGGACACGTTCCATAGGACATCCGATTTATAGGACATCCGATTTATTGGACACCTTCAGTAGGACTATAGCCCTCCCTCAAATTTCTGTCTCGTTCAACATGTTGACACTAAACATCTGATGGTCATCATTGAATCTTAAGTAACTGCAAGTCTTCTTATATCTCCTAACCCAAACATGTTGATTATTAATTTAGAATATTCGTGTGGACCGATCTGAGCGTTTATGGACCCTCAGCAGGATTTGATATTCGGGTCTCACTGCCTTTTGGTGGCCCTCTTGTGGTCACTGGCCCCTAAGCAGCTGCATAGTTCACATGCGTCGGGCCAGTCCTGGGTGGAAACCTTGATAACTACGATTTTACTTATGTACAAATCTGTATAGCGATTCCGTTGTTGGACAGGCACCGATGGCATAGAATCAGTTATTTACCTGAAATTGATCTAAAGAATCTCCAATGATCTTTTCATCCTGAAAGACAAGAAATAAATTCATAAATTTGAAAACATTTCCTCCTGCCCTCGATTCGACTATTGATTTTAGTTTGATTTTCGATAAAGGTTCGAATTCCCACGTTTAGGGCGAGTTTAGTTTACAAATGATAAATGTTTTGCATCCCTTGCTGACAGGTCAATATTATCCATGAGGCACTGAGGCAGAGGCCTTAGGCCCACAGGCTCTGAGGGGCCAAGGGTGGACTTACAGGGGGGGACCAATTGCTATTGTCATAAATATTTTTCCAACATTTATCCTTTTCCGGTGAATAGTAACAATCTCAATTTGGTTCTTTCATGTTCTTTTGTATATATATATATATATATATATATATATATATATATATATATATTGGGTAGAGGGTCACAAATTGACCTGTGCTTCAGGTTCCCAGATGCAACAGGAGAATCTTTATCATTGTGAATGGTGAATTACAGGTCCGTCAAGAATTAAAGGAAATTATCCCACAGTGGCTCAGATAATTTTAGAGTCAGTTTTAGAGACACACGCACACGCACATACAAACACACTTGCACGCACGCATACATACACACATACACACATACACACATACATGCGCATGTGCTCACAAAAGAAAAGAGAGAGAGAAACTACTGGTTCCACTTGGGAATTTTTTTTCGAAATTCGAACACACAGACAGAGGATGGTCTGTTGGATCCCACTCTCCCTCTCTCTCTCCTCTCTCTCTCCTTCTCTCACCCCTTCTCTCTCTCTCTCTCTCTCTCTCTCTCTCTCCCACTACGTCTGTCTGTCTATCTATCTCTCTCCACGTACATGTATTGCCCAACTCTA
>OY735226.1:36420892-36438392 GCA_963457665.1 Thysanoteuthis rhombus | reverse complement strand
TATATATATATATATATATATATATATATATATATATATATATATATATATATATATATATACTCACTCTTGTCTGTGTGTCTTCCATATGTCCACCCAAATATATATATTTATATATATATATATATATATATATATATATATATATATATATAGAGAGAGAGAGAGAGAGAGAGAGAGAGAGAGAGAGAGAAAGAAAGAGCGAGCTAGATAGAAACCGATGTAGATGTGAGCAGAGTGTAGCAGCTTGATTTGGAGCTATGAACAAATTGAAAGATTCAAGGCTGGTATAGCTTGATAGATCGTAAGACAAAGAGTTGACATTGATAAAAAGATTGTCAGATCGATGAAACAGAAAAAAAGTATTGATCTCCGAAAAAAGGAATAATTCTTTTTAGGCAGACGAAAATAGTTTCGCGGTCATTTCCATTTTGCCATGATTTAATATTAATTGAAATTATTTTTATAATTGAAAGATTTCACATTCGTTTGGCTGATGCTTGTAAAATATTTTATCATTCTGGTCCCTTGTTTGAAATAGGCATTCCCCAAGTAAGTGTAGGACATGGAAGAAGGGATGATGTGCTTTACCCTACCACGTTAGTCCATGACGTGGTGGGAGGGATTGAGTCACGTCTTTCCCAAGGGCATTATTATAGCCAAAGTTTAAATTTCCGTGACCCTTTTATATAATAGCGTTTACATAACTAACAAGTCTAACTGCTGCAGGGCCAATTTCCACTCCTACATCTATCCAACCGAAAAAAAATTTTTCTTCAAATTTGTAGGTATATAACACTTGTCAGTCTGGCTCAGTTGATAAGAGAGCTGCCAATCAATCACTTAGTCATGATTTTTAAATCATGATTGAGAAATGTTAATTTCATAAATCGGTTTGTTTCAACATGACGTGACTGACAAATAATGAAGAGCTTACTAAATTACGTGAGGATTGTTCCTTGATCTTGTTCTTGCTGTTACAGGGGAAATACCAAGTCTACTCCAACCTGGACTGGAGTTTGACAAAATCTGCCAAATATAAGTGTGCAGAAATAAATCAATCAATAACAATTCCTTATCGATTTTAGATTTGACTGTATTTATATTCCACGACTCTGGACGGACGACCAGCATCTTGACGTATTTTGGGAAAGCGATAATAATGCTATTGTTTCCTAATAGACGAAGTGACAAATCAGTGTCTTGTTAACCGTGGGACCCTTGAGGCACGGGTCTCACAGCCCCAGATTCTATGGAGTCTGAGGACAAATTTAAGGAATATAGAATGAAAAAAAATAGTTTTACAGTAAATATTTAGAATCAATTCAATTTTTTTTGTTCTTGCTACACACACACACACACACACACACACACACATAAATATATATATAGATAAGATTTATTTGGGTATATACCCGGTGAATATCAACATATAGTGCCTAATGCACTCTTTAGCAACCTGCAATGTTTTGTTCTTGTAATTTTTCAATGTCTTTCTTTTTGTGTTCTGACAAATTGAATAGATGCATTATGAACGATATATATATATATATATATATATATATATATATATATATATATATATATATATATATATATATATTAATATTAGAAGTGGATATATGATCCAACAGAATGATTATGAATTGCGTTATATTATATTGAAACTTCTATTTGAAATGATTTCCCGTCATTACACGGTTAATGTATCGTTAGCCTTGAGGAGTAATTTATCACTGATCACCCCTTTCTAAATCTTTTAATTGATCATCCCCAACACAGCATACTGCCAAAGACATTGGTCATATGGCAGGTTTTATTGAGTGACTAACCAGACTCATCTTTTTTATTTATTTGTTCATGCATTTATCGATTTTGGTGGGTGAGGTCTGCGTTTGCAATAAACAACTCAGAATTGACATTTTCTAGTCTGCTATTAAAATTTTGAATAAAGAGATTGTTAAGACTTTTCTTGGTCAGTCTGTCGGTCGCTTCCAGTTATATTAAACTACAGAAAGAGGGAGGAGAGTTTTCTGTTTCATTTACCAGCTGATGATATGCCATGAGAGATGTGATGTCATCAATGGATAGTGTGATGTAATTTATTTGAAGAAAGAAATATCAAGCGTTTGTTTTTTTTCCAGGATTGCCAAGTATTGTTCGTTATTATTAACAATCAGCAAAATTAGCTTTTCAATTTTCAGCTAACTTAATCGCTAAAAATCCTACATATGCATCTAAAGCCTACTCATCAAATAAAATAACAATGCACTTAGACTCCAGAACAGATCATCGATAAAAATTGTACATTCACTTTAATCTGAACTAATTGTTTTTTCTTTCTAGTAGCCAGATTTTTGAGTGAACTATCCTCACCTTCATCTTCCCCCTCCTGCAACTGCTACTACGACGACAAATAATGCTACTAATACTTCGTCAGAACCCTTTTGAAATCGAAATCACAGATGGTGGACGCATCGTTGAACTTATGGTTCTACTTCATAGGGAATAATGCTAAAAGCGAATGATTTATTAATATAATTGCATTTTTTGCGGATTCTATGTGAATAGAGATATAATTTGTTGTCATTGGGGGTTTTAAGCCCTTAACAGCAGTTGTATTTATCAAAGAAGTTAATTTTCAAATCTCAAATTGAGATATAATGTTGCTCAAGCTACCGATAACATCAACAAAGCATTTGTAGTGACCATTACTACATTGTGAACTGTCCAACGACGATTCAAAAGGTTTAGGCTTGGAATATGGATACAAATGATACATTTTGTTGAAGAATTATAGACAGTAGTGGCCAACGAGCCACGAACCTCGGTTCAAGCCCTTTCCATGGACTTTAGGGCATATTTTTTTGGCAAAGGGGAAAGTTAAAAAGTTGGAAATTGGGTCCCGCATAAACTGAATAAAATGCTTAAAGACAGTTCCTGACCAAAAACCTCACAGCTGACCATGTCCAAGCTTAGAGAATTGGGATATGAACATCCTCCCTATTCACCTGATATTTCTCTTCAAGATTATCATATTTTCAAGCATTTTGAACTTCGCATCTGTAATGAAAGCCATCATTTGCATTTTTACAAGAATGGTAACGCTAAACCTGTAGAGATGGAATATTATCATTAGAGGCTCTTTGGTAAAGCGTTATTGGATCAAATGGGTCATATCGTGATGAATTATTTAGTCTTCCAACAATTGCTCTCGACTTCCATACTTTGTCATCGCCATGAGCAAATTCATATTTCTCCTTCTGTCTGTCTGTCATTCACCCCGAGCGGGCCCACACCCACCAAAGCATTCAACATCAGCGTGTGATTTACCGGTACATCTACACATCAATATAGCATATTTTCTTGCTCGACTAATTTATTAGGTTGGAAGTTTTATCATGAGTTTCAAGTGACCTAAAAATCATTTCGCCACAGCTGGCTGATCGTTTTAAAAGATTCTTGTTTCCTTTTTTATTTTATAAGAAACAACGTATACCCTTATATATATATATATATATATATATATATATATATATATATATATATATATATATATATATATATATTAGCATCGAAGCATATAAAGGATTTTATGTATATTTGACGCATTTATTGGGTAATTTTCTCGTTTTAGAAGTGAAACGACAATAATAAGACGAAGTCAAGTTAGTAATAAAACCTATCTATTTAATGAACAGTGTGACTGCTTGTTTTTCTGTCCGTAAAAATGGACTCTTCCACTTAGAGATAATGATTTTGAAGATAGAAATATCTCATATCTACCATTTGAAACAATGGACTGTTCTACTTTGACGAGTTCACTTACTTTTTAATAAAATCTGAGAGAAAATTGGTGAGATACAAAAAAAGAAAAATTAAACTGTCGACAGCTTTGAAGTGGTGAACTGTTCATTTTTATGCAAGAAATTACTATTAGTAGTGGTAGTAGAGTTGTTGTTGTTGTTGTTGCTGTTGCTGCTGTTGAGGCGCTGTTGGCGTAGTCGGTAACGGCTCGGACAATGGAATCAGTGACAGTAGTTCAAACTCCAGTCAGAGTATGTTCACTTTGCACTAATGCCTTTGGGAAAAACATCGATCCTTCTTTTCTCCCAGCTATGGGTAAAATTGAAGAGCAGGTGGGGCTCTCTAGCCTTGGGAAGGCAACCAGTCTAGGAGAAGGACAACTTTCATTCCAAAGCAAAGTGTGGGGCCTATTCCAGGCAGTTTGTCAACCAATTTCATGTCCTTCCAAGGGCCTCTGCAACCAAGCTAACGCCAGACATCGCTGACTCTCTCTCTCCTACTATTACTACAACTACATTAGCAAATGACGACCGGGCATCCTAGGATCTCCTCACGCTTCGCATGCATCCTGGAGGGGACGTTCCGTTGTCTGAAGAGACAGAACGGAGGCCATTCTTTATTATTATTACCAGAATTTACTCATCAAATCTGACGAGATCATTTACGCACGGAACGACACTATATAGCCTAAAGCTACTTTATTAAGTAATTCCTTTTTAGTAATTCGAGTATTCTAATCTTTTTTAAAGTTTCAATTCAAGTCAAACTCTTTTAATGTGTGATGAGATACAAAGTCCTCAGAGTTTCTATGACGTAATCCTCATTATCATGTCATAAAAGGGAGGTAACCAATGAGATAATCCCGATAGGAACAGTACATATTCCCCTTTTACATATCCTCTTTTTATATGAATGGATCAGATTATGGCAAGTCCATTATTGACATTAGGTAATACAGCTGCATGAGCGAAAAACAAACAAGAAATTAACGTGTACGCCTTTAGTGTTTAGATTATTATTATTATCTGCATTTTCAAACATGTTGGTGGTAACCCCTGAAGACTGAGTGACATAAGTCACCTCAAGTCTCTAGTCCTACTGTCGACTATCTCACAGTCTGCAGCAATGCTGTGGTTTACAGTTTCACACAAGGTGCTGGATGGTCATCGCTGAAGGCTTAGTGACACTAAGTCTCTACATGTCCCCAGCTCTCTTCTCATCGTCCTCACATATCACAGCAGCGCTGTGTTTCGTACCGTACTTAATCTTCCCCAGCTTTACTTACACATGTCTTTTTTCATACTAGTTCAACCATTGCTGACGACTGGAAGTCGTAAGTCTTATATTTCCAGTACTCTCAGCAGTATTAATGCAGACCCAAGTGTCTTATCATGATTTGATTTGTTTATTTGTTTTTTCAAGTAGTACTTATTCAAATTGATTTGTACTGCAATAACTTGAACGTTGTCCATCAAAACCTGCACTAATAAAAACCGCAATATTAAAGGTATTGATGTATTTCTATTAGTCGAAGCCTGATGTTGACGAGCAGTTTTGGGCAGGAAAGGCACAATTGCATGACGTACACACAAACACATGTGTTGCAGCGGTGGGTGCTTATGTACTCTCGTCTAGACAGATTGGTGAGCAGGAAGAAAGAGACAAGTTAACAATAGGCAGAAAATGTTTAACAAAAAAATAAAGAGAGAAAGAATCAGCGTCACATTAGCCAGCTTTTATCTTTCTATCTATCTTGCTATCTGTCAGGTTTTTTTAATCTATCTTGGCTTCTCTCTCTCACACACACACACTTATATATATATATATATATATATATATATATATATATATATATATATATATGTCCTGATCTATCGACTACACCCTATTTATATGTATGCATTAAGAGACATACATTTACTCACACGCAAACATGCACACGGGACCAGACTCAGAATTTCGGCTGGGGTTCTTCATGTCCAACTAAAAGAGTGTTACCTTTCATTGCCTTTGCCAACAATGATTGGGACTATATATGTATTAAGAAATGGACATATGTGATCCGACAGAATGATTATAAATTGCGTTAGATAGATATTTCTTTGGGATGATCTCCCATCATTACTCGGTTAATGTACCACTCGTTTGACACAACATTGTCTAGGACGAGTGATTCATTAACCGTCTAATGACGGGAGATCATCTAAAATAAGTTTCTATATAATACAAATCAATATATATATATATATATATATATATATATATATATGTGTGTGTGTGTGTGTGTGTGTGTGTTCTTTTATAACTGATCATTTTACAAACAACCATCGTTAATTGCAGCCATCTTTGGTGAAACACTATTCATACCTATTTCCGATGCTATTAGACAATTATCACCAAATTGTTCAAGACACTCGTTAATTGATATTTATTTTGACATTTTACTTTATTGAAAGCTTTTGATTAGTTTCCAATTAATATCCATCGCTGTGATCAACTAAGTCTGTGTACATTTCAAGGACACCGAGAATATTCTTAGAGTTATTGTCGATAGTTTTGCATCATCAATATTCAAAGATTTTTCCGGACGCTTAAACTCCTTGTTATTAACACGACGTTATGGCCAATCCATTCTACGGCATTCTTCAGGTGTAATATCGGAATGTGATCGTTTGAATCGACGGAAGCCTCATGTTATCAACACAAACAAGAGAAGGAATTCAACCGCCCGAAAAACAATTCTTTGAATTCTTGTAGCTGTTTTGAAATTCGAAGATAATATATTTTCATTATTACATAGTTCTATTAATAACCTTGACCAAGTACGACCATTCTACGTAAAATTAAATAGTCTAAAATATGCAATATAATAAAAACATTAAGTACCTTTTGGAGGATAAACAGAAACAATGAAGTACTGTATTATATCTATTTTTCTTTGTAAATGGCTTATTCGTTCACGCTTTATCCAACGTTTTTATATGTGTCCACTCAGCTCTTTTAGACGCTTTTCGGTCGGTCGATCGGTGTGTTAGTTGCTCTGTTGTTCCCAATTACCTTAAACACCTGAAATAGGAAGGAAAGAAGAGGCGTGATGTCATTACTGTGGTGATAGAATGTAAGAGTTTGGTATTTTTGTATTTAAAAGAGGCCATTTACGATTTTTATCGATAATAATACTCTCGGAATATTTTCTTATTGCAATGTTTTCCAAATATGAGAATCAATTGTCCCGAAGAAAGACTACTTGCTATTTTTCTTCCTCCTGGCCCTCCTCTTGTATCTACCTACCATGTGGTGGACACATCGTTGAACTTATGGTTCTTGTTATAGATATATTCTTCGACTTTTGAATAAGACAGCAGGAATTCAAAAAGGGATATCTTCGGACGAGACTCGAACTTACATCCCATACTTTGAGAGTTGAACATCCATGGACAGTACATTAACCTTTAGGCTACTCAAGCTGTTATGAACAAGCAGGAATCAATCAGTCTAATTGATCTAATTAATCTGATAATCTAACATTTATTCTTAATTCTAAAAGTGTTTAATTAACAGATAATAATTGCGCCTGTTATTAACAATCAAAGCGTTGATACGCTTTTTAGACAAACCGTGGATAAATGCATACAAGCTGTTGCAAATTGTACATCTGTGTTCCCTCACAAATGTACTGAAAAATCTATCCACGTGTGCATGTTATTCAAATATTCTTACCGTTGGAAAGCTACCCAAAGATATGATAAGAAGATAACTGCTATCAATATGAAGGCTGGTCCATTATAAACGTGTTTGAAGAGACAAGCAGTCAAAAATCATATATATATATATATATATATATATATATATATATATATATATATAAATATATATATATATATATATATATATACATGCACACACACACACACACACACACACATATATATATATATATATATATAGAGAGAGAGAGAGAGAAAGATAGATAGGTAGAGATGAAGAAACTGAGATAGATAGAAAGATAGATAGGTAGATATGAAGAGACTGAGATAGATTGATAGATAGATAGACAGATATGAAAAGACAGTGATAGATAAGTGCAATACCAGAATTGTAATAAGTAATCCGAAATTCCACAATCAAATCAATAATATTACTCTCGTGAACTTATTGATATTTACGTTTTCAACCTTTCCCTCCGATCATGGAAATTTGTTTTGGAAACAAGGCATACGGTAAAACTGTATCTAGGATATATGCTCATGGATCATAGGGATGAGCAAAGTGAATCCATGCAGCTGAGGGTCTGTAAACCCTCGTGGGTAATTTGACAAAGGATTGCTAATAATAAATATCCACTTGTAGACATTGAACATACAAAAAAACTGGAAAATGAGAAGTACATATACGCTTTACACCCACGTACCCCCACTGCTTCCCTCTCTTTTATATATGCAAAAATCACGTTGGATTCACCGGTTCTCGTACGTACGATCACCGAATTTGAGCAACGTTGAGCCTTATCATTCCCCAGATGGGTAACCGTTTGAGAATATACGATGCCATATGTAGCACCAAAATTTTACTGTGGCTATCTTAGCCTACGCTTTAATGTTGATCAAGAGAACATTTTACCAAGCAAGGACAGGACTATGTAACCGGTCCTTTCTCAAGCACACGCTGCTCCATGGAGGACACATGACAGTGTACTGTCCTAGGAGTCACCATCTCCGTATCGAGTGGCAGTGATCACGGCGTTCTCATTTGCAAAGCACATGCAAAGCACGCACACTCCCCCACCCCGTAATTATCTGCCTGTTTGGAGGGTTTCCAACGTGTCATTTTGTACATTGGATTCGTCGAATGAACAACTTAATTTCTGGATCGTTGGGTACCCTTTTTTTCGAAACGCTTTTTTTGATATTGGATTTTTAGATTCTACAAAAGCCTCAGATAAAGGGCATGGGTAAAGCTACGGATAAAAGACACGGGACAAAACACGACAATTGATTTGGTCAATATCGATTGAGTCTTTAAAAAGAATGGAGGCAGATCTCACGAACACACACACACACGCATTCGTGCTTGCGAACACAACACACGTACACATATGTGTGTTAATGCATCTGTGTGTTTGTGAATATATATGTGAGAGCTATACATGTGTTTGTGTTTTTGACTGTCACGCTATAAAAAGTACCTAAACATAGATGCCAACCAACCAAATTTGGCATACCGTCTCAATGGACCTAGGGGTGGGGGTTCTAAAACAAAAAGTTTTGAGAAAAATATTTTCAAAGGGTTTTAGAGGAGGATTTCATTTACAATGTAAATATAATGTTGAACTTCTTTGATCCCACATACATTTCATATGTTTGTATATAATTCTTCAAGGGGCGTTGAGTGGAGGGAAACCCATCCTTTAAGAGGTCAAAAGTGAAAGGGACTTTTTACTAGGATAAAATCAGATTAAAAAGTTATGAGAAACAAAAGCATTTCAAACGTTTCAGAGGAGGGCTCCATTTATTATGCAACTTTAATGCAAAACTAGACCCTTACTTTCCGTTCAATATATATATATATATATATATATATATATATATATATATATATATATATATATATATATATATATATATGTATATATATATATATATATATATGTGTGTATATATATATATATATATATAATAGCTTGGTTTCGCGAACGAACTTTACTCTCCCTAAACTGTTGGGGCCTGCATGTATAAAATTCAAAAGCCTGCATAATGTTCGTGTGTGGGTTGTGTGGGTTGTGCGGGTTGTGTGTGTGTGTGTGTTACCGATATTGTGTGAAACTAAGGCTGTCAATAGAATGGATAGCATTTTAGGCAAAGTATGATACAATAGACGACATGGCTTGGGAATTTTATTAAAGAATTGAAATCTGTGGAAGCTAAACTAATTAAAAGTATAATAGACAATAGTGATGAGAAAATTTTATTAGCGAATTGGTATCTGAAACCTAAAGTTGACAAAAAATATTTAGACTCATTTTTCAAATCGTTTTTTATATTGGCCTTTTTAATTCTACAAAAGCCTCGGATAAAAGACACGGATAAAGCCTCCGGTAAAAGACACGGGACAATAATTGAATAACTCTATTTGCATTATTTTAATCTTCCATTTATTAAGCTCAATAATAAAATGTTCTCATCCCTGTTGTCCATTATATTTTTGCTAAGTTTTTTTGGTTTTGTTCACAACGAAGTCTGTAATCCTCTTCCCAAGAGTGCTGCATTCCATAGCAGTGCTTTAGTTTGCTTTTCCTCGCCTGGTGTCTGGTGGTCATTGCTGAAGGCTCAATGGCAGTAAGTCTCCTTGGGTCACCAGCCACCCTTTCTGTATCCTTAAATATCTCAACGGCGTTCTAGTTTGTACTGTCCCAACATTCTCAGACTTTTATAACACGTATTTGCACCAGTTTTTACCATCGTAGTAACTGGCGACTTTCGCTGGGAAATCAAGTAACAGCAAATCTCCCAAACACTCCAGCACACCCCCACCCCCTACACACACACCTCAGTATGCCAACTCATTTAATGATGGGCTCGATTCTTCTATGTATTTCCAGTTCTTTCAACCCTTTTGTAAATCATTATCAGGTGTTTACGCCGGGAGTAACCGGTAGGTTACCCTGGGGATTAAGTGACAACAAGCCTTCCCAATAATCTACCATATTGTTAGTGTTGTGCTTCTTTTTTTAACAAACTGCAGTCCAAGTCAGAATTGACTTTGTTGGATTTGACTTTTCCAGCCTAACAATAGCAAAAACAACCCTCACCAAATTCGGGTGAGTGAACTCTTCACTGTTTGTTCGTTCCGTCACGTTAAACCAAACCGATATATAAAATCAACATTTGAAAATACAAGTGATCGGTAGGCGGCTCTATTGCCGACAAAGCCAAACTGACAAATCCAAGATATCTACGAAAATTTATATTATGATTTATTATTTATAATATAATCAATACAAAAAATGCTGTAATCATCCATTGAAGTTACAGTAAAGATTCTCCGTGATCCCAAGTATGAATAGTAGCAGGGATAGAAGTCCTCCCGAAAAATCCCCATTTTTATACTTACCTCTGCCAGTTTCATTCCTGCAGCTCCCAAGTCTACTTTCCAGCTTTTCGAGGAGCTGTCAATGAATCTCACTACTGATTCGTTGATTTTGAATACCTTTAGTCATTCGAGTATTCAACTATGTGGAATTGTGTCGTATACTTCTTGGTAATCTGTCCATAGCAAGATTTCTCTCCTTTTCTTACTTTTTTTAGAATGATCATCATCGCCCCTCTGGTTCCTTTCCAGAACCTTTTCTATAATTCTTGTAAGAATATATATTCTCCTTCTTATCTGCCCGGTCAGAATTTTCCACGTTGATGTTAGGCACGTGATTGGTCTATAGTTGCTTGCCTGATTCCTTTTTTTTTTTTTTCCTGTGTCCTTTTGGATGATGAACATTCTGTCTCTGGTCACTCAGTATTGAACCTTGCCTTCATTTAAGCAAGTGTGTCATATAGTGAGGAGAATTTATTTATATCCTTGGATCCCATTAGGTCCTGGTACTTCCCCAGTTAGCTATTTTTCAAAAGGCGCTTTTCGGTAGTTGAATTTAAAACAATCTTTATCTCCCTTTTGTATGTCTTGTTTTTTTTTTTTATATATATAAATCTTATTTAACCGTTCTAGGGAGTCGTTTTGTCTTTTTTTCATTCCTATATGTTGTTCCAGAAGTTATTTGCCTCTGTGGTGTCTGGTTTTATGTTGTATCTTATTTCTCCATCCAAGTTTTGGTAAATTTTTTTGTTGTTGTTTTGAAAAAAAAGGTTGTGTGTGTATTGGACAATCCTTTGCTATATCTCTTGAGTCTCGCTTCTTTTGTTAGTCTGATTTGGTCTATCTCTTCGACTGCAGTCAGTATCCTTTTTTTGTCTTATCTTGTATGTATCCTCTTATCTTGTCCGAGATCTATCCATGTGCTATGTGTTTTTCAGTGATTCTTTATCTCTTGGTGGTTGGTAGAGTTGTTTTTCTCCCTCCTTATCCTTAGTAATTTTTTTCTTCCAGTTGTTCAGAGTTTCTTCTTGTGACGTAAAGGCCTGTTACCATTTTTGCATCAGCGTAGATTAGGTTGCTTGTTATGTTGTTAATTTCAATATGCTGTAAGAAGCAATTGACATGTTCAGATGGATCTTTTACTTTTTCTAATCCATCCCCAAGAAAAATGACACTGGCTTTTCTCCTCTTGCATTGATTCTTGTAGGGTCTGTAGCAAAGCTTTTCCTTCTCCGTTTGTCAACGTCCCCTTCTCGTCTTTGGCTTGTATTTCACTTGGAGTTATTTAGTTATTTTGTCGTCTATTATATCAGTTGTGTTAGGGTATTCCTCTGAAGGTAAGCCACGTTCTTCTTTTTCTATATTCTTGCAGATTTCCTGCTGTTCTATCCTTGATGACCTTTTTTTCCAGAATTTGTTTTGCTTGATCAGCTAGGCACTGACTAGATGCCTCTTCCGTGGATCCCCGTCCCTATGAACATACGGCTTCTGTAATGCCTATCAGAGGGTTGGCTTCTTAGGTAACAATACATACCGGATTTGCTGTTCTCTTTAGTCCTTTATTTCTCATTATTTTATCCAATGGTCGCTGGGTGACGACTGTGTCCCTCCTGTAGGTCATCAAGGGAACACAAGCCGGAACGTTGACCAGCAGTTGCTAGATGACTACCTGGAGTCCATCAAGAGAACACCTGCCTTTTATGACGCACAAATATTGAATTTGTGTCCCATTTTTGCAGGGTTTTTTTTTAAATTATTTTATACTGTTGTATTGGTTTTAAATAATTATAGATTTCTGTGTCTTCTTCCAGTGATGTTCTATTCAATCTCTGTCAAAATGGGACGTCGACAGTTTTGGGGATTTCTTACCAAATGTCTAATCAGTGGCATTTTTACCAGACCACCTTATGAGAGTGATAATCTAAAATCAACTTATTTTCAATTAGACAATTCCAATATTTAATCACATAAGGTTAGAAGGATTATTATTTGAATATGAATATCACTATCCTGACCACATAAGGAAAAATTGACTGGAATGATAGCTTTTTGCTATACTTTTTCGACGTAATCAATTAAAAATGATACTTACCACCCAGGAACAAGAATTTTTAAAAGGTTATTTTATGTATATATAAGAGAGAGAGAGACAGAGAGACAGAGAGACAGAGAGAGAGAGAAGAACTAGAATTGGAAAGTAACACTTATGACCCAAGAATAAAAAAGTTTCAAAACGAAGCATATATATATATATATATAGAGAGAGAGAGAGAGAGACAGAGAGACAGAGAGAGAGAGAGAGACACAGAGAGAGGATGGGGGAGAGGGTAGTGGCAGAATAAAAGAGAAGAAAAAAGAACTAAATTGATTGTTATTATCGAATCGGGTTTTACACATCAACATAGACAAAGAGTTAAGGTGAAAATGAAAAAAAATGAAAAATTTTCTGGCCATGGCGTAGTTGGGGCCCCTAAATCCGCCTTGAGGCCTTTTTAGAGTCTTGGGGTGAGTGGTCAGTGCATCAAATGCCTCGTCATTAATATGACACTGACGGTGACTATTCTATTTCTCTACAAAACGTGACTGCGTGAGCTCAATTACATGTATTGCCCGCTTTTCAAAGGCCGGAAATGAAAATAGCGTTCAGCGAACTCTATTCGGTCGGGGAAAGTTTTTATAGATACACGCTTTACTTTTGGAGAAATGGGGGAAACCTGTATTTATAACCGAAATCTAGTACGGGTATCCCTTGATGTGTACGGTTAATTGGTTCCAAATTTTCTGTACTGTTCAAAAAAGCATTGTCAAAGATTTAATTATGATTTAATGTTGTTTTTTCAAGCTTTTACTTAGTAACATTGATTTGTACAGCGATACCTTAACCGTACTGCATCAAAACCAGCACTAATCAAAATCGCACAATTCAAGGTATTGCTGTATTTCTTTGCTATTTCTCCGCCAGTGAAAATCCTTTTCATGTCCATGCCGTCTACTGTTCGGAACTTTTTACGGGCGTCGAACCAATCAATTGACTGCGTGTGTGCTGGCACTAACATTAGGGAATCGTTCTGGTCTCATCCTTGTCTAATAAAAAATAAAATTCATCTCTTACATTCACTAATCGGCTTTCAATTTTAACTTCTCTCAGATCTGGGGTTTTTTTTGTTTTTTTTATTCCTGTAGACTTTTTTGTGGAGCATAGGGCAGTAACCACTCTGCTGCAGTCTTAGTAGCAAGTAGATTTTTGCGTAGTGGAATTGCCAGCCCCACGCCAAACTCTCCAGCTTAATTTAGCTTTGGGACCAGCGGTGGTACTGTAGCTTGTTTTCTTTTGTTTTGTTTTTTGTTGTTTTTTTTTTTCTTTTTTTTCTGTCGGAGTAATCTTTCCTTAGATGGACTACCTAAAGGGGCTACAAGGCCCCACCTTGCATACTTTATACCCATAGCTGTCGGTGGCAGTAGGGGGGGGTATTCATGCCTTTCTCAAAGGCATTAGTTCGAAGTGAACGTGAATTCCCTCCAGCCGAAGTTCGAACTCCGTTTTCCGTTCCTGTAAGAAAACTTCAATCATAAGAAGAATAAAAATGTTAGAGGACAGTATCAATAATGATTGATTGGTTTCCACCCCCCGACATCAGGGGTGCAGCTAAAGATTTGGAGCTCTGAGGTGGCTCTTTGAAGGGCCCCTACAACATTTAATGAGTTTTTGCATTGTATAATGTCAGTAGAAATACTGTAGGTGAACGACTTGATGGCATGAGGACGTTTTCAAAGCGCCCCCAGCCGAGCTATGCCACTAACCGACATTTAAAAATCTGATATCAAAAAAATCTTCCCATCAGAGAGAAAATTAAATTCTCCCTGTCTGTTGGGATTCGATCTTTCGTGGGTTTTAAAATTGAGATTTTTTTCTCTTGCTTTAAAAATTCTTTGTTTTTTCCCCTTTCTCGTATTGAAAATCGAACATATTCATTTTAATTTTACCAATCGACGTATTTAATTGATTAATGATTATAATGATAACAAACAATGATTTCGCATAAGCTGTATAAATGCATGTATTATTTAATAGATTTTACAAGTATAATCAACTCATCACTACATAAATATAATCCGAGTGCTACTGATTTGATAAACTCATTAAAATAACTCCACATTTTGGACGAGTATCCATATTTTGTTCTTTCTAACATGTAAGTTGCACTTAGAATTTCCAAAAGTTACTCAGTACGTTTGTCAAACTTTGTTCAAAGTTGATTTTGACAGTTCCCCCGTAACAACAAGAAAAACTAGAATAATCACCAATTTTAGAGGAGTAAATTCTCTACAGTATGTCTTTGAATCAAACCCATTTATAAAATGAATATTTAAAATCACGACTGAGTGATCAGTAGGCAGCTCTCTTATCAACTGATCTTTCTTATTTTCTCTTATTTATTCATTAAAATTACTTCACAATATTTTGGACTAGTATCTTCATCTTTGTGGTTTTTGGTACAACATTTCGGCCTTACTCTTGGGTAAGTTGCTGTTGGCGTTTTTTTTTTTTTTTGTTTGTTTTTATCAAGTCATTTAGTACGTTTTTTCTTTCTGATATCTTTAATGAAAGTAGCAGAGTTTCAGTAAGTATCAAATACCAAGAAAAATGTAATGGCCGAAATGATGTGTTAAAAACAACGAACATTTTTTCTAAAACGTAAGTCAACACTAACTCTCTTCGTAAAAGAGTTTATTCAAGTTCATAACAAATCTGGCATAAGTACATTTGGGAGCCAACATTATTTTGTAGCGCGGAAAAATTGAAGAACATGAAATCATTTAAGTCAGAGCAATATTTGCGTTTTATTTTTACACGATTTAAATCCGTGAAAAATTTCTATTAAATGATTTTTAAAAAAATACATGCATACGTTCGCACACACACGAATATATATATATATATATATATATATATATATATATATATATATATATATATATATATATATATATATATATATATATATATATATATATATATATTTGGTTTCTTCGCATTCTCCAATTTACTTCATGACTACTCCAGTACTGTTGATATTGTAAAAAAATGTAAACGTCTCGTTTTTTGTTTTTTTTCGGGGTTTTATTTCAAAAAGTCACTGAACTCATTTCAGTGGATGTGTTCATTGTTTCGAATCATGGGTAAGAGATATCAGAAAAAAATGTTACCTATAAGTATCAGAGTTCTTGATTATGGACGGAGAAACAAATAGAAAAAATCACACTTTTCATCATATTATGGTATTTTCGAGAACTCTCGTTGTTTATTTATTGAAATAAATATTTCAAAATAAAGATTTTTTCTAATATCCCATTTTGCGGATATATATGTATACTTATCAAGGTGTCTAATCGGTGTTTGAGTTGGTTGTGTATTTCCCACCATCGTCAGTGCTCGGTGTTCAAATCTTGCTAAAAGATAGGATTTTGAATGTTTACTCCCAGGGGAGGCAGGTATGCCGTCCCAAGACAATCTTCATACCACGATTCGCCAACCTAAAATTTGTCGATAAGTGATGGATTATTTATTTAAACTTTATCTCTGTCTGATTCTCTATTTCAAAAGATTTTCAAAGGCAATTTTCACGAGTGATTTTTCAAGAAATTTGAAAAAATGTTTTTTCCATAGATTTTTTCAAGTAATTTTACAAGTGAATATTATCAACTTTTTTTACAGGTATTCAAACAACTTCCAACAAGATTTTTCAAGTGATTATTTCGAGTGATTCTATTACTGATTTCTTGATCACGAAATTTTGAGTTAAATGAAGATTCTGCGAAATTTCGAGGGACTTCAATTGTGAAACTATGTTAGATTTACTTTTTTTTCGGTAAAACTCTATTTATTTTAAAGTCTGAACAGGAGAACTGGTTCAAATCCTAACAGAATAACAGAAAATCGTGCAGAAAATAAGGACTGAAAAACTCGGAGACTGTGTATCGTAAAATTCTCGAAGCATGTGCTGTCAAAACTGCCCCTTTCCCATAAATATCGATGAAGAAAAATTTCCCTGTTTGTCCCTCATAAAAGGAAAAGTGCAAACGTTGACTTACGGGGGATTAGTAACACGCAGAAAAATTGTGATTAGTTTTGGACTATTTCCATTTTTGCCATTTCTATTGCTAAATGAATTTTTTTTTTAAAGCAATTACAATGTTCGTGTTATAAAAAGCAGTTATAATGCTTGAACCATTAAATCCCGATTTTAATTTGAAACTTATTATTAATTTTCATGTTTTAAAATGAAACGTTTAGCATGATTTATTACGAGAGTTACTCCACAGATTTGTTCTGCCACGCAAACATAGCTAATATATTTTTGTGTACAGGTAATTCTATGAAAAATAACAAACTGTTGATATCTACCATATATATATATATATATATATATATATATATATATATATATATATATATATATATATATAATAAGAGAGAGAGAAAGAGAGAGAGAAAGAGAGAGAGACGATGCGTAATCTTACGTTTTTAGTGTCAAAGAAATAATTTGTAGTTTTTCTTGCTGTCATGGTGTTCGTCAGTGCAAATTCGTATTTTGGCCCGGTGCCA
>OY735226.1:36410892-36418392 GCA_963457665.1 Thysanoteuthis rhombus | reverse complement strand
AAATGATACATTCACTGTTAAATAATGGGATATCATTTCAAATAGAGATTCAATATAATATAACGCCATTTATTATCATTCTGTCGAATCATACATCCGTTTCCTAATAATATATACGTGTGTGTGTGTATGTGTGTATGTGTTTGTATGTGTGTATGTGGTGATGGTAATTTGACAAGTGGAAGATGGAAATAATTTAAGAGGAAAACAAGTGTTAGATCTCAAAGCAGAGCAGGCTTTATACATTTCGATGGTTCCACCAACGCTTTCAAAAAGCAAATGCTGTGGTGCAGAAAATCTGTCCTCGTGATGAAATAAATTCTGTTCACCTTCCAATTGTCAAATTACCACTACTATTTTGTCACATTACCTCATTAAACAAACATTTATTTATGTGCGTAAGGTATGTGCATAAGTGTATCTATATACATATATATGTGTGTTTGTGTGTGTGTATGCGTGTGCATGTTTATATATATATATATATATATATATATATATATATATATATATATATATGCATGTGTTTAAATATATGTGTGTGTATGTTTGTGTTTATATATATATGAGTGTGTGTGTGTTTAGATGTGTCTGTATGTGTTTGAATATATATGTATGTGTGTTTAAATATACGTGTATGCTCATATTTATAAACATACATGTTTATATGTGTGTGTGTATTTATATATGTGTGTGTTTATACGTGCATATTTACGTGTTTGTGTGAATGCTGTAAATACTTATAATAGGAGCCGTAAGCTGAAACTGCCAACATTGGTTTCTTCAGTTTTCAAGTCAGTCCAGCAAGCTATGCATGTATCATGCGTACAGACTGCACCAATGGAGCTGGAGAGTGAAAAGTTGAACATTTACTTCTTATTATGTATAAGAAAAAATTCTTCTTTTTGAATCCCTACATCCTAAATAGGTTTTAAGTGTGTGTGTGGGGGGGGGGGTCCGTTTGAAATGTTAGTTTTTGAATTGGTCCTTAGTTTGTACCCGTGATTAGACTCAAACTTGAGGCGAGAGAACTTATTCATTGACCTCTATTTCTTTCAATGTTTTAATTACCCCAACGCTGCATGCTGCCAAATGACACTGGTTGATTGGCAGTTTTATATTATACATATAATACATATAAAGACCAATGTCAGCAAATTTCTTCGTTAATTTACTTATTTGTTTGTCTGTTCTGCTTAAAAAGTCACATTTTTTTATACAAACAATAAGAGATATCTGGCATTGTTTGGATCAGCATCCAGTGAGTCGAGAGTCAAATACGTTGATCATTATGCAAAGCAAGCACATGGTGAATGTAAGCGTAAAATGTTATCCTAATTGCTAGGACATCATCAGTCAGCATCACCCACCAACATTTCCTTTGTCCCCCTTCTCAAACAATCAGCATCATTATTATCAGCAGCCTTTCAATGTCCATTGCTGGACATCTAAGCGCCAAAACAACGAAAAACAAACCAAAAGAGCATTTTTTTTATGTTAAATTTAGCCCCCGCGGTTCCAAACGATTCCAGCGAAGCGATACTATTTAATTTAAAATTTTAAAAATATATAAGTGACTAACTCAAACTTTTTAGATACGATAAATGAGAGCAGTTAAACAAAATATACCGTAAATCGCTTTCGCTTGGTTGGTTTTACATACAATGAATAAGAGCTTTTTTATAATGTTAAATTTAGCCCCCACTGTTCCAAACGATTTCAACGAAGCGATACTATTTAATTTAGAATTGGGAAAAAAAAAGAAATATAAGTCACTAATTCAAGCAATAACAAAAAAATATACTCACACATACAAAACAAACAAATTCAGAGATATACGAAACAATATAAAAACAGAGACGGTTCAGAATCAGATAATGCCAAATTGCTAAATAATTATAGATAGAATTTATGAAGTAATTTATGAGCTTCTTATCATTATTGTTACATGTAAATAGAAACCTAAAGAAGACTATAACAATTTTATTTTCCTCAAAACTGACAAAATTCCAGAATGGAGACCTTATTGACCGAAAGCTCCTAAATTTACAAAGAAAAATACGTTTTTATTATTGATAAAGTATTCTCTGAATTTTAACAATAAAACATTCTCAACCCGGTGTTCGTGAGTTAATTGCATCCAAATACATAGGTAAATACACTTATATCAAAATATATGCTTGTTTGAGTTATTAAAACATAAAAGAAATAATATTGCCATTTTTACGGGTACTATGCTTACACACACACACACACACACACACACACACACACATATATATATATATATATATATATATATATATATATATATATATGAATGTATGTGAGTATGCATGTTTTGAATAGTTTCCCTTCGAAAGACACCGAGTACTTTCCTTTGAAGCCTTACAGAAAGTTGTTTGAAATTTTAATATTTGAAAAATTATATCAAGATATAAATAGATACGTATATATCTATATCTATGGATAGATATTTATAATATATATGTTACTGAGAATATTTATTTGTCTCAACACCGTCTGCCACTGGGCCATATGAGTGTGTAAAAAAAAATTTTGTGCCAATATTACAATTGGTAAGGGCATGCCTGTCTGTCTTTAAGATCAGAACTCGTTTTACTGGCCTTTCGACTGGGTTGTAACACAGAAAACCTGTGCCAGAAGGAAATCTGCAACTACCTCAGTCACTAAACTATATATATATATATATATATATATATATATATATATATATATATATATATATCAGCTATTATAAGTCAACTACTGAACAAATGCTTTCCCCATCTCCTTCAATGACGACCACGATTGCGCTAACCTATGCCATATCTTACCGGCAAAATCTTCGTATCTCATCCCTCCAACTTATGTCAGGTCTTTTCCTTCTGTCATGAGCACCAATTGGTTAGCCCTTTGTTCCATCTGTTCTCATTTCATTCTTAGAGTGACTAGTCCATCTCCATTTTTGTTTCTTAATTATTTGTATGATATCCTTCATTCTAGGCTTCTATCTGATCCATGTTGAGCTTTTTCTATCTCATAGAATTATCCCTAGCATTGTTCTTTCCATTGTTCTCTGTGCGATTCTAAGTTGGCTCTTTTCGTTCGCTTTGTCAATTTCCATATTTCGCCTCTGTAATCATAGCTGGTATTATGCATTCATTATATAATTTACGCTTGACAAGACGCCTTTCAATATTGATACCAAATGATTTCCAGTCGATTGTTATATATCGTGTTACTTCAATTTTGTGGTCTCTCTCTAACTTTACTACTTTTCTAAGTAAACGTATCCGTCAACCTCTTCCAGAACTTCGCCCACCATTCTAATGGTCTTTCGGACACTTTTTCAACATTATTTTCATCTTTGTTCTGTTAATCTTTGACTTTACTCTTTCTATTCTCCCAGTTGATCAATCAACGATTTGTAATTCTTCCAACGCTTCTGACGTCATGGAAACGTCATCGGCGAATTGCAAGTTGTTTAAATATGCGCCGTCCTATTCTCCTCGTCAGTTTTCCGAAAGACGCTTTCGGGGCTCGTTTTTAGGTGATATTGTATCCCCTTATCTTCTTGTTTGTATATTTACGTAAACTTATCGCTGTGCCATTTGTAATTCACGTAAACACAATCCTCCACTTTGAGTTGAAGACAGCCGTATGTTCTTCCGAAATAAATGTTCTCTCATAATCTGCAAAGGCCAAACAAAATGGTCTCTGGTATTGAAATATATATCGTATGCAGGTAGTTTATTGTTGGATACTTAATTTTTCCTTATATTTACTTTCTTTTTGAGTCACACAACCCCAGAAGGTGTATCGGTCGTAGGAACATTGCCTAAAACAAGCTTCAAATTGATATTTGGGATAATGATCCCTCATCTAGGTTCTAAATCCAACGAATTACTATCGTTGATGGCATATACAACCCATCTTTTTCGAAGTGGGGAAATTAATAAAATAACGAATTTTTCTGAATTCCCATGTTTCATCGCCGAGTTTTTAAATTCTTCCTCAAGTTCTGGCCAATGTGAGGCTGTAAAACAAAGATTATGTTTACCTTTTGAAACAAATTTCGGGGAAAGGCAGGTTTTATATGCCGTCAAAAATGGTATGCAACAGCCAAGCATTATTCAGTGACGACTGAAAGGGGTATTGAAATAAAGATGTCGTTTAAATATTTCAGAAAATGAATAATGACGACTTTCCAGGGCTCCTCGCCGTGGAATAATGGATAACAAACTCACATAATAGACTATCATTAGTGAGTTATATCCTCACCGGGGGTCCAATATTTGTGTTCTTGTGGTATGAATAAGTGATTTATCATTGTACAAATTATTATTCTACTCCATTTCCTCGCGTCGTAAACGCTACTTTTTCCCAAATTGAACGTTGGTAATTGAACGTGAGTCTTCGAGGTCGAATCGCTTTGTCCAGTGAGAAGCGAATCCACTACACAAGCAGCTTGGCTTACGAGACGAGCTTGCGACACTTAGCACCGTGGTGAATCTACGTTGTTTATCGACGTATAATTAATGACAGAGAAAATGATCTAATAAGTTTTTCCGGGATATTTAGCTGGACATATCCAGGAGGCTCTTGAAAGCCGCCGTGTCTTCTGGGGAATACTATAGTAAGTTATGTGGTGGTGATTGGCGTTTCATTGAAGGATTTTCGTTTATCAAATAGAAACATTCTGAACCTGTACAGATTTTATATTGAGAATAAAATAAATTAATTAAGTCCAGATTTTGGAGGATAAGACAAATGTATCTGCGTCTTGTAAGTTTTTTGGAACTGGCTTCAAAAGAACAGCTTCGTTCAGTTCATTTGCTGAACAACCTAGTTATATTTTCGTCCATAAAGCATCGTGAGAGAGAAGATGATCTACGGATGAAAATTGCAGATAGGAGAAAGTTCAAAAGATTCATGAATTCTTTATGTGCAGTTGGACGTCAAAGAGCAACTGGTTATTTTGAGATACTAAGACGGGATATTTTCATTCTTAATTATGAGAAACCGTCAACCAGAACTGTCATCTAAATTGTCAACTACGATCTCTTCAGTTTTTAAGTCGGTCTGCCTATCTGTCTAGCTATATCTGTGCGTATCATGCGTCCAGGTTGCACCAATGGAGTTAGAGGGCTGAAAATTTAGGATGTCAAGAAAAACTGTTTTTGTATTTTTCAACACCACCCTAAATAGGCTTATGATTTGGGTTTCACTTTGCAATGTAAGTTTATTCTAAATTTGTCTTTTAGTTTGTGTCCAGGAGCACACATGCTTGTTTTGTTTTGTTTTTTTTTAATTCAGGCTTTTTTAGTGATCACTGTCCAACAAAAGCTGTGCGAAATAACTTATTCAGAGATCACAGTTTTCTCCCTTTTTTTTAATTAATCCCCCCAGCACAGCATGCTACTAAAAGACGTTGGCCACACGACGGTTTCTATTGAGTTACTGACGAGACCAGTTTGTGTTTTTTTATAATTAGTTATACAAAGAATTTATAAAACAATAATTCAACCAAATTTGGAGTATTGTGTATTGGCTTGGGTCAAACACTGCAGACATGGTAATAGGAAATCAATTTTGAAATTGAAGAGAGTAAAGAGAAAGATTACCAGAAGGATTAGTGGCATAAGACATTTAAGTTATAAATATAGACTAGAAAAGCTTGGCATGACTACATCCTTTGAGAGGGCAAGAGGAGAAATGATTTTTTAAAATCCAGATAATTACGGAATTTTGATAAGTCAGATAGAACAGGAAAATCACTAACTAGGTCTATTACAAGAATAAAATCGGAGAAACAAATAGATTTTTTTCTCTTATAGAAATTTGAAATACTTGAATGATCAACCATCTTTTAAAAAAATTTACAAGTATAAATAATTTCAAGAATAACTTACATAAATTTGAATCGGGGATAGAAAAGAAATTGATAAGGCAAATTTAGGATATATAGATATATATGTGTAAGAGAGAGAGATGATCGTAGGATATATATATATATATATATATATATATATATATATATATATATATATATATATATATATATATATATAATGCAAATCCAAGTCTCATCGGACATCATTTCTTTATACTGATTTCATACCGATCACTCTAAAAGCCGATTAATGGATCGGCTAAAAATCTTGTGATTGAGTAAAGAAAGTTTGATGAGCGGGTTGAAACCAACGATAAACAAATATGTAATAATGAACTTACTTTATCTAAAAATTTATGAACAACTTAAGAATATTCAGGCTGTTCCAGATATTAACTCATATTTTCAATAGCAAGTCTAGTTTATCAAAACTAAAAATTAAAAGTTAGATATTTTCACAAAAAAAGAATGAATGTTAAAAAATACATCAACTAATGCATGTATCGTAATAGAGATCTAATACTTTTTATGTTGCTGTTGGTATTGTTAGTTAATTAGTTGATGTTTGCAAATCCGTTTCTTGATGATTTGAGTTATGCCATTCTGTGGAATGGGAACAGAAGTGGGAACACGTATTTCAAAGGTCAAATTTATCGTAAAGCGTGCTTACTGAATGACGAGATCCCAATATATATATATATATATATATATATATATATTTGTGTGTGTGTCTATGCATCTATCTATCTATCTATCGATCGATCGATCTATATATCTACCTATGTATCGATTTATGAATATTTGTTTATCTATGTTTCTATCTACCTATGTATCAATGCATCTATCTGCCTATCTATGTATCTATCTATGCAACTATCTACCAGTGTATCTATGTATCTATCTATATATCTATCTACCAATTAATATATATCTATCTATCTACCTATCTACCAATGTATCTATCCATCTATCTATTTATGTACATATCTAACGATGTAAGATCCATCTATTTATGCAACTATGAATCTATGTATCTATCTCGCTATTGTATTTATTTATGTATGTACCAATCTATTCATCTATCTACTGATGTATCTATCTGTATATCAATGTATCTATCTATTAATGTAGCTATTTACCAATGAATCTATCTATCTATCTATTTATCTATACAAGTAAAATACCCGTAAGAACGCAGTGATCATTTCCATACGGATCGGCACTTCTACCAAGGATCAGATAATCTGTTTTTGTCAGCCTAAGATCAAAGTGTTTCTGTCCCCCGTGTCAAAATTGTTTTACAATACACACACACATATTATATTCTGCGTTATATATATAGATATATCACTTTGCTATATTAAAGCATATATATGCATAAATTACTTATATATGTGTGTGCATGTGTGATATGACAGAGTGGGAAAAAACCGAAATTGTTTGTAAAAATGAACATTTTTGATTTTTACAAACAATGCAGGTTTCCACAATGTCATTAGTAATATCGTTTTGTCGGATATTTCATAAACACTGATTATATATATATATATATATATATATATATATATATATATATATATATATATATATATATGTGTGTGTGT